>CM021108.1:411810268-412410268 GCA_007115665.2 Sequoiadendron giganteum | reverse complement strand
TTTCTTTTGAAGTGGGCCCCAAACTGTAGTTTCCTTTATTGGGAGATTTTGGTGTGGCTTTCGTTCATGTGTCCGTTGTCTCAGGTTTGATGTTTGTTGCAATGGTCTTCGTTTTGATGTTGCGTGTTCTCTCCTTTTTTTGTTGTGTAGCCCATATCTCCTCAGGATGTACATACTGGTGTGTTGCTAGAGCATCTTTTTGTTGGTGTCAGCTCAACAAAATCTTGATTGTTGGTGACTTCATTGGAGCATCTATTTTTGTTAGGGTCTCTAGGTGGTGGGTTGGCTTATTTAAGCAACCTTTTCTTCACTTTGTTTGTTGTGGTTAGATGGACAAGATTTTTTCTAGCATTGAGAATTAGCCTTTGTAGTGTTTTATATTAAATCTAGACTTGCAGATTGTGCCATTCTATTTGACCTTTCTATTTTCAAGCATTTGATAGAACATTAAATTGTGCTTACATTTTCTAAAACATAAATATTTCTTTCAAGATTTTGTAATCTTTATATAGCTTAGCGTAATACAAATCATATTACTACTCGTTTGTGTTAGCTTCTGCTATATGGGTTATATTATGCAAATTGTTTGATATTCTTATGTTTGCAGTGTTGGGAATTGTCTATTTGATATACGCTAACTACTACCCGAGCCTTTTTTTCGGCAATGTGCTTACTTATCTCATTTTTGGTCTGGTGCATCACCTTAGTTTAGGTTTGTTTATTTTATGTTTATCTTCTTCCCTTTTTTCTCCCTCCATTAAAAAATGAAGAGTCAGCTTCAATAAAATCCCAAAGGTCACTTAGCTACGCGCATAAGTCCCCTAATAGCTAATTTTCCCATAAGGTTGTTGCCTACAAAATTTTGCGTCAACAGTTCTTTTTTGGCATGCTCAATCAGACATGAACTAACATGTTCGCAAATCAATAGGAGTGTATGAGCCTTAGGCCCGTCGCTAGGTCTCAAACTACAAGAATTCTTGGCATGCTTGTACCACCATTAGTTTTAATCAAGGTGAGAAGTCGGTAGGCTAATACTTCACTTCTTTCTTCTCCTCCATCCCTTGCACAAAAGGCTAGAAATTTTGTAGCCTGGGATGTTGTTAGTCCTTTGATAGCCCCTGTACCTCCTACAGTGTGGTCTCCAATCCCAAATTTTGCTTTAAAGGTTGTCTCGAAGTTCTCCAGGGATGATTCAAAAACTCTAGTGAAACACTTGCAAGATGTGGTTGATGTATGTCTGGTTCATGGCATTACTAACTAGAATGAGGCTTTGTGGTTGCTCGTCGCCTCTTTTAGAGGGAAGGCATTAGACTGGTATCGTAATCTTTCGGCTAATACAATTGGCACTTGCGATTAGCTCAAAGATCCTTTCTACAAGTGCTTCTCAAATAATGGTGATAGATCTTCACTATATCACCAACTGGCTCATATAAAGCAAGCTCCCCATGAAGCTTTGGCTAATTTCAATGCTCAATTTCATTCAACTTGGTAGAGGGTTCATGTCAGTAGTCGACCACCTTCGGATCTATCGTTCATGTTTTATTTGAAGTCTATAAATGTTGATATTTCTATGATGCGACAAGCTCTCAGTAGGAATACCTTACCCGATGC
Source organism: Sequoiadendron giganteum (assembly GCA_007115665.2). Taxonomy (NCBI): domain Eukaryota; kingdom Viridiplantae; phylum Streptophyta; class Pinopsida; order Cupressales; family Cupressaceae; genus Sequoiadendron; species Sequoiadendron giganteum. The sequence continues at coordinate 412,408,657 of CM021108.1, read as the reverse complement.
ATATAACCTTGTCATCACTACAGAGAATAATCTTATTTTTTCCAAAAAATTGGCACCGTGACCTATCATGCCATTGTTCCCAGAATTGACCACAACAGAACCAGAGGTAGCTTCAACCAGTGTTCTGCACCCCTCAGTCTATGTATGTGTACCCAGGAATGATGTCGAGCGTGGCTCCAGTGCCTAACCCCCTAAAGGATGAAGTGAACGACATGAAGGAGTAGTTGTGTAGCATGAAAAATGAGTTAAAAAGTATGAAGCAAAAATAGTATACCTACCAGAAGCCTGCTTACCAAAACTACCAAGGTGGGAAACCTCCTTTCCAACAAAATCAGTGGTAGGATAGATCGCGCAATAATACCCAAGCTCAACAGAACAATTAGGTTGTTCTCATGATTGTGCTGATGCAGACCGTCTATCCTAGTTCAAGTAAGGAGTTAGTAGCAAGACAAAATAATCTTGCTAAGGAGATTAATCCATGGTGCTTCCTTTGCAACGATACACACATGCCCTAAAATTTCTCACGAGGGAATTTGCAACAGAAGATAGCAAAGCAACGTAGTCAAGGCATCATGCCCAATTCTGGAGGTCATACATATGCCTCTCAGCAAATGGATAATGTGCTTCTCACCGCTCAAATACAAGGAATGTCTATAGAGAAAGAGCTAGAGATAACTCTAGACCAGACACTCTTTTCTTGGATGGAAGGAGAGGAGTCAGCATTCCCGAATGACATTTCGGTGACCCAAGCACCACAAGTACAATTGGATTACAATACTTGTTCCAAGCAGAGGCTCACTAGAGAATTCATGTCTTTGCAGACTAAACGGTCACCTAATTCAATTCCCAGTTCGTCAACAACTATGTCATCAATTCTGCAGCAGCCTAAGGCCGTTGTTCCAAGTCCCAAGAATCCACCTCGTCTGAAAGAGAAATCTCCCACAACCACCCTGGCAGTTGCCAAACAACCGGATGCACTAGCTACGAGGTAGAAAGATCCAACTACCATAGCTCATCAGTCATGAAATCCATTCAATGTGGTGGAACAACTAAAGAAATCCTCTGCTAATGTTTATTTGTGGGATATCCTGGCCATCCCAGAGAAAAAATTGCTATTACAGAGGGCATTATCGAGAGAAGAGGACATGAAGATGCTTGAGGAGCCCTCAAAAGATAAGACAAACAAGCCAAACCTGGACAAAGTTCTAGAAAATCAACCAGAAGAAAAGAAGGTCAAAAAAGAGAGTAAGCCTAAACCCAAGCCTTTCTTTCTAACACTTATCATTGGTAAAAAAATTATTGCATAATCGTATGATTGACTTTGGTGCTGGCACCACCGTCATGCCTAAGCAAGTATTTGAAGCTCCGGGACTCGAATATGAGCCTCTTAAGAAGGGAGTAATGTAACTCAACGAGAACAAGGTTGAAACAGTCAAAGTAATCAAAGGATTGCCTATGAAATTGTTTTTTTGTCCCAGCATTATTGTGAATCAAGATACTGTGCTCATCAACGTCCCTCCTTTGTTTGGGATATGTTTATCCCAAGAATTCACTACAAATGTTGCAGGTTACCTAGCATTGGACTGGTCACACTTGATCCTAAGAACAAAACATGGAGCTAAGATGAAGTTACTCTCAGAATATTTACATTTTGAGCATGTGGTTGATGAAGCCATGATCAATTTTGAGGCAGCACATACCTCAATCACCTCGAAAGAGATGCTCAATGTTGAACTTCTTGAGGATGAAGAAGCAAGCAACTCCCAGATGGAGAAAGAAGAAGCTCTCTTGAATGAATTTATAAATATAAACCCTTTTGGCAACTATCATGCAACTGGGCTAGGAACATAGGTCATACATGAAGAGGATAAGATTATGCCCAGAGTGACTAAAGAGTCCAGAGGTGAAGGGACCTTAGATTTATGGACCTTGCACTTTGATGGAGCAAGATGCGAAGTAGGAGTCAGCACAGGAATATTTTTGGTATCTCCATCCAATGAAAATACCTTAAGGTCTTATCAATTCCAGTTTGCGTGCTCAAACAACGAAGCAGAGTATCAAGACCTTGTCCACGACTTGAGTTTAGTGGAACGAATGGGTGCAAAGAAAATGCGGGTGTTTGGAGATTCAAAATTGGTGGTCAACCAAATCCGAGGGCTATCTGTTGCCAAGAATGTTTGCATGTGATCATACCGACATAGAGTTTGGGATCTGATTGAAGGCTTCAAGGCAGTCAACATCCAAGTTGTACCTAGAGAGTAGAACTCTTAAGTAGGACGAATGGTAGCTATCAGATCTCAGTTTGAGCTAGCTTCTAAGTTAATTAACAACAAACATTCAGTGTGAGTGATCGTGCGGCTTGCAGTCCCAAATAATGATCAAAAATGGCAAGTTTTTGATAGTGATGCTCACATCACGTCATTTCTCCTATTGTCTGGAGAATTTCTCGACCAATTACAGTCAAAGATCATTGAGGCCTATGAGGATCAAGTAGTCCAACTTAATTCAAACAAGCTCCCTAGGGTTTTGGTTACTCTCAAGATTCTTTTTGATTCTAATGATGCGAGGAAAGACAAGAAGAAGCTTGTAGCCGATAAGGGCGATTATATCGATTTGTACATCGGAGAAGATAAAAAGATGAAGGTTGGGTAAGGAGTCTCACAGAAGAATAAAGAAAGGTTGAAACATTTTTGCGAGAAGTATTTGAGTGTGGTAGCATGGTCATATGATGATCTTAAGGGATATGATCCTTGGATTATCTAGCACACCATTGAGCTACTAGAAGGAGAAAAACATGTGCGTCAAAAGCAGAGGCCAGTAAATCCGAAGATCAAGTCGCTAATTTTATAGGAATTAAATAAGTTGATTGAATCTTGGATAGTGTTCCCGATCAAACACAGTACTTGGGTGTTTAACCTAATGCTGGCCTGAAAGAAGAATGGTGATATCCGATTGTGTTTTGACTTTCGAGACATGAATATAGCGTCCCTGAAAGACCACTACCCTTTGCCTTCCATAGAGGTAATTCTGCAAACATTTTTTGGTTCTGAGATGTTTTCAATGTTGGATGGTTTCTCTGGCTATAATCAAATTCGGGTGAAAGAGGAGAACCAACACAAAATAGTGTTTACTACCAAGTGGGGAACATACACTTATGCTAAAATGCCCTTCGGACTTTCAAATGTCGAAGCCACTTTCCAAAATCTACTGAAGATCATTTTGATCATCTCGATCTTGTCTTCCAGAAGTGCCAAGAGTTCAGGATTTCTTTGAACCCGAAGAAATATGTGTTTGGGGTCCCACAAGGGAAGTTATCGGGTTATGTCATCTCGAAGGAAGGTATTTCCATCAACCCAGAAAGGGTTAAAGCAATCAAGGAACTCCCTCTACCCATCAACAAAAAAGGAGTTCAATATTTTTTGGGCAAGGTTACCTTCATCAGTCAGTTCATAGCGGACTTCAAAGGGATTGTTTGGCCCATCACCTTGATGTTGAAAAAATACCAAGTTTTCAAATGGATAGTGGAAGCCAGAAAATCTTTCAAACAGATTAAAGAGGTCATCTCTTCTACTCGTGTGTTGCTTAATCCGGATTTGTCGAAATACTTCCTCATGTACATCTTTGGTGGTAGCACGAGTATCACTACTATCCTAATGCAGAAAGATGATGAAGATAAAAGAGAACTACCTATTGCCTTTTATTCATGCACTCTGAAATATTATGAGGTAAAGTACAACTTTGTGGAGAAGCAAGCTTTTGCTATTGTAAAGGGGTTGAAGAAGTTCTGACACCTCATATCGTGCAATAAGGTGATGGTTTGTGTGCTTCACCCTTGTGTGCATGAATATATTATTGAAGGTGAAATCACTGAGAAGCAGGCTAACTGGATAACCAAGATTCTTGAGTATTACATCGAGATCAAGCCAATCAAGACTGTGAAAGGGAAGGGATTGTGTGAATATTTCGCTGAAAATAATGAAGCAATTACTGAGGTTGAAGTCCTAGAACCCGTGTTGCTGAATGAAGAGAGTTTGAGAGATGATTGGTTGGATGACAAAATTAATTTCATGCAAATAGGAAGGTACCCGCCTAACTTCCCCTCATTTAAAAGGCATTTTTATCGACTGCAAAATAACGGTTATGTACTCTTGGAGGGAGTTCTTTTCAAGAGAAATTTCAATGGCGTCTTGTTAATATGTGTAACTCAAGAGAAATCAAAAAGGATATTGGAGCAATACCGCAGTGGCCTAGCAGGAGGACATTTTTTAGCAAAAACTACTGCAATCAAGATTATGTGTGCTGGTTATTTTTGGTCGATGTTATTTAAGGACTCGTATTCATTGGTGAAGTCTTGCAACGAGTGTCATTTTTTTTTGGGAAAAGGAAAAATGTTGTCATACCACTGAAACCAATTGTAGTGGAAGAGCCATTTTCTCAATGGGGTCTCGACTTCATTGGCATGATCAATCTGTTTTCATTAGCCGGACACAAGTGGTTCCTGAAGGAAACTAACTATTTCACCAGATGGAATGAAATTGTACCTTTGAAGAATGCAACCAAGGCAGAAATTGTGAACTTCCTGGAGGAACTAGTAGCCAGGTTTGGCCCACCAAAGACAATTATCTCAGATAATTCCAAATCTTTTCTCGGCTCCAAAATCAACCAATTTGCACTAAAATATGGAGTCTTCCTAAAGACATCCTCCAACTACTACCCATAAGGAAATGGCCTTGTTGAATCTACAAACAAGAATCTTCTTTAGTTGATAAAGAGAATAGGTTCAGAACATCAAAGGGAGTGGCATAAACACCTCTAGACAGCATTATGGGCAAACCATATCATGCCCAAGCAAATATTGAAAACATCTCCTTACGAGATAGTATACTGGAAGGAGGCGCTACTCCCAATCTCTATGAAAATCCCTACAATCCAACTACTCAAGTCTCTTGAGATTGAGAAAAATGGAGTGATGGAGGTGCGGTTTTCAAAATTACTTGAAGTTTAGGAGAAATGAGAGCACGCTCTCGAGGCAATGACTAATCTCCAGTAGGTGGTAAAAAAATGGTTCAACAAGAAAACATCTGACCAGTGTCTGCAATGTGGAGACTTGGTGCTCAAGTTTAACGAGCGCGGAGCAAAGCCCGGTCAACATGGCAAGTTTGAGAGTCTCTGGGAAGGACCATTCAAAATCACATAGTGCAAGCAGCACAACTCGTTTGAGTTAGAAATAACGGAGGGCGAGGCCTTGGGTATTCTAGTTAATGGAATACACCTTAAAAAAATCAATTAATTTGACTTTTGCAATAAGTGTCTAAATATGTATATATTTTCCTTGCTTTGTTAGTTTTGGGTCATTCTCAGTGCTTTCTTAGATCAACAACCACTTTGATGCAAGGAATTGAAATAAAATGAAGAAAGGAGCCATAATATAGGAAGATACATATATTGTATTAATTATGGAGATATTTACATTTATATACATATTGATTAAACAGGGCCCTTAGCCATGTTCCAAAATATATATACATATTATCGTTGACAAGTGTTGTAGAGAATGTCTCAAATAGAAAAGAAAAAAGAGGATGGATCTTCTAGATGTCTCTTCAGGCATTCAAGGGTCCAGCAATGGTAGCAGATGGTGCATGATGAGGAAACACCATACTCTAAAAATTATCATACCATTGCACCTCACGAAAGGGTTTGATGTTGTGCATCCTCATCAGAAAATGGTAGGCAGCATGGACTTTGCGGCGATGTTCCTCATGATTTTCAAGCTCAAAGCCATGTAGAAAGGGCCTAGTCAACATAGATCCTCCTTCCTCATTAATTCAGCACAAGTTGCGAACAAATGGAATTATGTGATCGATCTCGGTAGCTCTCATAATGTTCTCCAACCCCTCCAGCTAGCATTTGGGAAATACCTGCTTTGTCTGATTCAAAATATTCCTCTTAGAAACGCCAATGTCTAACAAAGAAGCTACAAAGTGGGAACTAATACTAGTGTTCACTCTATACTAGTCCTCATATTCTATGTAGTCTTTGCTTGGAACTCACTTTATGGCTTTCACATATAGAAGCTTCTTCATGCCAGTCATGCATTTCAATCACTTACACCTAATTTTTCCTATGAAGGCAACTTGGGTCTTCTTGCACGTAAACCTAATTGGTGTTTTCATGACTACTTCTACTCTCGCTAAATAATGAAGTTACCAATGATGTCCTAGGGCCAATTGCTAAGAAATTCTAAGTGCAAATATGGATTGCCAAAGTGCCAAGGGTCCTTTTTATAGATGGGAAGAGGCCTCCCTAATTGAGAAAGGTATGTTTACGTCAAAGAAAAATGGTATGAAGAGCCCTCACAAGCCATGTTGTAGCGTGAGAAATAATGAAGATAATCAAATGCAGTTTCAACTTGTTCAAATTGAGCCTTTTTAAAAGGATGAGAGGGAGCCAATTGTCGCCATATAGAATGCTTTCATCCTGGTTAAATCAAAGAAAATATTTTAAGGTGAAGTCATTGGTTGATGTTCTCGATTATAATCAAGTAATCATTAAATGCAAAATCTCATGAAAAGATATGGCACTGCTGATTTAGTACTTTTTCCAAGAAAAATTAGAGCCACAATATGTGAGGTCATATCTCTTATGTGTGGAATATTTTGGAAATTTGGCGGTCTCCTCGCATGCATGAAAGGGTTAGTGGTGCATGGCATAACTAATGTGAAAATATAGCGTGTACCCTTGCTAATCTGATATTCTCAAAAATCAAAAAGATAGAGAGAAGCATCGTGCAGAGGGAATTAATTGTACAGGTTTGGCAAATCATGTAATCACCTGAGTCATTTGCAGAGATAGAGAAAGGTTTTCACAAACTAAGTTGTAGAGTCCTTCGAAGACACAAGTAAAATGGTTGAAATTGTAGAGAGCTCAACTTCAGTCGTCACCACCGAAAGCATTGAAGAACGAAGGATGCAAGCGCCTTACGTGAATATCTATGCCTAGGTTTCTTATGCAACCCTAGGCATTCTAGCTAAACCTTCATGGCCCTACACTAAGTTGGCAGACCAGAAAGTGTCAAACGTGGTTTCTCCCAGAAACCAGGATTTGGTATCAAAGGATTGGGATAGCTTTTGAGATCCAGAGTTATCACAGAACCCCAAAATTTTAAGGGAGGTTGCATGCGAAAAGATGAAAAAGATCACTGATCCTTTTCATAGTTGATTGTGCAATTGTGGTTTCCCTCAGTATATGGTTCCTTTGGTAAACCATTGTTCAGAGATTATGGTGGCCTGTGCTAAAATTTTTGACACCAAGATAGGAACTATAAGCGGCCATAATTTCAGGGTGGTAATCTGTCACCAAGATCTCCAATATATATTGTTCATTCCTCTTAATTCTCTTGAGGGTGTTGAGGATTTTGATATTTCCAGGCTACAAAATTACTAGAGGACGCTTAGGTTAGTGCAGCAATTTTTTAATACCGAAACGGGTAAACCAACAGATAACTTCGTCCCTCCTAGCTTCCCTTTTAGTTTGGTCACTTTTAAAGTAGAATGGCTTGTCTCTTCTCTATGTTGGCATTGGTGTGTGGATTGGATACAGACAAAGAAGTCTTGGACTTCCAGATGAGTGTAAGCTTTATGCTGAAAAAGAATAGCAAGGCTTCATTGGTGGACTTTGTGAAGGTCATTGTGGAAGGTATGTACCGAAAGCTAAAGGATTTTGAGCCTAGTTCCAAGTTCATGTATTCTTCTTTCTTGGCCTACATGATTTTACATCAAAACCCAGATTATTTCCAGCAATCTCTGCCCCTGACAGTATTTGACCAAAATGGCGCTAGAAAGCTAGTTTCGACCTGCACTCCTATCCTCTCAAAGACTTTTGATTATTATGCATTTTCAGATGCATTCCTAGCTTTGACTTTAACAGCTTTGGATCATATAGGAGGCAGGAGGTCTGGTCGCTTGATGCAGATTCAGATATCATGGATGAGAGGCCTTGTACCGCCTTGCGATTGGTTCTTCGGTTCAGATTTTATAATGCTTTGGATGTAGGGTTTTGTCCAAGAGCTTTTCTAGCTCTCACATTTTGTTTCAGATAGGGTACTGGCCTTGGAGGTTTTCAGGCAAGTATGTAATATTGAGAATGATTACTTGGGAGGAAAGCATCTGACTTCCTATTTGACATTGCCAATCATGTTTGGATCTATATCATTGGTCAAGAAGAAGAATCTAAGGGTGAATAGTTTTGAAGTGTTGTACTCTAAGTTGGGTCACCTTGGATTGGTGGTTATCTATGATACATGGTGCTATAATCCAGTAGGTAATTTGGGAAAGATAGGCATTAAGATCTCTCACCAGCTTCAGTCATTTTGGGGCCCTTGGAGAAATGTAGATGAGGGAAATGAGAGATTATACATTGGCCTTGAGTACATCCATTCTAGCTCGGGTCGACCACCTTGGCTGAATTTTTATCATATAATGGTGAAGCCTGACTCTAACCACATAATAAATCAATTCCTCTACATCCAATTAAAAAGGCTTCGGTGGAAGCCTAAAACAATTAAAAAAAATTGGATTTATAGGAAAGAGATAAAAAGGACTAACAGGCTATTTTAAGAGGTGGATTCGGACAACCAGTTTGATGATATCTGGTGTTGCGAGCATTTGGATAGTGATGATTCTCCTAACCCTTTGGGGTTTGAGAGGTTTGGTGAGGTAGAAAGTGTAGCTCTAGAGCATGAATAAGAGGTAACCCAAAAGGCTCCCATAATTTAAGAAGATCCTACGTGAGGAGAGACAGTCAGTGGACAGTAGTTGCAATGTGAGGACTCCTCAAATACATAGATTTCGGAGCCTACTAGCTCATCTAGATTGGGGAAAAAGAGGTCGAGATCTACTAGATGCCATCGAAGGGTTATTTTGAACCTGGAGGATTCCCCAGAAGAGAAGAGACCTCGAATGGAGGAAGCAGGAAGAGGAGAAGAAGAACAATGTGAAGAGGTAGTTGTATCTGCTATAAATCTTCAGGAAACCTAGGTATATTTCTCCCCTTCTTCTCTCTCTTTTATGTCTTTATTTTCCTCTGTGTCTACTTCTATCGTGTCACTCATGCCAGTTGTTCCTTTCACTGGTCACCTAGGGCAGGTCAACATTAATCCCCCTAGGGTTCCCCTTTTGTCTCCTTCTATGTCTATTGCCCATGAGGCACAAGTAATGGTAAAACATCCTAGCCCACTGAGTCAATAGTTTGTATCTCTGAGGCCTCAACATCAGGTGAATGCTTCCCTGACCTTTTTTCCCACCATGTTTTTACCATCTCCAGGTAGTCAATTTATCCCACCTTTTTCCTCGACAATTGTTACAAGACCTAGCAAATCCGCTAATACATTAAACACATTGTCATTCTCATTAGCAGTTCCCCGGGAGTTCCCTTTTTTTGGTGGATTAGGTATTTCATCCCAAGAGTATTTCTTGCAGGTGGATGTAAACAAAAGTGTTTGAACTAGCCGAATACAAAAAAAAAGGGAAAAGGATGCAAGTAGACTTCTGGAGCCCCTTTTGCAGACTGTATTCAACGAAAGTCAAAATTCGTTGATGTTTTCAAATGTAACACCCAATGTCATCAATTCGGTCGGAGAAATGCAGTCAAATTATTATTCTATCAATGTTGTAGGGCTTGATTTTCAACAAGCTCATCCGCAGGACAAGGTTGAATTAATGGAGGAAACCCAAAGGGTGGTGACAACCAATTTCTTCAAACTCACTCGTCGGATGAAGAAGAAAGATGAAAAAATGAATGAACTGAAAGGAAAGGTGGAGATTTGGTCGAATAAGCATAAGGCCCAAGAGGTCAAAATCAATCGACTATGAAATGAGAGGAATGCCTTTGAGAGAAAATTCATTGAGCTTCAAGCTTTGGGTGCGGAGGTTGTTCTAGCCCTACCGAGAGAAATTGAGCAATTCCAGGCGACTGAAGCGGCCCTCTGCGATGAATTGAGGAAGGCGAGTGATGGTTTGAAACAGCTCCGATAGAGTACCAATGATGAGGTAAATGAAATGAACATTTCATTGGAGCAGGAAATAGAAAAGCAAAAATAGGTTGAGCTAGCCTTGAGGGAGGAGGAAGAAATTACTACTCTGAAGAATCAATTTTTGGCCCTGGAGGGAAGCCTTGCGGAGTTGAAGGCAGATTTGAGCAACAAGGTTGTAAAGTTGGACCTTTTGAGATCCTAGCCTCCTGCATCCCAAATGAACTCGCTAGAGATAGCCAAAGAGTTGCATGCATCATACTGGGATAAGGTTAAGACACTATTCCTTACCTTACAGCCCACTCCCAAATTTATGGCACAGGCTACCAATCTATGTGGGGTGGTTAGTGAAAAAATGCAATGGGTGTAGGAAATGACTTCTGATAGAGTTTTGGAGGCCAAGCAGTTGTTGAGAAAATTATATACAGCTTCCAACGAGGTGTTGAGTGGTGTGGGGGTCGAAGACCGAATAGCGATGGTCGTGAGCATGAATGTTCTCATCTCTATGCATGAAGCCATCTAGCATGTCAGTGAGTGTAGAGAAAAGTTGTTCTCGTCTCTATGCATGAAGCCATCTAGCATGTCAGTGAGTGTAGAGAAAAGTTGACTCAAATTACCTATGATATGTAGGAAAAAATTTCCCACCTAACTCAGCAAGGGCTTCCATCACCCTTCTTGACTGATCAAATAGTGGCATGCATAGAACACATCATTGAGAAGATTGAGGAGAAAAAACAAGATTTATCAGTTTTCCAGTCCTTCGATCAATCTCTAACTGCTACAAATATTAAAAAAAATGGTGTACCAATTGGCGTAGCTCTTTTTCCAACTTGATTCTGAGGCAAAAAAACCTGGTGGATTTCCTTTTAAGGTAATTATTGATTTCCTTTTGTGAGCGATTAGTCCAAGGGGTTGGACTAGTTTGCAAGACTGTGATCTGGAGTTCTTCATTCCATGAGTGAAATGTCCCTATGAGTCACCAAGTTGTGAATATTTATTAACATGCCGCTATTTTCTTTCATGGTTTCTCTTTCTTTTGTGGCTTCGCCTTTTATTTTAGTATCACTCATAGATTTTCGGCCACTGCCACATGGCATCCTATCTAAGATTTCTTTCGAGATGCCTCTTCTTCCTTTTTTCAGGCTTCATTTGCTTGACACATCGCCTCTGTTTGTTTTCTTTCGAAGTGGGGCCCACACTGTAGTTTCCTTTCCTGGGAGCTCTCTGCCTGGTGTTCGTTCGTGCATCCGTTTTCTTGGGTTTGACGTTTGTTGCAACGGTCTCCATTTTGATGTAGCTTGTTCTCTCCTTTTGTTGTTGTGTGGTCCATATCTCCTTGGGATGTACCTGTTGGCGTGCTACTGGAGCATTTTTCTGTTGGTGCTGGCTCAAGAAAATCTTGATCATTGGTGGCTTCGTTGGAGCATCTTTCTTGTTAGCGTCTCTAGGTGGTGGGTTGGCTTATTTAAGCAGCCTTTTCTTCATTTTGTTGGTTGTAGTTACATGAAAAATATTTTTTCTAGCGTTGAGAATTATCCTCTGTAGTGTTTCAAACATTTGATAGAACATTAAATTGTGCTTACATTTTCTGAAACATAAATATCTATTTCAAGCTTTTGTAATCTTTATATAGCTTCATGTAATACAAATCATGTTACTAATCTTTTGTGTTAGCTTATGCTATATGGGTTATATTATGCAAATGGTTTGATATTCTAATGTTTGTAGTGTTGGGAATTATCTATTTGATATACGCTAACTATTACCCGAGCCTTTATTTTGACAATATGCTTACTTATCTCATTATTGCTCTGGTGTATCACCTTAGTTTAGGTTTGTTTATTTTATGTTTATCTTCTTCCCCTTTTTCTCCCCCCATTAAAAAATCAAGAGTTGGCTTGGATAAAATCTTGGAGGTCACTTAGCTATTCGCATAAGTCCCTCAATAGCTAAGTTTACCATAAGGTTATTGCCTACAAACTTTTGTGTCAACAATGTTGATTGGGCAGGAGATGTGGATGACAAAAAGAGTACTAGTGGTGGTGCATTTTTCTTGGGAAAGAAGCCAATTTCATGGTAAAGTAAGAAGTAGAATGTTGTTTCTTTATCTACTACAGATGCAGAATACATTGTTGTTGCTAACAATTGTACTCAAGTATTGTGGATGAAGAAGATGTTGAAATATATCAGAGTTGTGCATGATGAACCTATTGCTATATTATGTGATAATTCAAGTGCATTTAACATTTCTAAGAATCCGGTGTTGCATTCAAAAACCAAGCATATATCTATCAAGTTTCACTTTTTGAGAGAGAAGGTGAGTGAAAAGGAAGTCAATTTGGAGTATGTGCCTACTAAGGAACAGATTGCAGATATCTTTACCAAGCCCTTGTCGAAGGATACTTTTGAGTATCTCAGAGGGAAGCTAGGGGTGATTACCCCTCCTAATCATAATTAAGATGCAATGAATTGCACCAGTCTGTGCATTTCATAGTCATATCTTGTGATCCAGATTGATGTTGTGATGGTTGCTACTTAGGGGGAGTAGTCAGATGTACAGATATGTGGTTCAAAGCTTGTGTGGAGAAATATAATGTGTACATTTTTCATTGATGTCAAAGGGGGAGAAGGGTCATGTGAAAATCTATGAAAGAGTTAAGGAGAAAAGAGTCAAAACCTAAGGGGGAGAAAGTGTTAAGAGAAAGTATCATTGATGGTGTTTTTCACATCATGTGTTGCTATCAATTCCAAAGGGGGAGATTGTTGGAGATTGTTGAAGATTGTTGGATATTGTTGATATGTGGTTGTCATTGATGTCAACACTATTGGCATTAATGTCTTTAAGACTGTATATGTTGAGAATATTGAGAAAATCGTAATAAAATAAGTTATAGGTTGTTGGTGATGCAATGAAGTTCAGTATGATGGCTAGCTCAATATATTGATGGTGAGAAGTTGTTGATTAAAGGGTTTGTTTTCAATTATATCTAGTTTATCCACTGAAAGTTTCAAAGGTTCGCATGAATATTTAATCAAGTTATGAGTATCGATGTTTCGACAGTTGTTATGTTGGTGTTTCTAAAAGAAGATAATTTGATTTTGGTAATCTAATTTATTTTGAATGCTTATGTGGTGATTTATGATGCTTGTGGATGTTTCTAGATCATGCTCTATCATTTTTGTTGGTTTGCATTGATTGTTGTGCTCGTAATTAGTGATTTTATTCTAAGTGTTCATGTTTTTCATGTTCATGGTTGATAGGGTGATTGTAGCATGTTGTGGATCTTCGAGGATAATTGTTTGAGGTGTTTTGTGTTCAAGACATGTTGTTTTGGGTCCTTGCTATGTTTTGATCGATATTATTTGATTCACATTAGTAAATTGTTTATTAATTTGTGTCGATAGTTTGTACACATTTTATATTTTATTGGGTCGACATGTAGTTGATGTTATCCCTAATTACGGATGTATATGATCGATTGCTTTGAGGAGAATGATATGAAAGTTGTGATTTGTGTGAGTTCTACATTTGAATAATGTTCTAATATTTTTAAGTCAGAAGTAAAGTGTGAAGAAGAGTGAGCAGAAGGAAGTGTTCAAGTGCTTAACCGGAACTGTAATCAGGCATTAGCAGATGCTATCTTCTCAGTTCAAGATCTCTCGGATGGATGTAATCTAAATGTGACTGTAAGACGGTGTGTCTTCCTTTGGGTAGTAAGCCTTTTATATTTGAGCAATGAGCTCTAGGTACTGTACTTGAATGCATGTGCATTCCCCATTCGTAATACTTTTAACAAAGTATAATCTTGTGGATTAACTTCCATCGTGGTTTTTCCCCTAACAAGGTTTCCACGTAAAATCTTGGTGTTATGTTTGTTTTTGATGTGGTGATGGTTTATGATTTCATGTTTATTTATCAAATCTGATATTAAGTTAATAAGTATAATTTCTGGGATAATTGATTCATCCCCCCTCTTAGTTGTCTTCCCTTGTGTTTCCAACACATGCATCATACTCTTGTTTCGTACCTAGATGTGCATCACCCCCTCTCCAGGCCAACTACATTGGTTGTAGTGCATCAATCTCCTACTTAGCAGTAGTCACTGGTATCTACTATCCCCATGAGTGCACCTCCCGAGAGGAACGTGCAAACTCTGCAATACCTACAAGAACACCCTGCCTCTCTTTGAACTATCATCTGACATGCTCTAGAAAATACATCTCTATGATATGTTGTGACTGCACTATATACCCAAATAGATACCTCAACTAACGACACCATGGAAAATGCTTGTGCTCATCTACCCGCATATCACATTCCCTATAAGATCTACAAGTGAAACTCTCCAATGTATCAATCTTATGTCTCCAATATCCTGTATCTCCTACATGAATTGTTGTGAGGGCACCCTAATACAAAAATGAATATGGAGCACTAGCTCCTAAATGCTTCAGAATACTGCTATATGCTCCCATGCCCATATCATAAGCAAGGTCACACCACACCTCATGCTCTGACCACCTTTGTTTGCAATGTCATGAAGCTAAAAGTAAAGAATACCCAATAAATATGGCCCCGAAGCATACATTGTCTCATCATGTACCATGCATGCTAGTACCTCTCCTCGGTCCATTAGAAAACCATGACCCCTATGATTTGAAATCATCACAGCAGCAATCTATGTACACAAAACACAGTCAAATATGTCATATCAATCTACCAGGGTCTCCCATCTAATCTCGTAACCTTGAATACTAAGCTCTAACTCATCCTCATAATCATATGTCATAATTTTTTTGTAGTCCTCGAACAGGATCATATCATACTCACTCTCCGTGAATAGGCAGCTGCAAAATCCTGTACATGTTCTCCAAGGTAACAGTGGCCTCCCCGGTCGGTAGATGAAATATGCATGTCTCAGAGTGCCACCGCTCCACTATAACTGTCAGCATACCTCTATTTTCCCTAATCATGGACATATATGTTACGTAGAATAATCTGAGATCTAGAAGCGCCTGCCTCTCATCATCATCCAATTGATCCTGAATTTGACATGTCTCCAATCATGACTCTCATGTGTAGATAGGAGGTAATACAACCTGAATTCATCACAAAATCATCATGTCAATCTAAAGTATTCATTTGACCTATTGGACCTAAATTGAACAAGTCACTTTATCCTAAACTAGGGAAATTTTTTCATCAATCAATTGTGTCGTTCTACTTATCAAATGTGTCGTAGAATTTCTAGGTGTCACTATTTTAACACATGTGTCATGCAATTACAATTGCATCGCAAGCCTCAGCTAGTGTGTCGTTGGGGTCAATTGTGATCAACCCCTCATCAATTACGTTATTTATCTGCACATGCATCATTGCCCCTTATATTTGCATCACTAAATCTCGATTAAGTCATTTTGACCACATATGCGACTCGAAAAGAAAATGTGGTGCACCATTTCAAATGCATCACACTATAATCGACCCCCTAGGACCTATGTAATTGTGTCTCAACAAGGCGATTGTGATGAACTGCATCGCCTGCATCATTCACACATACAATTGTGTCACACGCTATGCAATGCAATTTCCTACTAATTTTTTCCCTAGCTAAAATGCATGAAAATTAAAAAAAAATATAAGGTGGGTTTCAAGTACTTGTTGGGGTGGGCACTCCCTCCGAATGACAGAATGTGTGAATGTAGTAGCCTCTGTGTGCAAATTCTGGAACTGGTGACATCCCCTCAGCTTCTCTCTCAAAGCTCTTAAGATTTCCAAATTGGGAATGCACAAATGACTAATTTTTTGAATCAAGCTCCTATTTATAGCCTAAAATTAGGGTTTGCACTTGGCATGTGTACTGGGTGCACTCTTGGACCACTTTAAACCCAAATTTGACCCCCTTAATGACCTCAAAAATCATTTATATCTGCACCATCCAACTTCTGGTTGTTGAATTGACTTATGGGACAATTTTCTAGATTTTTTGAAAAAACTTGAAAATTTGCAAAATTCTCCTTAGGGGGCACGCATCTACCCTACTTTCACCGAGGCATATTTTGACTGAATTTCTTTAAAAAAATGCGATAACCTACATTATGTCAAAGAGGGGAAATCTATAGACACTGAAAAGTGTCTTGGTCTGCAAGCGTCATTTTTCTTGGTCTTCTTCTCTACATAATTAAATTATTTTAATTATTTAATTATCTCTGATCATGTTCCTCTATTATTAAATAATTTTAACTATTTAATTAATTCATCTCTTGGCCTTTATTATACTTTGATCAATTAAATAAATTTAATTACGTCGCTAACCTCCTTTTCTTCAATAATTAAATAAATTATTATTTATGCAATTATTTACCTTTCCTCATTCGTCTATAGTCAAATAATTATTATCAATTATTTGTCTATTCATTAATATTTTCATTCTTCTATAGTTAAACAATTGTTAAAATTATTTAATTATCTCTCAACGTTTCTCCCTTATTATTAGATTGATTATTTAATTATTTTTCTCTATTTCCTCCTATTTAATTAAAATGGTTGCATAAATCTTTTTAATTAAATGCCCACTTTCTTTTTCCTCAAATAAATAATTTAAATAAATTATCTATGCCTCCACTTGGTCAAATATTCCTTCTCATGAATTAAATAATTTTAATTTTTAATTTCTCCATTATCTCCCTCCACTATCGCGTTTTTGAATCTCAGCCATTGATTGACTTTGGTCTCTTCTTGATCTTGACCGTTCATTTCATAACTCCCACTCCTTTGTGTTGTATGTCTTCTCGACTGTTGATCTTGGAATCTTTCTTGAGGGTCGATCTCGTTCATCCATTCAAATTTCTTTCTATAAAACAAGCTCTTCTCCTCCATTTTCAATTTAACAACCATTCATCTCTGACTTTCATGCTTATTGTTTGCAGGTATTTGCACACGCATTTCACGATTTGAGGGAAACTTGTAAAGGCAGCTTGAGGAGAGAAAAGAGAAGTTCAACTTAAATATGGGGAGTGCATTATTTGTTTACTTTGATTTTTCTCCTTTATTTTGATTGTTTTTTCTTGTTTAGATTGGATTTCTAGATTAGATAGTGTTGTGGTTGTCACTTAATCTATGCTGGTAGAAATTTCCCATCTTACAACTTGTTGTGGAATTTGAGTACCTTGGTAGTGTGTTTGGGGTACACCTTGTTATTATGGAATTTGAGGAGTACCTTGGTAGTGTGTTTTGGGTACACCTTGTTGTTGTGGAATTTATTGTGTTTTCCCTTGTTGATACTGTGCATTATTTGAAGGGTCATAATACGATGTTTCTTGCAACATGTATTGTCCTTGTGATGAGACGTTACTTTGTTGGTCCACTACATGTTGTGGTGGTCCTACTGGAAGGCTTCCCATGTTCTGCATAGGGTTGTGGGGTGGCATGTTTTGATTTGAATTTACTTGATATTGTTGAGCTACCAATTGTTGCTCAATTTGTGATGGTTGCATATACAATGGGTTATCCATAGGTTGTGGTTTAGATTGATCCTTGTTTTGTGAGAACAAAGGTGATATCTTGGGATCCACTATTGGTTTTGGTATCTTTCTAACCACTGTTTGATCTCCTAATGGAATGAGATTAGGATCCTTAAGAATGTCCACATTAAATTCTATGGGTAGTTTGGCACCACTTTGTGCTAGCGTAAGGAAATACAAGTTTGCATTCTTCCCAAGCATTTTTTCCATAAGTTTCTGCATCTTAGGATCTTGGGAGTACTCTAAGATTTTTTCAGCGGTAAGTTCCTCATCACTATCATATTCTTCTATGATGACATTTTGAGAACTAGAAGGTAGGTTTTTTTTAGACATCATGTTTTGGTTTTCAAGCAATTTTTCCTTTGTACTAGGTGGTTGATTTTGTTTAGCTTTAAACTTGGGTTGTCCTTAATGTGTTGAAAGTTAATTTGGACCAAAACCCCATGATTGAGGTTCCTCAATAGTGGTGTTTGTCTTCGATGCACTAGAACTACTCTTGTTGGCTTCCATTCTCTTTTTGTATTGAGATCTCATTGTAGTCATAAACAAGTTCAAGAACTTGGTGAATTTTGTGATAACTAATTATGAAATGGGATGGTGTTTTGTTTTTGAGATTTTTTTGTTAAAATGACTTATGAAGATGATGTGTGAAAACCTTTTGGTCAAAGGTTGTTGATGGTTTGCTATGGATTATATTTTTGATGCTCAAGGCCCTAGGATAAGAGTATGAGTAATTTGTTGGATGTTTTGATACAACACTAATCTTAGGACACAAAGTGTACAAGAATCAGACTGATATTTTGTTCGGTTTTTTGAGAATATGTTGATACTCTACTTGAAATAGCTTTGAGGTTGCAAGAATATGTTGATGTTGATATCCTAGAAAATGATAGAAGGAGGATAATCCAAGTTGTTGTGTTTTATTTATGTCTTAAAACTAGGTTGACGTTATTATTTGTTGATGGATATGAAAATATGTTGATATGATTTGTTATAGGTCTGATTGTTTGTGTTTCAAAGGATGATTGATTAACCAGTTTTGGACCAATTCTGATATACACCAGAATGCAGGACAATAGCGGTTTTTGTTCAAGATAGTAGCGGTAATATTTTTGACAATAGCGATCCTTTTCATGAAAGTGATGAAAATTTAGGATGACATTAGTAATATTTTGGAACAAAAGAGATAGAAATGATAGTAGTGGCTTTATTTCCAAAATTTCAAATTTCTTGATAGCAATTTGTTGAATAAGTTTGCAAGTTTGAGATGCTTGTTTGATCTAATGTTTTGATGGCCAGTGATGCATACAACATAAAATTTGAGATACATGATATAGCTCATAGATTATTAGTCAACAAATCCTAAGGAATAAAAGGTATTCTCTTCTTTGTAGGCTTACCTCACCCCCAAAGGAGTGATTGAATCAAATCTATAGAGGGAACAAAGAGGATATATCAAGGAAATGTACTACCTTGATACTCCAAGCAAAAAAGTCCCTTCTCTTAACTTTTATGCCTCAACTATAGATCTGACGTGGTAAGTAACTTCTAGGAATGGTGTTATTCACATGCACTACTTTTAAGGACATTTCAGGAAACTCGATAGGCTTCTAAAATAAGGTTTTTAGTGACAACCATGAACACTGTGACGTATGGATCAAATATAGGCCACTAAAGGATTTATTCGTTCCTGCCCAACTCATTGCATTCAAACGAGGATGAGGTAGAGTATGTTATTCCCACCTAGATATAAGCTACTTTCTTTCAATTTCACAAACTTTAGATAGCCCACTAATAAATGTACTTTTAGAGTCGCTTATATGAGTTTTTCATTGCAATATGTATCTCATTAACAATACCCTTATCCTAAAAATTGGGTGACCACAAAAAAGTGCAAAAAAACCAAAGTGTTTCTCGTCACCCAAGATCGTCAAAAGACGTAGGGGGAGAGGATATGCACTTGGCTCGCCAACCACGGTGAACATGGTAGACAATTCATAGCAATTTCATTTTAAGCCCAAAATAGAAATGTGTAAAGATAACAATTCAATTTTTAGATGCACCAGGTTCAAAACATTTGAGACTTCAAACAAGAAATGTCATTTGCAATCAGAAAAGATGTTTTGTTCAATTTTATGCACCAAATTGAAACATGAAGATTGTAACCAAGTTTTAATGCACCAAAGTAAACGTTTCAAGTTGCGATGTTCATTTTTATTGCACCAATATAAAATAAGTTCATTTTATTTTATAACACCAACTGAAAATGAGTTCATTTTAATAGCACCAAAATGAAAACATTCCATTTGTCTTGTTCATTTTTATTTGCACCAAACAAAATGTGAGATTTGTAGGTTCTTTTTAGGAGCACCAAAATGAAATCATGAAATCAATTTTAAGTACAACAAAATGAAGTGTGTAAAGTTGATTTGTTCAATTTTAAATGCACCAAAATAAAGTGTGAGATTTGTAGGTTCTTTTTAGGTACACCCAAATGAAATGTGTTAACTAAAAATTCTTTGAAAATCAAAAAGGCCTTCGACTATTTGTCAACCCTACAAGACAACGGTTAGTTGTTCACATGAAAAAACACCATAATCCTATAAGGGATGCACCAAAAATGTCATAAAATCTCACAAGAATAATAAAAAACCTATGGTTAGGGTTAGGTAGATCAAAAATCCAAATAAAAACTTTATTGATTGAAGTAGAAACAAAAAGAAAAATAGTAGTGGACTTGTTACCTACAATAACAACCTTTTCACTGAAACAAATGCGGCTCCTTCAAACAATAGTGGTATGGAAAAAGTACAGTAGTGGTTCTATTTAGGATGAAAATGGCTTTGTAAATGTTAGCTCCCTCAAAAACCTACAATACAGAATAAATAATAGCGGCCTTTTTGGC
Source organism: Sequoiadendron giganteum (assembly GCA_007115665.2). NCBI lineage: Eukaryota > Viridiplantae > Streptophyta > Pinopsida > Cupressales > Cupressaceae > Sequoiadendron > Sequoiadendron giganteum. The sequence continues at coordinate 412,388,198 of CM021108.1, read as the reverse complement.
AATAGCGATCGGGTTTAGGACGATAGTGATTGCATTTAGCACAACTAAGGTAGAAATAAAATGACAGCCATGTTTAGATTTTGGGACTTTCGTGACCCAAATAGCAATAGCATTTCCTACAAAAGACGTCAACGTTCCAAAACTTGTAATTTCTTATAAATGTTAGTGTAGGTTTTTATTTCCTAGTTGGGATATTTATTTTCTCTTTATTACTAGTTTTTTCCTACACCTTTTTAATCTTGCTTAGGTTAATAAAGCATGTTTAATTAGGTGAGAGGATTATGAGGTGTCACCTTCCTACATGTGAGCATCCATTTTCTATCTTGGGAAGATACCTTGCTATCTTTAGTCCGATAGATGGTTGCTCCTCATTGGTCGGTGTTGCCACCTACACCCCTCTCTCTTGCCTATATAAACACGCTACCTAGCTTGTATTTTCAATCAATATGGAATGCATTGTGTAGTTACTCTGTCATTCTCTTGCTTTGAGCTCTTAATGCAATTTTGTCTCTTCGACTTTTGCATGTCTCTCGGAATCGCTGGTTTGCTTTCATTTGTATTTCAGTTTATGTAGCTTAGATCTCTCTTTCAGATTCTGGTTTTTAATCTTATTCAAGATTTCTAACATGGTGTCAGAGCTGTAGTTTGAGAGTTTTAGGTTCATTTGATTCCTGATTGAGAGATTGAGTTCTGTAAGATCTTGTCAATCCCATGTGTTCTTCTCTTGTGTTTTATAACGATCTGGAGAATCATAAAGGATATAACAAGACCCATTAACCCCTTTCTTTTGCATGCAATTTTTTGTGAGATCCGGGTGATTGCAGCATTTCTGGTTGTTCGAACGTGTCCAGGAGGCTCGAGAAATTCAGAAATTGCTTTCATTTCATCTGATTTGGAGATCATGTGAAAAAGTTGCAAATGGGGGTTTGAAGCTCATATTTTATGAAGCATCTTTCAAACGGGGTATTTTCAAGCCAAAAGAACATTTCTATTGTGTCTGGAAGGCCCCAAAACCCCCATTTCCATATAAGGTGCGTGCAGATCGGACACCGGGAGCTTTGCATGTCATTCTTTTCCTTGTAAAAGATGTTTTTTTACACTACAGCTACAACTTGCACATGTGGTAAAGAAAAACGCCTTCTGGGTTTTGTTTGTTGCATCGAAAAACCATCTGGGTATTAGTTATTTTTTTCATGCAGGCAATTAATCATGTGGAAATCACATCAGAAAGCTTCAGCTGGACCCCTCACCATTGCAATTTTCATTTTTCCACCTGATTTTCAAATGGCTTGTTCTCAGCCATACGGAGGTAATTTTCAGTGAAATTTTTTTTGAAAAGGGGTGGAATCACATGCTCTTTATAGTGGTATAATCGGTTTTTTTTCAAGTGACCTCATTTTTCCAAAATTTAAGTTTTCTCATCAGATCTGAAGGACAGTTCTCGATTTTTGAACTTCAAACTGCTATAACTTTCTCATATGATCTCGGATTGAGGTAATTCTTTTTTTGAAAGTGGATATTTTTCCGATCACAACACATTGGTGTAGGTTTGAAGTCATTATTCAGAAATTTTTTTTTTACTTCAGTATTTGGGTCCATTTTTGGACATTTGTATAACTCTGAAAAATAACTCCAGCATTGTAAACGCACTGATCTATAAAGTGCTAAGCAAATTTTTCTGGGGGGGTTTCTTTGATTGAGTAAAAAGGGTGGTTCATTGTGTTGACTCTTGTTAGCACATATTCTCTTTTAGAAACATGATTTTATGCATCATAGTTCATTATGGGGTTCTCATTTCATCCTGCTTTGATCATGTTGAAATGGGGAAACTACACACAATGGATAAATGGTATCATCACACATCTCCGATGGCTTCATTTGCTGCCAAATTTGTATAATATTGTTCCCCCTCCTGGTTTGGAGGACATTTTTGAGGGGATATCACTCCTCTGTTTAGATCATACTTTGGAGAGTTTTCTAGAGTCTCCTCATCTTTGTGTCTCAACCTTGCTTGGAGATATTGAGACTATCTTGGAGGCCCTTTCTTTCTCTTCAGAGATTTCATATATGAGACTTCCTCCATCTTCATCAGAGTTTCTTCTGCATCTACCATTAGATTGGCTTCAGTCTTCTTTCAATGGTTTTGAGGACACTTCATTATGGGGTGGGCAATCAAGTCTCCATCTATTCCTTCGATGGAAGGAACATCACAATGCAGTCTTTGGATTTTGTTCAGCATATGTTTCTGCATCGTCCTGATTTGTCACCTTCTACATTGATTGGGTATGTACCTGAGTGGGTTGTGGCATCTTCATCTTCATCAGGCAAGGAGACACATGAGCAGCTTTCAGAGATATCATCAGCATTCATATACATCCATCCTTCCCTCAATTCCTATCCGGAATGGGAAGCATCTCTGCACTTGCACCTAGTTTTGTTTCTTCCGAAAGGGAGACAAGTTGTTTGTCGACATTGGATCATGTTTTGTCTACATACACTTACCTTTTTTTTTGTAGGTGATCACATATTTTGGGGGACTATATTGTCTCTCTATTTCCCTCCTATGGGGGGGGCATTGATTGTATTGTATCCATGTGATGATTGTTTTCCTTGGGGGGATGATGTTGAGTCCTCCAATCATCACCTTTCTGCATCTCATCTCCTTTTTTTCGGAGAGGGGTTTTCTTCCCACTGAGTTTTCCCCTTTTTTCTCCATTTAGTGGGAGATTAGTTGCATTTTCATCTTATGTACATGGGTACCTAATATGGCCATCAGCCGGGACCCTTCTTTATATCCACCTAAGCAGCGCTTAAGGGGGGGTGTTAGTGTAGGTTTTTATTTCCTAGTTGGGATATTTATTTTCCCTTTATTACTAGTTTTTTCCTACACCTTTTTAATCTTGCTTAGGTTAATAAAGCATGTTTAATTAGGTGAGAGGATTATGAGGTGTCACCTTCCTACATGTGAGCATCCATTTTCTATCTTGGGAAGATACCTTGCTATCTTTAGTCCGATAGATGGTTGCTCCTCATTGGTCGGTGTTGCCACCTACACCCCTCTCTCTTGCCTATATAAACACGCTACCTAGCTTGTATTTTCAATCAATATGGAATGCATTGTGTAGTTACTCTGTCATTCTCTTGCTTTGAGCTCTTAATGCAATTTTGTCTCTTCGACTTTTGCATGTCTCTCGGAATCGCTGGTTTGCTTTCATTTGTATTTCAGTTTATGTAGCTTAGATCTCTCTTTCAGATTCTGGTTTTTAATCTTATTCAAGATTTCTAACAATAAATCCTTACAAAAACATTAGTCTTAAGGACCTACGTCTCACCGAGCGTGCCAAAATGTGTAAGGGGGGAAATCAACATAAGAAAACAATAATGAAATCAAATGAATGAGATCAAAACAAAGAAATATACCAACCTACTCATGAAATGAAATTATAAAGTGACGAATTCAACAAGCAATGCAATCATAAAAGAGAGCATAAATGAATTCAAAACATTACAATATCACCATCCCATGTCAAAGTGTATTTGTATTGATGTCAGATTGCTTGGATCAATACAAAGCCTCCATTGTTGTGCAAAAGCTTCAAAAGGCATGTTAATGGTGATCAAATATTTAAGTATTTTCTCTTAAGAATTCAATAGTAAATTCAACATAACCTCTCCACACAAATTCTCTAGATTCTTTGATCATTTTTTAGAAGGAAGAAGGTTGTTTTATAGATTTTCAGGTTTTAGATTAAAGATTGAGATTTGATAGTGAAAGATCACGATCAATGGTTGAGAACCGTTGAGAGGAAATATACTGGTCAATTAACTCCTCTGATTGATCCAATTAAGGATTTTAATTTGATAATAAATGGGATTAGATTGGAATGATTAGTAGGATTGAAGAAGTCAGGTTGAGTGTTTAGTGGGATTGAGAAATTTAGGTTAAGTTGGGAAATAGATGGGTTAGTTAACCAATTAGAGTGAGAAAACAATGGTCATGATTTACTTAATCAAAAAGAGGATGAGGATAATTAATTAATTAATTAATATTGGAGATGAACGTGCAAGTTGCTTTTGATTTTAACAAATAAAGATATATCTATTTGTTGACCATGTTGAGTGATTTTGAATAATTGATTTAATTATTCAAATTCAGAGAAAGGAAAGTGATTTAATTAAATTATTAATGATAACAATTTAATTGATTTAGATGAATAAGTAATATTAGTGCTATAATTAAATAATTGATGTTTATTTAATTAAACGGGAGGAATAAAGAGATTAATGAAAAAATAGTGAATTAATTAAATAATGCAAGATTATTCAATTAATAGATGAAAATCGGGTTAACAATGTAAATGATGTGAAATGCAAATATATTAATGATAATGATGTCGATGATGGAAAAATGCAATTCAAGATGTGTGATATGTGTTAGGTAATTTCTTACATGTCTGTAGGATGATGGATGGAAAATAGAGATAGGAGGACCTGTTTATAATTTTTGAGAGGAATTTGGGTAAGGAAGAGTATAAATATAATATTGTTAAGATTTAAAAGGTGAGATTCAATAAATAGACATGATAGATTTGTCAAGTAAGTATGCCAATTTATGATGTATCTATTAAACATCAATGATCATGCTAAAAAGAATTATAAGATCCTTTTAAAGAGATAAATTTGAAATTTGTATGAGCAATGGGAATTGGTGGAGTCTTAGTGCATGTCTTTGTAATTTGAGAGTTTAAATGAATAAATCACTTCTCCATTAATTTGCACACATCAATTGTGTTAGTATGAATATTTATAGATGGGGCATCAAAAGGTGGGTTAGTTGGTGTTTTAGTACCATCCACATGCGAAAGTTTCTCAAGGGAACATCATATTCAAATGAGGATCAAATATCTCCATATATTTGCTTTCTTATGGTTATAATAGTGAAAAGGCATTTTGTGTGCTCTTTGTGATGTAGAATGTCCTCACAGATAGAAAGTCACATTAGTCCGTAGACTATGTCATCGTAGTTTAACCATGCATATTTTTGTTTAGGATCACTTGACTTAGGAATGAATCTAAGAAGACATGATAAAAGATATTTATAATGGAAGGGATTCTTGATCCCTTCTTCCTAGGAAAAATAGTTATCTTGATCGAACATGACAATAACCATAAATACTAGAAAACATGATTGAACCCTCTAAAATGGAAATTTTTGTCAATACATTAATTACAAGATCCCCATTAGTGATTTTCATAACCCCTCAAAGATAAGTAAAAGAGTGACACCTTGCAATAAATGTGTTTACGAGATTGTTTATAAGAGTTTATAGTTATCAAAATGGATCAAATTGCTGAAAATATAGTCATACTATAGAATGAAAAAAAATAGAGTTTACCAGTATTTAGTGCGTGGAAAATCTTGCACTTTAACAAATGACACAAAAAAGGAGCATGTATGTGAATATTACAAGCTTACATAGCTTTGAAGAACTAGTATTGGATAGTTATTATTTTTTTTAAACTATATTTTCTAAAATTAGGGTAATTTATTATAGAAAAAGAGATTACCACTATGTAGCCAATAAAAAATATATGGGATAAAAAATTTAACCCAATCGAACATCATATGAGCAAGTTACAACTTATTGAAGTTGATCTTCAAAAATAAAAACATTTTTGGTGAGGGGTGTTAGAACCCAAAATTTCCATCATAAAACCTATATGATTTCCCCATTTTGAACCTAATATTTTCACTGTCTTTCTCACAAAAAATCATTTACTACCTTTTACAATGCTAAGAATGGCTATATTACCCCCATTAAAATCTATTTTCCTATATTTTCATGAAATAATTTATTTATTTCCCCTTCCAAAGCCCTAATATACTTTATACATTTCCCCGTTCCTTTAAATATTCACCTTTTACATCATACCGCCTTACCGCGGCCTCCCACAATGGGCTCACGATATGGCGGTGGTGACTAAGGTGCAGGCAGGAAATGTTTACCATGCCACTGTGCACAATCAATTTATTGATCGCGGTGTCACAGTAGGCGGTGAAATAACCGATGAGTGGTGAGGGTGGCAATTAGTGTTGATATCGCGATACTGTTGGCCATCATCACCTAGACCGTGGTGACCATGGTAAACAATGAAGATAGTGAATGTAGGCAGTTACTGCAATACCGCCACCAATCTATGAGGAGACTGCAGTGACCGCGGTAGAGGGTTTGCAGGCAGCGAAGGCAGCTACCTCCATACCATGATCGGCTAGAGAAGGAACCGCGGTGATGTGATAGACAGTTAGTGTGACGGTAAATGTTGGAACCGCGGTACCACAGGAGGATGAGGAGTTGACCACGGTAGAGCGGTAAGAGTAAAGGAAGCCACGGGGAAATAAAATGTAAAGGGTGGTTAAGTTATAAATTAAAATAAAAGCTCGTCTATGTAAAAAATATTTGATTTGCCGATAAGGCAACATAATCAAATATTTTATTTATGTCAGTAAATACAAACGGTTGTTACTGGTCAAATGAAGGGTCACAACCCTTGGGGTTTCATTGTATAAATGTATTTGAAAATCAGACCAAAAGGGCAGTAGATAGTGGGTAGAGATAAAGTAGGAGTTAGATTTTTCCCGAGAAGGGACTGGGATGGAAATCATGTATAGACTTTTCTTGAAGCAGAAGCAATGAAGACTAATGTTTTAAACTGGTGAATTTCTCTTTGATGTTCAGTTGTTGTGATAAAATAATACATATTCTTTATTGTTGGTTGTCTCCAACTTGGGATCTTTTAATCATTTAAATCAGCATATCAAGTATATCTCTGGTTTATCAAAATGCACTCTCATTTTGTGTGATTTAATTAACTAATGTCTGCAAGTCATAATTAAAATATTTTAATAAGTCACAGTGGTTTTAAGATTTCTTTTGGATTGTTGAAGTAGAACCTGATAGAGAAACATTTCAGCACTGTTTATGCAAGTCATAGATTTAGTGAAGTTTTATGCCAGCCATAGAATTTTCAAAGTGCCTAACAACTAGAGTTAAGTCAATAGAGGAAACACATAACATCTCAATTTTTCACTCTATTTCCCATGTGGATAGAAGGCACTGATTTGCCTCAACCCAGAGATAAGATTTCATACAAATAATAAGGTTCAATTGCATCAATTGGCCTTGTACATTGGCCAAAAGCGTTGTGAGAGCTTGACAACTTCTTGTGGTTAAAACCAGAATTTTTCAGACCCAACAAGAGGTAGGCTTCCCATGAAAGCGCACATTCACATCAACATGATGCCATGGTAACCATACAAGCAAGGGTGACACTAGCATGATGCAGTAGTGTATAGTTGGTTTATATTATTTTTGTGCAGGGGAGAAGTATGAAGTCAACGATAATGCATATGAGTTGACTGATAATTCTATCATTATTAATGTCAAGAAAATATAAGTGTTGATTGTGGTGGTCCATTGGTATTCACCTAGGATACCATTAGTTCGCTAATAGTAAAGTTACAACCAATAATCGTATAACTAAATCCCAATAGAGTGGAGACCAAACATACCTTTTTATATTTTTTCATTTAACACTATGTAGATGGTATGGTATTTGTTGTGCATGTTTTTCACAGATAACCCACCATGGACAAGCACCTGTTCTTTTTGCTCCTGACGGGTTGCTTTTCTCCTATCTCATTTTGTGTGCCCCTTTCCTAGAGCCTAAATTGGTCATGTTCCTTCAAACAATCAAGTTCCCTTTGACCAAGTTCACCTACCTGAGTTTCGCTAAGTCTTTTGCTTTCATGAAAGTGCCCCTGTGGGTTTCCCTTCACCCGTTGCCTCTAGGCCTCATCCCTGCTCGCTCGACTCGCTTTTTCCTTCATTTTTGACTTTGGGGAGAAGTTGCTTATGGATTTGGGATTTTTTCATGGTGCCTAAGTGAACTGCCAAGTTTTCGTTTAAGTTTTGGGAACTTCCTCCTTGGTCGTTTCTACAACTTCGTCCCTTCGCAGTTGTTCTGAGAACTTCATCCCTCCCTGGTCGTTTCTGGAACTTCATCCCTCCATGGTTGTTTTGGGAACTCCATCCTTCCCTGGCCATTTCCAGAACTTTGTCTCTCTGTGACTATTTTGGGAACTTCCTCCCTCCTTAGCCATTTCTGAAACTACGTCCCTCTGCGGCTATTCTGAGAACTCTGCCCATTTGTGGCTATTCTGGGAACTTCATCCCTCCATGGCCGTTTTTGGAACTCCATCCCTCTGCGGCTATTCTAGGAACTTTTTCCCTCCCTGGTTGTTTTCGGAACTCCGTCCCTTTGCAACTATTTTTAGATCTTCGTCCCTTCGTGACTGTTTCGGGAACTTCACCCCTCTACAGCTGTTTCCGGAACTTCGTCCCTCCATGGTTGTTTAGGGAACTTTGTCCCTCCCTAGCCATTTCCAGAACTCCACCCCTCCACGGCTATTCTAGGAACTTCGTCCATCCCTGGCTGTTTTTGGAACTCCACCCCTTCACGGTTGTTCCGGGAACTTCTTCCCTCCGCGACTGTTTTGGGAACTTCATCCCTCTATGGTTGTTCTAGGAACTTTGTCTCTCCTTGGTTGTTTCCAGAACTTCATCCCTTCGTGGCTATTTTAGGAACTTCGTCCCTTAACGACTATTTATGGAACTTCGCCCCTTCGCGGTTGTTTTGGGAACTCTATCCCTCCCTGGCCATTTCTAGAACTTCGTCCCTCCGTGGATGTTCCGGGAACTCCGTCCCTCCCTGGCCGTTTCCAAAACTTCATCCCTCCATGGCTGTTCAAGGAACTTTGTCCCTCCCTGGTCATTTCCAGAACTTCGTCCCTTCGCGGTTGTTTTGGGAACTTTGTCCCTCCCTGGTCGTTTCCAGAACTTCCCTTTCGGGCTGACATCCCTTCGCCCATCATCTATCGCCCGTTCATCGTCCTCTGGCATCATGGGTCTCAAATCCTAGAACTCCGTCCCTAGAATGTTGCCTCACCATGGTTGTTCCAAATGGAAAACTCTAGACAACTTTCCCTCCTCATAACTCCGGCTGCCCCAATGATGATTCAAATCCCTCTCAATTTGGAAACAAATCTTGACCCACATGCTCAAATTGGACCCTCTCCTACATACAATTTTCAAATTGCCTAAATTTGAAGGCGAGAGAAATCATCTGGGTTTCCCTACCATGTTCACCCTTTCAAAACAACATTTTGGCCAAGGAAGTCTAGCCTCTAGGGCCTGAATCATCCAAACTCACTCTAGTAAACTGATAATGGAAATTTAGACTGAATATTATGATCTTTTGATGATGCATGGATGGATCTAGCAAGGAGTTTGCAAGATTTAACTAATGTTTGTCTTGATTTGTGTATGAAAGCACTTACGACACTTCATGCATGCAAGATTCAAGAAGCCTACCGTGGGTCCATCAAGGAGACCCATTGAGAAAGCTAAACAAGGAAAAGAACATTGCTCCTATCACCATTCATTTTATGCCCACCTCTCTTCGTAGCACCCATCAATAGAGTTATCATTAAGAGAAGGCCTGTGCCAAGGAAGTTAATGACAAATGCAAGGGGGTGGCCTTGAAGATGCATAAGGGACTTGTCCTACTTTTCACCAGATGATGGTGATCTTTAAGGAGTTGTTTGCCCGAATCAGGGGCAACCAATCCATTGATGTCAGTTGTCAACAGGCTCATTTTATCCAATGAAGAATGTTGCAAGTCCATCAAGAAGAGGGCATCTTTCAGGCAATTTCAGCTACAATAAAAGGGAAATCAGGAAGAGGACAAAAATGCTACAACACCTGGGCAGTAAAAGACAAAATAGGGAAAAGACAATATGTATTTTAAATTGTTGAATATTATGGGGTAGGTGAAGCCCTAGTGCAATCAAATATGGCCCACATAATGTAATTCAATCCTATCCATTCATTTGGGCTTTGGAAAACTATAAATAAGGGTCTCCCCCTCATTTGTAAATGGTTGGAGAGCTAGTGTAAAGGCATTTTGCAGTAATAGAAAGAAACATTACATGATTTATGGGTGTTTCCTTTTGAGTTTTCTCATTATGTGTGCATGGTTCTACTTTCCTATTAGTTTATTTGTATTTTCTTGAAGGGAAGTGATGATGGTGTTTGTTGTTATAGTATTTAATGAATTTATAGCTCATATTTTTTGTTGTTTGTTGATGATGAATCATTTTGTAAATCTAGTTTGAGCTTCTTTACTTTATTGTTGCAACTTAAGTTCAATTGCATGTTCATGATGTGCATGTGCAATCTGAAAATATACAGTCCTTAGAAAATTTCACTGGTTTTGTGTAACTATAGGTTCCTCTTGGCCAAGAAAAACTTATTTTAGGGAGTTTGTCTACTATAGCAGCCTCCATGATCATTGTTCATTCATAGTTTCAAGTCTAGGAACTTACTCTCTTCCCTGCTCTTTTTCTTTTTTTTTAATAGGTAACCTTAGGCAAGGTTCATTGCACATTATAAAGCTAAATATGATATTGAAATGGAGTTTTAAACTGTTGTTTGAACCTGCAGGAAATGCACATCAACTCTCTCATCCTAAGAACTCCATTTGTAGACCCAACTTCCCACACTTTGTAACTCATCTGTAAGACCGCCTTGTGATTCCAGCAAATCACATAAATCAACTGAGATATTCCAAGCACTGTCAAGACTTGACATTAGAGACCTTGGGATAGTGTTCTGCATTTTAATTGTGGAAGATTGTATTTCAAGAGAGGTGATGCACCTATGCATTACCTATGTTGAGAAGTGCATAAAAAACACATCAACGGTATTATTGTAAAAGTATTGCAACAAAAAATGGGCCTCTAGATGAATTTCTCAGAATTGGATATTTTATAATCATATTGATGGTTTTCTAGCCTTTTGAATGTAATAGTAGGCTCTAATTTATGTCAATTTGTTTCAAAAATCTTCTTATCTATAATATACAACAACAAAGTGAGAAATAACAAGTGTTTTACATGTCTTATTATTCATTTTTAGATTTAAATGCTTGTACAATAATGTGAACAAGACTTATAAGAAAATAATATTTTACATCATAGTTTTTCTACACTCTCCCTTGTTTACTTGAGTTGTCATCAATGTCACATTTATAAAATGGAGGAAACAAGGATAAATCTAGTACCAACTATAGTGATGATCGTCAAGCAAACATCAAACCAAAAATATTTACTAAGATCGTTGATTATGTGATCCTCCCAATGTTATATTAGAATAAATTTTGCAATAAAGGATTGTCACATTGGCCCATGCAAAGACAATGGATACATCTAATATAGCACAAAATTAAAAGGCTAAATATTTTTATGCTTATCATTACATACATGTGGACATGTTATTAGTAGATGTATCATGGTCATATTGAAAAAATGATTCAAGTTGAGGACATTCACGATCATGCACATACTCCATACAACAATGCTAATTATATGAATGGGGAATTTTAAATTTTAATGATGGTAATATGTTGGTTTTGATGACCATATCACACCATGAGTTGAGGTTACACATAGGGATATTAAATAAAATTTACACAATAGAAAAGATTAAATGTATGGTATGCCATATAAGTTGATTCTTTTAAAGCATGAACCATAGTTGACACATCACAATTTTTTTCCTTATAGAAACACTTCGTGAACATACGTAATCTTTAATGCAACATATCATGTATATTCCCATTTGGGGCATAAATTTTAGTGAAACATCTCTTCAGCACATATAAATAGACACACTCAATGGTAATGTCTTAATTGGTTAATCTCTCTACCTCTCTTTTACTACATCTTGTAATTTAAATTGTATATCCATCTTATATTTTTCACTTGATCTTATCACCCAAGGTAAAATTGTTGTTTTTTTGTAGGTTACATGTATGAATACTTACTCTAATTGAGAGGTTATGAGTGGGGGCATATTAAATCTCATTTATACACAAGTCACACACATGTAAGTATCTTAGGAACTCATATTTTGTTTTCCTCTAATTTTGTCATGCATTTTTCATGCCTATGCTCAATTTCTATATATAAATTTTGATGTCATTGTGCTTAGTTTTTACCAAATATTTTTCTCTCTCCTTATTTCATTTGTGCCCCTTTGTAGAATACACAATATCAAGGGGGTGTATTATTAATAGTTGTAATTTTTAATTTTATTTACAATTCACATATTGGCTTTATAATGTTGTTTTAATTATTATGCTTTTGATTGTTCCTATCTTTTTTTGTTTACTTTGGCATGCTTTCTCATGTAGATTTTCATGCACACCAATTTTCTTGGGAAAAATATAAGGGTGAAAAGTGCATCCATTACATGTTTTAGCTTCATTTTACACCCTTTGTATGGGTGTCATAAGTACATTGCCCTAGCAGATAATTTTGACTAATTGGGCATTCCCAGTACCCCTAGACTTAGATTTACACTAGAAATAACATCTTTGTCTTAGCTTATGATAATTATAGATCTTAAATCAAAACTTCCTCTACAGTGTTTAAAACTTCATGTATGATATTGATCCAATTCATAACCACATGTGTAGTTTTGACCCACTTTATCTATTTTAAAAATTAATTATGGCTCCATGGTTGATTGAGTCTCGACTAGTTGTTACTCAACAAATCCCACTCAAAATATTTTAATTTGCGTGCTTATTTTTACTACAAATATAAATTAATTAATTATCACATGTTCAATTATACACTATAAATATTGATTCACACAATTCATGTAAAAATTATAGATGCAAAGATCAAAGCTATAGGTGTGGGATTAGATATGTCTAGATAATAGCTCATTTTAAGTTGTTTTCATACATATTTTGAGACACTTTTAGATACACTTTCTAGACAATGCTCCTATATTATAATATCCTTTCATATCTATTATGCAGACTTGAACCTAAAATATAATGATGGAAATATGATCATAATATACTAGTATTGGGGCATGTGCAGGATCATAATAGGCCAAAAAGAGGCGATATAAAAAAAGTAGCATTTTGCACTCGCCAAAAACGTGAAAATCTTGAGTTGACTTTTTTTTAGGTTGGGCGTCAATACATTGCTCCATAGCAATGCCCAAGCCAAAGTAAAACAAATTGGATATCCGATTTGTAAAAGTAAAAAAAATCAAATATCTGATTTGGGTCGGATAATATAAAATAAAATAAAAGGTCATTTCAAAGTTATTTTAAACCTACAGTGATTGTAACAACGACGGTGAGGGAAATTTGATATCGAATTTAAGCTAATATCCGATTTTGAAGGTAAGTCTTTGGTTTTTTTTTTCTAACTAATTTTTGTATTAGTTTTGTATAATTTTAACTAGTTTTTTACAAATTTTTATTAAAAACTAGGGTTTTTTTTAAATAATTTGATTTACATTGTGTAATTCCAATTAAATTAATTAGTTTTGAACTTCAATCAGGTATTATGGCTAAGAATCAAAACCCACAAATGTCAAACCCTCTACCACCTGCGCGCCCATCAATTGAAGAGTTAATTGGTGAAAAATTGGAGCGATTGAGGGGCATTTGTGATGTTTATAAGACAATCCCTCGATTAAAGAATATGACAAACACATTGAAAGAAATAATTAAAAATATAGAAACCCTCTTCACCCAACATAATGACTTTCTTTTGGCAAGAAACCATAAGGGAATATTGCTCCTATGGATTGTCTTTAGAAGAAGTGAAAGATCTTGGAATAACAAAAGCCCAAATAGCCTCTTTATTTATTAACCCCCGCACCGATCTACCAGTTAATGTTAATAAAACAAAACTTTCTATAAAATGGTGCACGAATAAGGACATTGCAAATAAATTTTGGGATTGTTGGAGCATGGTTTTTGATAAACCACCCAACAACAATAGTGATGCACCATTTTACTTTATTAAAAAATTATATGTTGAGTTTGTGTTAGGGCATCATGTCAATTACTTTGACAGTAAACCCTTCCAAGGTGTAGGTGGAGGTATGCCCCAGGATAGACCAGGGGAAGTTAGAGTAGTCCAGGGCCCAGATGTTCCCCCTCTTCCCTTTCCTCAGCCACCTCTAGCACATCATCCAGATAGTATCGAGGATGCAGCCACACAAACTATTCAGGCTATTCACTCTTTGAGTGATATTTTGGTTTCCCATACTGCTATAGTAGCTCAACCACATGTTGGTGATGCTGGAAATGGATCGAGTGTTGTTGCATCATCCTCCTAAGGTCCACATATTTGTGTGCCACATACTTGCACTATGTGCCACTAGATATGCTTGGGTCCTCTTGTAAAGCCCGTTGAGCATCCCTTGGACACATCTGATTATGACCTCCATGATGTGGATGTTATAGGAGATCAAACGTGAGAGATTGGAGCACACCTTGCAAAGTCCTCTCCTACTAGAGAGGGGGACATTGGAATAGTTACACAGGTAAGATTTAAGTTGTAAATTCATAACTTGCATTTGTTTTTAAATGAATATTAATAAGATATAATATCAAGTACTAATATTTATTTACATGGTCTATTTAACAGTTGATGTCTGAGGAGGAGCTTACACAGGTTAGTGATAGCACCCTCAGGGCCATTTCATTTGGCCTCGACATGCACGTGATATATATTTTCGCACTCACTCGTTTATATTTTTTTATTAAATACTTGCTTGTCATTTGAATTATCATTAATGAAATTATATATTAACTTATATTTTTATCCTATTTTCCTCTTGTAGGAAACACCTAGAGTGATCAAGGTGCAGCGTTGTCCAGACTTTGGAGGTGCAATGGTAGATAAGGGAAAGGTAATTGAACTCAAATTCGATTGAATTAAGTTTTTTAAGATCTTATTATGATTATACATACATCGACATAGATTGGTAGTTTCATATACTTGTCATTTTTTATGTGCAGACAGTTATGAGCTACACATCCTTGTTGAAAAGTGTCACAACGCCTGAAGGAGTAGGTGTTGGAACACTTGAAGGAGTAGATGTTGAAACACCTCAAGGAGGAGTTGTCGAAACACCTAAAGGAGATAAATAAAAAGAGATGCCTAAAGAGGTATGTGTTTACTTTATTTTGTGTTTGCAAAATATGTTCCTATCACCAAAAATTGTATGGTAACTTGTATCAATTTTATGTTTTTGTTCACATATATATATATTGACATTGCAAAAGTTGATATGATTGGTTCTTTGAGAGGGGTATATTCTAGGAGTCCCAACGGTTTTAAGAGACGTATATATGAGGTAATCAAGATTTCAATTTTAGCGTTCAATTATAATTCAATGTATATTGATTTTGATGTTAATTATTCGATTTTAAATTATAATATATAACTAATCTCAATTGTGGTTTGATTTTTTCTTGTGCGGTTTCCTTCAGAGCCAAAGAGTGCTTCAAAGAGGCTCCATTTTGATGATCCACTAGTAGTTTAGGATGAGATAGAAATTTTGGCATGTATATTTTGAATAGATATCTAGATGCTCCATTTTGATGATCCACCAGTAGTTTAGGATGAGATAGACATTTTGGCATGTATATTTTGAATAAATATCGAGATGGCATATGCCACATTTTGTAAAACTTTGTTTGAGTTGGCGTTGATGCCATTTTTGTATATGGACATACACTTGATTATTGGATAATTTGATATATAGAAGTTGAGAATCAAAATAATTTGTTCCTCATGTACATGTTTAAACTATTTGAAAATTTAATCTTGGGCAATGGTTAAATATCAATGTACAATAGCATAAAAAATAATGGTTATATTATATAGTTCACAATAAAAAATAATGAATAATGGTTAAATTATATCATATATTAATTAGTTATATTATGGTTATATTATATAGTTTAAACAAAATTGAAGACAAGAAAAATGGTAAAGTTTAACAGTTTAACTTTAAAGTTTAAATACACAAATGTCATTCTCTCACACTACATATTTTATATTGGATTATCATTACATATTGAAATTCAAAAAATATCATAGTTTTATGTTGATAAACATGCCAAAGTGATGCAAATTAGGGTGGAAAACTCTCAACAAATCTAATTTGATCAGGTTCAATCAAAAATTCAACCCTTACAATTCCATTTCATCAACTTTTCATAATTTCATACTAGGTTCCTGAGTTTTTCTAGAATTTATGAAGTTTCTTTGTGTTGTAGGGTTTCTTAATGGGTAATCTTGCACTCCAATGGATTGAATTCGGTGGGTAGCAAGGTTAACCTCACCACAAACTTGGTTTGAATCATTTTCATTTGTTTTTGTGCATTTGAGAAGCAATTTACTAAGGGTCAGTCTGTATACCCTGTTTAAGGGTTTTGAGTGCATCTAAAATGGAATATTAAGCCTTTCCCCCATTGTATGCATCTATAACTCATTGTATAGGCTTATTTATGGTTAATAAAAAAATTACATCATTTCTTGTGCAGAGGACATCAAGATCATGATTTTGATGGTGTCGTAGATGGCATTTTGGGTGTTTTTGCATGAAAAGGAGAAGTTAGAGGGGGTAAATGTGAGAAATATTTGAGGGAAGTCACTTTTTATGTCCTTTTAAGTTTTTTAGGGTTTTTCAAAGGTTTTGGATGCATTGGGATGGTCTGGTGAAGTCTGTAAGTAGGTTTTTCAATAAACCCTTGCCTAAATTGAGCAATTTGAGGGTTTTATGGAATAGGGTCTTAGAGGGTGAGTTCTTGAAGATGAGTTGGAAAATTTGTGGTTTTGTCACCTGGTGAGTTCTTCCCCATTGATTTTTTGGGTTTGTTAAGTGATTCAAGGGTGGTTGCTTTTGAAGATAGGCCTATTTGGCTAGGTTGAACAACATAGTTTGAATGATTTGTGGAAGTTGTTCCAAAAGAGTCATATGTGGGGTTGATGTATGTTGTATAAGGCTTTAATGGGTTCCTAGAATGATGGTCACTTATAGAGTTTGTTAAGGAAAACTGAGAGTTAAGTTGGGAAAATTGGGTCTGCAAACCTACAAGGGTGTCTAGGTGAGAAAGGTAAAATAAGCCAAGATTGATTTTGTAAGTAGAAAGGTGATTTGTAACCTTTTGAGTTGATAAAGTGAGGGGTTTTTCAACCTAGGTTGCTATCAGAAACACTCACCAACACTCCAAAACTCAAAACCCTCACTTTTGACAAGTTTCAAGGGGGGTTTATTGAAAACCTCACCTCCAAACCTTTCCTCACTGTTTCAATGCCTCCAACACCTTAAAATATGTTTGCTCTTAATTAATCAACTCTTAAAAAGTGTTGCCTTGATGTAAGCAAGGGGTCTCTGAACTACACCAAGAGATTAGGACCTTCCACATGGACTTTAAGATGCATCTAACAAGATTAAGATGCTCTTACAAATTCAACTTATCCCCAAAACACAACCTAAAGGCTTGTAGCCTCAAAACACAACTTTTGAAGATTTTTTTGGAGAAGGCTGTATAGAGACCTAAAAAACATCATTTGAAAGACACTTCAACTCCTGACACAACATACCAAAAGATCCAATAAGGTTTCTTTGAAACAAATTTGTAAACCTTTAGTCTACTCCTATTTTAGGCTACTCAATTAGTCCTCTTTTACAAAGGATGCCCCTCCTAAAATCCTTTATTTCACCAAAAATCAATGGAAAATCACTAATTGTGTGACAAAACACCAAATTCCAACATTTATTCTTAGATCAAGACTTCTAGGGCGTTGATCCAGCAAACCCTCACCTTTCATGCAAAACACCAAGGGTTTATTGAAACTCACATCACCCGGGCTTAAAGAACTCAACCAATGCCACCAACAGACTCTAAATGGTCTGAAAAAACTCACAAAACCATCACAAGACCAAAACTATCAACACTTCATCAAAACCCTATCTCAATACCTCATTTTCACATGAAAAATGCACTGTTTAACCCTAGGGCATCATCCCAATTTGAACCACTCAACTCCACTGCCTACCAAAGCATGAACACACATAAATTAAAGTGTATTGTACCCATTCCATGAGTTACAATGGGTACAGTGAGTGGAATGGGTCAAATCATCATTTTAGAAGGCAATCAAACCTAAATAGACATATTACAGGTTGCTTCAAAAAATTAAAGAAATATCCCTCAAATTTTAGAGTTAGAATATAAAAATGGAAGCATTTAAAAGCCATATCATGCCCCTAAATAGAATATTGAGATTCAAATCACTTAAAACTTGTACGAGTTCGTACAAAGTGAGTAAAGTTCAGAAAACACATAAAATTTATAGAAAAAATATTGTATTATGATTGGAATTCTTCAATACAAACTTCATGTAGAAGTTGAGAAAATACAACTTCATAGGATCCCAGTGATTTCTGCAAGCGAAGAATACTTGTTACAGGGAGAAGCAAAGAGAAGCAACAAAGAAAACAGTAAAAATGCTCAAAGATGTGGAGCTCTATATTCACCAATGTGTGAAAAGAATAATGATACAAAAAAAAAGATTTAAACCACATATAGGTCAAAAAACCCTAAAAAGGAAAACCCTAGGCTTGCACATTAATAATTAATTATTATGCACCTAATGTTAGCTTAAGCGTAAAAGAGATAAAAGGGAACTTTAATTAATTAAACAAATATTGTTTAATTAATCAAGTAAATGGCCAATTACTCTAACACCCCCCCTTAAGCTAGACTTAGGGATAAGCTAAAACCTAGAAGAAGCTACTGAAAGAAAACAACAATGGGCCCCGATAAAAAGGTTAGATTAGGTACCCAAGTACAAGGAAATCTCTATGAAACGGAGAAGAGGAGAAAACCTAGTGGGAAAAAACTCCTCTCCAAAAAGAGATAGAAGAACATGCTGAAAGAAACATGAAGGAAGGAAGGCCTCATAAAGACCCCCCAAGGACAACTTCCTTCACCCCAAGCATAGAGCACAACTGAACATAGCGCGGTGATGCAAAAGGCTTCGTGAAGATTTTTATAACCTGCTCGGCAATGGGAATATACTCCAAGATGAGAGAACCATCCTGAATCAACTGACTACTGAAATGCATATGAAGCTCAATGTGCTTCATCCACTGATGCTCCATGGGGTTGCGAGAAATGTGTATAGCACTTTGATTATCACACCAAATAATAGTGGGACTATCAGGAGGAAAACCAAACTCAGTCATCAACTGTCGAAGCCATAAAATCTCCTGACTAGCGAGCACAACAGCTCGATACTCAGCCTCTGTAGATGATAATGCATGAGCAGTCTGCTTCTTGCAAGACCATGTGATAGGACCAAAGCCAAGACAAAAAACAAAGCCAAAAGGAGACTTCCGATCATTGACATCACCAGCCCAATCTGAGTTAGTGTAGCCAACAATGTGAGGATCCCCTGATGTGTAGTGAATGCCATAAGAAATGGTGCCCTGAATGTACCTCAAAATACTTTTGGCAGCTTGCTAATGACTCTCATGAGGATCATGGGAGAATCGAGAGACAACGCCAACCGTAAAGGAAAGATCAAAACAAGTGTGAGTTAGGTACAACAAACTGCCAACCAGCTACTTGTAAAGTGTAGAATCTACTAAAGGAGTGGGGCAAGGAGTAGTCAAAACAACCCTTGACTGAAAAGGTGTGGGGGTAAGCTTGCAATCAAGCATGCCAAAGCGTTGAAGCATATCAAGAGCATACTTCTGTTGGTAAATGGAGATCCCATCAGAAGACTGAATCACCTGAAGACCAAGAAAATAGTGCAGAAGACCGAGATCTGTCATCTCAAACTACTCCATCAAAGCTTGTTGAGCATGCTAAATCATAGAGGATGAGCTACCTATGATGAGGAGATCATCAACATATAGCACAAGAATCAGGATCTCACCCTCAAGATTATGAATATAGACAGTGGGATCAGAATGACAGCGTGTGAAACCAATGGAGAGCAAAAAAGAGTCCATCTTCTCATACCAAGCCCGAGGGACCTGTTTTAGACCATATAATGAACACAGAAGTCTACAAACCAAAGAAGCATCCTGCACAAATCCCTAAGGTTGCTCCATATAGATCTCCTCATGTAGGTCACCATACAAGAAAGCACTCTTCACATCCATCTGAAAAATGGGCCATCCCCTAGAAGCTGCAAGTGATAGTACAAAGCGAATAGAATTCATCTTGGCGATAGGGGAAAATGTCTCAGAGTAATCAATACCCTCAACCTAGGAGAAACCCTTCACAACAAGACGTGCTTTGTACTTATTAATAGAACCATCAACAACATACTTGGTGCGATACAACCATCTGCACCGAACCATCTTTCTGCTCTTAGGAAGAGGACAGAGATCCCAAGTACTGTTCCTCATCAAAGAAGAATACTCCTCCTTAATAGCACTATCCCACTTAGGGTGACTTGTCACCTCTGAAAATTTTTGAGGATCCTCTGAAAGAGCATGACTCAAAAGACTAGAACCCACAGTATGAGAACAGGTGCGATGAGTGTCTGAAGGATCACCTGCCATAGATCCTACTACCTCAATAGTAAAGCGAGCCCATTTGGGCATCTAAGGTGGAGCAAGTGGAGGTGGAGATGGGGGATCATCAACATCCTCATCAGAATCATCCTCAACATAATCTTGAAGAGCTGTAGTGGGAGGAGTAGGTAGTGAAGTAGACACTGGAGATAGGGTATCCACTATGGGAAGGCGCTCATCAAACTGGACATCCTGTCGAAATAGGACCTCTCTGGAATCAAGATCAAACAACTTGTACACCTTAACATCCTCACAGTAGCTGACAAAAAATGAGGGGTCGACTCTTTCGCTCCATGGCTCTCCTCTGAGCATCAGGAATAAATGCTCATGCCTCACTACCAAATACTCAAAATGATGAAACATCAAGCTTGTCATGAGACCAAGCCTCCTCAAAGTCATATGTCGAATCGCCTTGTGAGGTATCATCTGATTCTAAATATAGTTGGCACAATTAACTGCCTCAGCCCAAAAAGATGAATCCATGGACCTAGACTAAATCATACAATCTGCCATCTCCCGTAAAGTCTTATTCTTTCTCTCAGCGACACCATTCTGCTGAAGGGTGTAGGGAACAATAAATTGATGCTGCAAACCATGCTCAATGCAAAAATCTCTAAAATCCTGATTCACATACTCCCCCCCATTATTTGTACATATTCGCCGAATAGAAAGGCTAGACTGCTTCTCTACAAATCTCTTGAAAATTCGAAAGGAATCAAAGACATCAGACTTGTACTTAAGAAAGTACACCCATGTGTGTTTGGAGAAGTCATCAATGAATGTGAGTACATACTTGGCCCCAGAAAAAGGAGTGGAAAATGACATGAGGTCACTATGAATCAACTCCAAGGATGCCAAAGCACGAGTGGCTCTTCCCTTCGAAAAGGGATCCTTATGATGTTTGTCAAGCACACAACCATGACAAACACCGTATGTGTAGGAAATCTATGGAAGACCAAAAACAAGTGCCTGTGTACTCATCTGCTGAAGATATCTGTAATTGACATGGCCCAAATGCTCATGCCAAAGCTTACTCACTGAATCTGCATGTGTTATAAGAGATGAACCTGTACCCTTAGAAGGCTCAAATCTATCAAATTTGTAAAGACGAGATGCAGTTTCAACACTCCCAGTAGCCACAACTAGATCAAAGTCATGGAGGTCCCAAATAACCACATCATGTGGTGAGAACTCAACTATCTTACCAGAGCCAGAATGGCAAATCTGATAAATGGACACGAGGTTTGTCGAAATGTCAGGAACAACCAGAACATCCTGTAGAGTGCCCCCATCCAAAGAGATAGAACCTGAACCCAGGATTGAAAGCTATGTAGAGTCACCCACTGAAATCTATGAAGTACCACAAGAGGCAAGAGAAGTGACCAACTGTTGAGTGTGAGTCATATGGTGAGAAGCACCAGAATCTAAAATCCAAGTGGACCCATAGGTCGATGCTCGAGCAGTGAGAGCATGGCCTTTCCCTATGGAAGGAGAAGATGATTAAGGTGAGGAGATGTGATATTGTTGCATGGCTTCCTCTAAAGCCTCTAATCATTTCCAACACCTAGAAATTGGATGTCCTTCCTTGCCCCAGAAGTTGCAAGTGTCTCCTAATTTTTGCATAGTCTTGGAGGAAGACTCACCAGACTTTGAAGATTTCCCCTATTTTGGATTATGTGGCGGCTTGGAATCAGACTTAGGAGGTGGTTTGGAGGAATGCTCACTGCCTGCAGAATCTTTCTTGGGCTTCAGTTTCTTCTTTTGTTTCTCCTTAGATGACTAAGCAACCAATGTTTTATTCTTTGATCCTAAGAGCATATCTAGCTGAGAAAGGTGTGACTGCTCATGAGACAAACACTCACAAAACACATCAAAGGTAGGCATGGTAAAACTAACACCCAAGCCATCCATGGTGGAATAGAAGGAAGAAGAAAATATCTGAAATGGACCACGAAGCTTCGAAGGGATCAAGTAAATGCACTCTGTGTCTGACTTATTCTTGCCACAACCTTGTAAAATAGTGCAGATAGTTTTGAACTTGTTCAAAAAATCCTCAATAGTGGGAAATGATTCAGGTAATAGTGAAGTCAGCTCTGCCTCAATCTGTAATGCTCAAAACTCATTAATGGTCCCAAAAAGTGTCTCAAACTTCAACCACATGGCTCGAGGAGTGAGAAAAGCATCAAGGTGAAACAGAAGACTGTCGAAAACATGCATGGATAGCAAACCCATAGCTTCATCCATCTTGTTCCTATGTTGAAGAATCCCAAAAGGATGCTACAACTAAGGCTGAACCTCATCTAAACAAGACCACAACCCTCGTGACCTGAGAAGCCTCATCATGCGAGATTTCCAGGTGTGATAGTTTTGTGATGTGAGTAACTCAATTGAGGAGTCTGCCATGAAACCCTGCACCTGTACCTACTTGTGTTTTTTATTATTATGTGATCTTTCATAATAGACAGAAGATGCAAAAGGGTTTGATTTTTTTGATAGTTTTGGTGTTCTGATATAAATGACAGAAAGCGAGAAAAAACACCCCCCCATAAGAGATAAACCCAAACCCTAGTACAAACAGAGAAAGAGGAAGTAATGCATAAGCCAAAAAACTTCAAAATAAATTGTTGTGTACTTGATGAAAATTCTGAGAAAAAAGATCACATATTTGAATAGAGCATGCTGAGAGCTTTCCAATGCTTATTTTTTTCCGAAAAATTGAGCTAAAACGCCTGAGATATGCCCGTTTGAGTGAAAGGGGGCAAAAAACAACTAATTGAGGGGCCTGATGGCTCTCTGGTGGTGCTTCGGAGACTGGCGGCAAACAGGCGGAGCACGGGCGACACATGGGTCGGCGGCGCGATGGTGGCTACTTGGCCGCGGATGACGTCGGCAGCAGTGGTCGTTGGGCGGCTCACCGGTGGTGCGGCCTATGTGAACAGGCAATGCCAAAAATTTAAAAAAAAACTTCATTTTTTTATTATTTTTTTTCAATTTTTTTTTCTGCAGAAGGCGTGCCCTAGGGCCGTATGGCCTTAGGGCAAAATTCTTTTGCTTCCCTGATCAACTATAGCCAAAATCGACAAATGAACAATTAATTTAGGGGTTTTTGGATGCTGCGAATCCAACGACGAGGTCCGTTTGGGCCCAAAGTAAACCCAAAAACTGAAGTATGTCGAATCCACCAAAAATCACCCTGAAACCCCAGACCTACTTCCAATGCAAAAATTCTCAAAACAAGAACAATTAGTTGCAGATCTGAAGCTCTGATACCATGTACAAGTTGAGAAAATACAACTTCATAGGAGCCCAATGATCTCTGCAAGCGAAGAATACCTGTTACAAGGAGAAGCGAAGAGAAGCAATAAAGAAAATAGTAAAAATGCTCAAAGATGTGGAGCTCTATATTCACCAATGTGTGAAAAGAATAATGATACAAAAAAAAATATTTCAACTACATATAGGTCAAAAAACCCTAAAAAGGAAAACCCTAGGCTTGCACATTAATAATTAATAAAATAATTAATTATTATGCACCTAATGTTAGCTTAAGCGTAAAACAGATAAAAGGGAACTTTAATTAATTAAACAAATATTGTTTAATTAATCAAGTAAATAACCAATTAATCTAACACTTCAACCACCTTGGTCGAGCCTTTTGGGAAGCCTTTAATACTTAATTCATTCAAATCCCAACCAACCCAATGCCTATAACTATCTTTTAAAATCCTTGACCTTTCGCATTCCCTAAAAGTTGCATTTTTGACAATTTTGCTCTTGACAACATTTTTATATTTTTATAACTTTTGACTCCCAAACACAAATGACTCAAAAATAAACTAATTGCATCATGAATGGTCTCACAAGACCTTATTTAAGGTAAATATACTATATCTAATGCTAGATGACCTTAACACCTACACTTGACCAATTGACCTCCATTTGTGAACTTCATGTGCTTAGGTGCACCTGCACCATACAACCCTGCAAAAAAAATAACTCATGTCACATGAGTTGTATTTTAAACCAGTTCCACCAAGCTTTACACCTACCCTCTGGTATGAAAATCTCCTTCCTTGGTTCATAGGCAGTGATTCCACAATCTGCCCTGCATCCTTGACATTGATTTCACTTGAATAATTCGCCATCTTTGCATTCCAACTTGATCCATGTTGAATATAATTTGATAGAGGACCGTTGTAGCTTTGATTTGAATTTGTTCTTGTGAGATATTACTAAGTTTAAAGTGCTTTGTACCCAATTCTCAAGAAACGGGTTGTTAGCCTTGTGTCGAAGGTTTTGAAGTCTCATAAAATGCACTAATGGCCCATTCCACCTTCTGTAACAACTGTGCCTCATTGGAATGGGACTAATAGATTATGGATAGTGGTTTGGATGGTTTGGGAGAGCAGGGGAGGCCTTGAAAGTGATTTTGCATGATGCCCTAGTTGGCAAATTTGTGCATTTTGGGTGAAATTGAGCGGTTTGAGATTGGAAATGGATTAAGTCCTTGGGGGCAGTAGGTTTTGATAGACTTTTGAGCATGTGCAGACCTAATAAGGGATTTTTGAGGTATTGGTTGAGTGATTCAAGTGTGGTAGGACATACTCTCAATAAACCCTCTTCAAAAAGGGTGTAAATGAGGGTTTTGGAGTTAGGTGTTTAGGAGAGCATTTCTTTGGAAAAGAATGTTGGTTTTGTGGGTTTTATAACCTGCTAAGAGACTGTCCATAAGTTTATGGATTTGGAAGGAAGTTTTGAGTATACTTTCTTTGTAAATTTGACCTATTTGAGGTCTAGGACAGTGTAGAAGTTGGGTTTTGAGAAAGTTTGTCCAAAGTGACCTATACTGATTTTGAGATATGTTTTATGTTGGCTTAAAAGGTGTCTGAAAAGGTGAGTGGTTTGTGGGTGAGGAGTAATTTGAGAGAAAAGTTCAAAATACCAGGTCTGCACATCTATAAGTGAGACTAGGTGAAATATTGAAGAGTTGATGAGATAGGAATTTAAGAGTTTAAAATTTGTTTCAAAATTTTTGAATTGTGATTGGTGAGTGATTTCCTCCCTACTCTGCATCACTAACACTTGACCTCTAATTTCAAAAGCATGGCCTAGGTGCCCCTACACCACAAAGGATATGAGAAGCCTAGTTATGAAAAAAATGTACGCTTTTTGTACATGTCTACAAGGGTAGTTGCAAATATAATACATGTGACAAAATTCCTATCATTTATGCTTTAATGGTTGTCCACTGATGTAGGGGCATGAGGAGCCCCATTGGCATACATGGTGATCATTTCGAATTTTTGGTTGATTTTGTGTTTCTTGGGTGTAATAAGGTCATCCATGAACATTTGGAGTCATTTAGATTCATTAATAAGTAATTTGGAGTCATTTGTCAAAAAATGTAAAAAGTTGTCAAGTTGCTAAAATGTTGTCAAGCAACTTTTGCAAAAAAGTGCAAAAATGAAGTTTTATTAACAAATTGTTTAAAAGTGGTTGTAAACGGTTGGTACACGTCCAAGTGGGTATGTTTACACTAGGAATGATCCTCTTACACACTGAAACACACGTAATCACTCTGAGCTACATTCAACTGGTAGAATCCCTTAAGAGTCTAAAGTGCAAAATGATTGTAAACTTTAGAATGCTCATATTCGGATATCATGATGCTTATAAATTTCTCGTTTGACCCTATGGGATCATGTTGGGCCCCTCTACAATAACCTCTCTCAGTATTTTCTATCTCAGAGGTTTTTTCCCCTGGTGGCAAATTCTCGCTTGGGAAAAAAGTTGTCAAATACAAGTAGTTGAAAGTTGCGAAGTGGTGCAACTTTCATTCTGCAACTCGTGTGACCAAACAAACTGTTCTGATGTGTTTGGGTGAGTACGTTTACACTAGGAATTGTCCTCTTTTGCACTAAAACATGTAGAATCACTTTGAGCTACATTCAACCGATAGAATCCCTTAAGAGTCCAAAGTGCAAAATGGTTGCAAACTTCAGCATGCTCGTATTCGAACAATGTGATGCTTATAAACTTATCATCTAACCCTATGGGATCACATTGGACCCTTCCACAATAAACTCTCTCTATTTTCGCTATCTTAGAGGCCTTTTTTTCGTGGTGGAAAATTCTCACTTGTGGAAAAAGTTATCAAATGCAAGTAGTTGAAAGTTGCAAAGTGGTGCAACTTTCGTTCTACAACTCGTGTGATCAAATGGATTGTTCCAATGCCTCTAAGTGAGTACATTTATACTAGGCATGGTCCTCTTTTGCATCGAAACATGCAGAATCGCTCTGAGCTACATTCAACTGGTAGAATCCCTTAAGAGTCCAAACTGCAAAATGGTTGCAAACTTCAACGTGCTCATATTTAGACACCGTGATTCTTATAAACTTCTCATCCGACCCTATGGGATTGCATTGGGCCCCTCTAAAATAACCTCTCTTGTTTTTTTCTATCTCAGAGGCTTTTTCCTGTGGTGGCGAATTCTCGCTTGGGAAAAAAGATATCAAATGCAAGTAGTTGCAAAGTTGCAAAGTAGTTCAACTTTTGTTCTGCAACTCATATGACCAAATGGGTCATTTTTACGCATTCGGGTGGGTACATTTATGCTATGCAAGGTCCTCTTTCGTATTGAAACATGCGGAATTGCTCCGAGCTACATTCAACCGGTAGAATCCCTTAAGAGTTGAAAGTGCAAAATGGCTGCAAACTTCATCATGCTCATATTTGGACACCATGACGCTTAGAAAATTCTTCTTTGACCCTATGGGATCGTGTTAGGCCCCTCTACAATAAATTTTCTCGGTTTTTATATCTCGAAGGCCTCTTCCCATGGTGGTGAATTTTCGCTTAGGAAAAA
Source organism: Sequoiadendron giganteum (assembly GCA_007115665.2). NCBI lineage: Eukaryota > Viridiplantae > Streptophyta > Pinopsida > Cupressales > Cupressaceae > Sequoiadendron > Sequoiadendron giganteum. The sequence goes on along the minus strand of CM021108.1, from coordinate 412,360,792 downwards.
AGTTGTCAAATGCAAGTAGTTGAAAGTTGTAAATTGGTGCAACTTTCATTCTGCAACTCATGTGACCAAAAATATTGTTCTAATACATATGAATAGGTAATTTTATGCTAGGCATGGTCCTCTTTCACATTGAAACATGCGGAATCACTCTGAGCTACATTCAACCAACAAAATCCCTTAAGAGTCCAAAGTGCAAAATGGTTGCAAACTTCAGCATGCTCATATTCAGACACTATGATGCTTAGAAAATTCTTGTCTAAACCAATTGGATTGCATTGGGCCCCTCTACAATAACCTCTCTTGGTTTTCCCTATCTCAGAGGCCTTTTTCCCGTGGTGGCAAATTCTCACTTGGGAAAAAAGTTGTCAAATGCAAGTAGTTGAAAGTTGCAAAGTGGTGCAACTTTTATTCTGCAACTCATGTGACCATATGAACTATTATGACATGTTTGAGTGGGTACATTTATGCTAGGCATGGTCTTATTTTGCACTAAAACACGCAGAATTGCTTCGAGCTACATTCAACCGACATAATCCCTTAAGAGTCCAAAGTGCAAAATGGTTGCAAACTTCATCATGCTCGTATTCAGACACTGTGATGCTTAGAAAATTTTTGTATGACCCTATGGGATCACGTTGGGCCCCTCTACAATAAAATATCTCAATTTTTTCTATCTTAGAGGCCTTTTCTCGTGGTGGCGAATTCTCTCTTGAGGAAAAAGTTGTCAAATGCAAGTAGTTGAGTGTGTAAAAATGATTTTTTAGCCATTACACCCATTGTATCCTACTGTAACTCAATGGAATTTCATAATTATGGGTAGGGAACATATGTGCATGGTTTCTGGAGTAGGGGAGGCGATTTGAGTGGTTTGGTGTGATGCCCTAGTTTGCAATTTGATGAGTATTGGTGAAATTGAGTGGTTTAAGAGTGGAAATGGTTGAAATCCTTTGGGGCAACAGTTTGTGAGGGACTTTTAAGCATGTGAAAGTTATTTTAAGCATTTTTGATGCTTTGGAATAGTTTTATGAGTTGTGGGAATAGGATTTTCAATAAACCCATCCTAAACTTGCTAAAAATGAGGGTTTTGTAAAAGTGGGCTTAAAAGAGCGATTCTTAGGTTAAAGATTATGGATTTGGAGGTTTTGTGGTCTGGTGAATGACCGTCTATAGTTATTTGGGATGGGAAGATATTTTGGTGTATCAATTGGATTTGTGTTTATTTGATTGAAGGCCTCCCTACTCATTGCCTTGTTTATGTTATTGCTTGCTATTATGCTTTGCTAGATTTTTTCCAAGCATCCATAGCTTGTTCGAAAGAATTATTTTTTTATGGTTTTATCCATAGCAGCAAGGAAATTAATTGTTTGATATAATTCTTTGATATAAATGTATTAAAAATATAGTGACATAGACAAGGCAGTGAACTATTTGAAAAAATACCTCAAAGAAATTTGGTCTCATAGAATGCGATGATAAGAAAATACAATTGGCAACTGCTCCTAGTTATTATTTATGCAATGTGAATTAATCACCTAACTTTTGATGTAGGGATAGGTGGATTTCATCTAAAACAACACAATTCAAGTTAGTTCAATCAACAAACTAATAACTCTTACAATGCACCTTTCTCTATATAACCTTGCCCTTTCACAATTAGACCTGCAGACCCTTTTTCACTCAACTTTCCCTTTCAGAGAACCACTCAACAACCAAACTTTTATCACATTCAGTTACCCTTCAAATAATTCTTAAACATAGGTAACAATCTCCATTTAACTCCTTAAATAACTCATTTAATTTCATGAACCAACACTGACCCGGTAGACCTATTAGGTCTCTTTTCCAAAGGAAGTGATCTTAAAACTCACAACCGACCTTGAAAAAGTTCTCAGACCTTTTAATTAGACAACAAAAAGACCTTTTCACCTATTTTAGACACACCAACTCTCAATTACCCGTTGATCCAGAAAACCCTCAATTTCCACCATCAAAGGGTAGGGTTTATTGGATTTAATGGTTCCCAAACTCATACAACATTAGAACTACCTCCAACACTCTTAAAAATGTATACATATGCTCACAAGACCAATTCTCGGCCTCTACACACCTTATTTCATCAAACTCTCTCTCAAACCCTTCATTTTCATACCCAAATTCACTATATTTCTCAGGACAGTCATAACTATTTCCCAAAAATCTTCATACAGATCAAACCCTACATACTATAATATCTTAAATCTGGCTTCCTATGCCCATTCCACTTAGTCACAGTGGTTATAGTACGTGGAATGGGCTTTATTCCATTTTTAGGGCTTCAAAACCTTACAACTGCACTTACATGCCTACTAAAAAAAAAATCAACGATGAATGACATGTATTTAAACATTTCCCACTCAACAACTTCCCTCCAAACCGACCAACTAACTTCTATATTCCATCTAATCATTGGTCTTCCTAAAAATTGCATTTTTTGCATTACAACATTTGACATCTTTGACAATTTTGTCAATTTTGCACTTTTAGCCCCCAATACCTCCTAGATACCACTAAAATGACTCAAAACAATATTAGATGATCAAACAAGACCTTATTTATCAAAACCTGCCACTTAAAACCCTTAAACCCTTCAAAGACCTGTATTTACATATTTTGCAATTTCTTATGCATCATTGACAACATTACATTGCTTTAAAAAAATGAACTCCTAGACACATTATAATGGTCCATTAGAACTTATTGACACACCAAATAACCAAAAACCTCTAAAAATACCTATCACCTGGTAAAATTGATCAACCTCATATGAAAGTAAATGGGTGCTCCTACACCAACTACTTAGGTTGACTTTGTAGAAACTATATTGTACTTAAAATTTTGTCATCTATCAGCATCTAGTCATTAGTTATGAAATTTGGAGTAATGCTTTGAATTTGAAAGATGTGAACTAGCTTTACAACTCTCAAAAACCTATTACACCAACCCTTTACAAGTTCACCTAGTTTCTCTTGTAAGTGTCCAACATAGGTTTCTTGACCTCAATTCCCCAATCCAATTTAAAACCCACTACTCAAATAAATTTTCAGATGCCCTTTATGTTCTTATACAACATATCACAAAATATCACACAATTCTTTTCCAACCAAACCCTCAATCTGGTGCATCTACGCTATCCTAGACCTTCAATTAGGTCACTTTTACAAAGCAAGTACTCTCAAAACTTCCTTCCAACCCAAAAAACCTATATAAAGCTAATTACCAGCCTACAAAAACTCAAAATCCACTACTCTTTGTCAAGGAAAAGCCTTCTAACCCTTCCAACCATAAAACCCCCAAAAATGCTTGCTTAGAGGAGGGTTTTTTGAAAACCCGACATCCACAACTTAACTTAGCATGCCAAAACCTCCAACATGCCTTAAATGACCTGTACAAACTTAAAATGTCTTCAAAATATTTTTCCCCCAAGGTTTACAACCTTTTCCAACCTGAAACCATCAAATTTCACCAAAACTCACTCCACCGAGCCACCTGCCTACAGAAAATCAACCACCAAACACTCAAAATTAAATGGTTTTCAATCCCACAAAATCCAAAATGGTATTAATATGTCTCTCCACTAAAAAAAATCTACTTCTAGCCTTAATATTCATGTACAAGCAAGTTATTTAACCTGCAACAACAAATTATAAAGGAAAATACATAATTTTAAAGAAACAGGGCACTTTATTTGAGTTTCTTTCACAAATTCATCAACACTGACCTTTCTTCAAAGTTTACAATGATATTTAATCACTTTCCCACCAACCTCAACCATTCAAAACTGACTCCTAACCTACTTGACCGTTGGCCTTCTCCAACTTTACAAATTTTCCAACTTTTGTTTGACAACTTTTTACATCATTTTGCAATTTTTGCAATATTAAATAAAATGACCCCAAACCACACTAATATGACTTATTACATCACAAATTTGTCTATATGACCTTATTAAACCTCAAAAAAGACTCAAACACTAACATACCTAATACTAGACCATGTTTCCAAAACTTGCAAATTCAAACTTTCATGGTGCCCTTGCACCAAAACTCCATGCCTACAACATTAAAGCATACAATTTACACAATACACATCATAAAGGAGATTGAAGAATGGCGGTAGCAAAATAATAATTTTTTTAATCAAAAATTTGTAAGGCTATACAATGATATATATTGATAAAAGTATATACAATGTATCCAAAAAAGCCATACAGGCTTAATGCAAAGGATCCATATGGACATAAAATGTCATGTATATATTGTCTGTTGGTTCTCTTGTCTTTTGAACACGCTCGCTAGTCCTCCTCTCTTCACTTTGGACATTGAAAATGTAGTTTACCATAGTATCGGAATGTGTCAGTAATAAGACTAAATGAAAACATATTGAAGAGAATTCTCTATTTGGATAATAGATAGAAAGAGTGAAAAAATATTCATATGGAACTAAAAGCTTTGAAAATATTATATCCATAATAAAGCATTACCTTAATTTCAGCTTCTTCAATAGTTATATCAGAGCATTACCTTAATTTCAACTTCTTCAACTGTATCCTGACTGTCCCATCAGCCAACCAATTACTTTTTGCAAGTATTAAATAAAGAATGCTAATGAACCTAAGCATTGTACCTTCCATTCTTGAATATTTTATTCAAGTGTGCCTGAAGGGTCATCTCTTTGATTAAGAGTATCCAATATTGCTTCATGATCAACATTGCTAAGTTTCCGTAGTTGTTTTTTCTTTGGTTTGGTGTGATGCTTCAACAACTTACCATTTTTTTCTATAACAAGGTGCGAATACATGAGAATGGTTTTGTGTTTCTCGTAGTCTTCAAATGCAGGTATGCCATTCTTTATAATCATGTATGTTTACAACCAAGTTCCTGCAACCACAACTAAACCTGTAGGATACATGAACCCATTATCATCTTCCATCGATTGTGTTAGCTTATGCTTTACCCGCACACATCGATCCAACAAATAGTTTGATCTCTCTTCATTCCCCTACGGTGCAAAAACTGCAAAAACATGTCCTGGTTGTAGTAGATCTAAAAGACAGTCGTAATCGATTAAAATTTCCATTGTGTCATTTGTCATGGATATTGTTTGAGATAAATCAGATAGATACTATGGAACCCATGTATCCACCCACTCACTTGACTTGCATTGATCCCACTCGCACTGAATACAACTCTGACAAAAACAAGCCAACTCTTGTGTCCAAATGGTCCATGTGGTTGCATCTGAGCTTCAAAATGAATGCAACTTTGAAGAATATTTGATTGTATGACAATCCAATCTACCTCCCACTGTACCCTCCTCAACCAACCAAAAGAATCTACGCACTCTTGAATCAAGTGTCCTTCCCTGTGACAGTGTTGAACTACACCAATCAACAATAAAACATGCATCATTGAATTTTGCTCTTGAAATATTCAATTGCTCCTTAACTATAGCTCTCATTAAACATGTACATGTTCCATCATGCTTCCCTTTCCCATGCCCAACTTCAAAAAACTCCAAATATTAGGTACACCCCTCTCTACATGCATTCTACTCAACCAATAAAACTTATGAGCATTCTTGAATTGACCTGTGTAGTTATATTCAGACCAAATGAGATGTCGACCCACTACTATATCATGCTCCTACAAGAACTCAATAAAATTCTCGAAACAATATTGGACATACTCGGACGAATGAGATCTATCATCACTCATTTAAAAATGATACTCTATGATTATCTTTCGATCCTCTTCTGTACTATCAGGTGCATGTCTATATGTATATGGACAAAAATAGCAATCTGAACGGAATTGTAATACTGAGATTGTACCTCATTTTGTGGTTGCAATGTGTAGTTTTTTGCAAAATCAACCACTGATATAATAGTGCCAATCGAAAAAGAGTCCTTACAGATCCTGAATTGTTGATCCAACCACTGAGACCTATGGCTATGCCTTGCATACTTGTAGAAAAGATTGTCCTTAAAATCTGAAATAAAATCAACAACATTGCATTCTTTTGTAACCAACTCGCATCTAGAACCTTCACCTCCACTCTACAAAGTATATTTGACTATCTCATATCTCTTTTTCTCAACAAGCTTCTTTCCAAATTCATGTTCGGAACCCTCATGAAAACATTGAACAAACTTTGAGAAGCCACCACATTGTGAGCACTTCGCATTTAAACAATCATTTCTATAGAAAATGAAACTATCATTTCTAGAACATAAAAATAGATCTAGCAAGTCCCTTGATGATTTCGGAAGATGCATTGCACCACACTCCTGCAACATTTCATTAGTATGCAAAGTAGAACAGATATAACATAATGGTACATTGAAAACTCCACATGATATTTGCAACAACAAGTATTAAAAATTTTAAGAGGCACGCAATAAAATGGCTTCAAACCTTCAAAATTCCTTTGTGAGATTTCTATATTTGGATGTGTTCCAATAAAAAATTGAACAACATTGTTTGGCTTGATTCCAAGAAATGTTTAGGATGCGATGTATGTTCTCAATTGCCAATTCTTGACTTTAAAACATCCTTTACATTGGGTGATACTCTAGATTTATCATGCCAAAATTGTTGAATTACCTACTTTACATTATCGGTTAGCTTCTTAACAACACGTGGAAGCCTCCTGACAAAATCCCATGTATCATTTTGAAGAGGATCATATGTTCTTTCTCTTCTTGCAAGTGCTCTATCCAAATTTTTATGATTTATGTCAGAATCAATACAAGTTTGTCTCATAAAGTGAGCCTTTTTCAATTGATGGCTTACTAGGGCAGTTGTAATGACTCTCCGATCAACTCTCTTATATTTTTCCTTGTTGTTTTTTCTAATAGACTTGAGAGCATTAAAAATATTTTTGACAATAATAGATTTTTTTTCGGTCTTCTTGTTCACACGAATCTTCAATTTGACTAGCAAAGGTCTCATCTTTTGTATCTTTAGCAATTGTACAAAAAATTGGCATTGCTCGGTCAATGTCTTATTGCTAAAATATTGGTTGAAAATTTTCGTAGCCCACAACCCAACGGTTTGTGTTGATCTCTTGCCTTCAAAATTGTTTAGAATGTTCTCATCAATTTCAAGTAACCATTTAGGGGTTCTTGAAGGTCTTGAATTTGGAATATGTCTATCTTCATTTCTCATGTAATTTGGTGAAACATAATTTACACTTGGTTCAATATTATGTTCAACATCTTCAATTCCAAAATTTTCAATATCATGGTCAACATCTTCAATTCCAACATTTTCAATATCAATTTCAACATTAGGATTCCCAATTTTAATATCATGTTCAACATTTTCACCTTGAACATATTCAATTTCCTCTTCACTTGAAAGACCAAAGGGCTCAGGTTCACCAATATTTGACATACCTTCTCTTCTCTTCCATGAATTTTTCTATATTTTTGTCTATATGCTTCAATTTGTTCTTTTGTAAGATTTCTCTTACGTTTTTGCTTCTGACGACTACTCCTCCCCATTATACCTCCAAAAATATGCTAAAAAAATGATTGCTTATGACAAATTTGAGTAGAAGATGCTCCAAAAAGTTGATCTTTGTCTCTTCTTGTTTGAAATCGCATTTTTGTCGCCTACAAAGCCTAAAAATAGAATGTAGGGTTTGTTGGGATGCCCAAAATGACCCACTTAAGTGTTTTTATATGGCCCAAAAATTTGATATCGAATAAAATCCAATATCTGATTTGAAAAACATTTCAAAATGTATTGTAACGGTAAGATTTTGGTGTTAAAAATTGGATATTCGATTTTTGTACACATAACACATAGACCCAAGAGTAATTAAGAGGTGGAGGGTAGATGAGAGAGAGAGAGGAGGGGGAACGGGAAGGGAGAGGGAGAGATAGAAAGAGAGAGAGAGAGGGGGGGAGAGAGAGAGAGAGAGAGAGAGAGAGAGAGAGAGAGAGAAGGAAGAGGGGAAGAAGGGAAGGGAGAGGAGAGAGAGAGAATTGGGAGTGGGAAGGGATGGGGAAGGAGAAGAAGGGGAGAGGGGGGAGAGAATTAGGAGGGGGGAGGGAGAGGGGAAGAAGGGGAGAGAGAGAGAGAGTTAGGAGGGGGAAGGGAGAGGGGAAGAGGGGAAGGAGAGAGAGGGAGAGATAATTAGGAGGGGGAAGGGAGAGGGTAAGAAGGGTTTGAGAGAGGGAGAGAGTATATTTATATATTGTATACATTAACTAAAATATATAAATAATATTTAAATATTATATATAGTAATATAATATATTATATATTATACATAATTTCATAAGAGATTATTATAAATTATATATTATATAATAAATTATATAAAATACGGAATTATCATAAATTATATATTATATATTAAATATTATACATAATTTCGTAAGAGATTATCATAAAATATATATTATATATTAAATTATAAACTACATTGTATATTCTCAACTAGATATATCAAAATAAACTATAAACTATTTATTGCATTTTTAAATCATATATTAAAAACTATATTACATCTTTAAAATTATATATATAATATATCTGATTTGTTTGACACAAACCCTACTACCCAGGGATTAGCCTCGGGTTTGCTTCAAAATTTGGCTAGGGCATGCCAATCCTAAGAAGTCAACACAAAAAACGTGTTTAACAACTTACCTTGCTTTTCTAGACTTCACCCATGTAGTTGACGATTTTTTTTTACCCTAAATTGATGAAACGAAAAGTATTTTTAAAGGAAATTCTCATCTTTCCACCAATTTAAATTACGTTTTACTTTGAATTTAATAAATAATTATTATTCATTTTCTTTTTGAATTACGACTAAAGTCCTAATTGAAAAACATCTATAGCTTTCAAACAGTATCAATTTTTTTGAATCTGAAACATGCATCACATCCTATGCTTCACATACTATAGGATTAAAAAAAATTGAATTTCATGAAGTTTTGACCAAGTTAATGTGGTCAAACATACAAGTTTTTTATATTTTTTAAAAGTTGTAATAAAAAATTCATAATTAATTATTTATTTGGAAAAATATTACAAAAAAATATGCATCACATCGGAACATGAATCCTCTACTTATATCTAAAATCTTATAAAAAAATATTATCATTTTATTGTGGTTAGGGTGGTCAGACAAACACCTACTTCTTATTTTTTCCCTGAAATTTAAGTACTACTTCATTGAAATTTCAAATTTTCACCATATCGATTTTTTTTAAAATAAACCTAGTAGTTTAGAAACTACATTCAATTTGCTACAAATTTTATTCTTACATATTTTTAAAATAATACAAATAACATTCAAATTTTTACGTCAAGATGCCTAACTCTGATTTTTTGAATTTTCATCACCACTTAAGGGCATGTTTTTTCCATGATGATCTTGCACATACCCATTGTATGGTTTATATGAAGATATGTATGAAATGTTGATCGAATTCTATATTTTGATTATGATAGTTAGTCTTGTGCACATCTATATTTTGATTATGATAGTTAGTCTTGTGCACATACTTTGCAGAATCAACCTTTTTGCAGCCAAAAGAGGAACTGTGGCATGCAACAGTTGCAGGATGAACCCACAACAAAAGGAGATTGGGACAACAAAACAAAAGAGTTCGAGAGTAAGCTAAACATGATGATTGTTGATTAAAGGCACTTGATGAAGGTTGAACGTGTGTTATTATAACCAGTTAATAAGAATTTAAGAAGAGGTCTCCTTTACTTATAGGATTTTGACAAGTGTTTGTATGTTTACATGCAATTTTGTTTTGAAAGAGTTTTAGTCCTATTAGAATTTTTTTTCCTTTTCAATTATAGGTTGAATAAATCAGTCTTAACTCTACGCTCTAATATCTGGGAGTGGAGTTAATGATTTCAATTAATTTGTTTCTTTGAATAAGATTCCCTCAAGTTTGTATATAGTTTATGGTTGAATCCGTGGATAAGTTAGCTAGTTCTTTAGTTTTATGTTATCAATTATTTTCAATTTCAATACATGATGAATATTCAAAATGATTGAATACAATCTATGGAAAGATCTTGTGTAATCTCCATGATATGCAATGAATGGAGATAATTTTATTAGATGCGTAGAATCTGTTAGTTAGATTTGGGTTCAATTAAAGTGAGAACAACCACTTGAGCAGGCCACTCAAGGCATTCTTCCTTCATTTTCAGTTGTTTATTTATATTTAGTAGTTGTTTTTCATTTATCATTACTTCATGAACTATATGCAAGTTAACTAGAATCTCATATCTTGCTTATTGTTAATGATTGCTTACAAATATGCATGCAATGGTTAACCAATAGTACTCTAGAGGTTAAGTTAGCTCAGTTAGTATTTTTTATCAGTTTTGAGTTGATATAGTACTATTTTAATAGCAACAGTTCAGTTACACTCTAAGTTGTAGGTTCCCGTAGCCACTAGTTTTGGTTATGTCTTTTACTGTTTTTCAATTCTGTGAATTTTCAACAACTAGAATAACTTGAATAGGGTAACATAAGTAGTTTTGAGTCTCTAAAGGCATATATAATGTTGCACCATCACAAGTTTACAAACCTTGGGTTGATAATTTAATGTAGTCTTAAGCAATGTTGAGTGGATTGTTCAGTCAGATAAACCTTGAATCATGTAGGTTCTACCAAGTTTACAATACATTAGTTTAGACTCTATATTTTTGGCACCATTCCTAGGGATGGTGCTATCTTCGTAGACTTGTTTTTATAGCTTTCATATCCATCATTAGAATTGTTAGACTTAATATTTTTTCAACAACAGAGATACACTAACATTATGCAGGGATGCTACATTATAAAGCCACATTTGATGTATGTGGAGGGAGAGAGATCCCTTGGGTAATACTCGGAGTGAGGGTAATACTAAAGAATAAATTTTCTTATCACCAACATCTAGCACACATACAGAAGGAACATACCGCACAATGGGAGATGTAGTAGATGATGATCTTTAACGTGCCACCTTTGAGTTCCCAATCACTAACCAAGAAAGGGCTACAATATTAAAGAACATCCCTCCTTCGCCCTTACCTGTCTTTTATGGATTAATGACTGAGGACCCAGATACATTCCTCTTTTAATTTGATGTCCTATGCAAAAGTTATGACTATACTTCTGATGCTCATAGGCTCAAAATATTCCCTGCAACTCTAAAGGATGCATCCCTAATATGGTTCATGGGATTAGGCAGGTATGTTGTTCTTCATTGGGACATTATGAAGACATTGTTCCTATAAAAGTATCAAAACTATTGTAGGGGACCCGATAGGAGAAAATATGACATTTTCAGAATGTCACAAAAGGATGATCAGTCGTTAGAAGATTATGTGGAGAGATTTTAGTTTGCTTCAAAGAAAAACCCACAAAATAATTTATTAGAAGAGTCTCTCAAGTTAGTCTATTTTAGGGGAGTCAATGATGACTACATGGATTCCATGAACCTCATTGGATAAGGAGATATTTCTCAGCTACCATTTTTAGAAATTCGTAAGGTTTGCAGGAATTATTTTAGGACCTTCACTAAAAGGCCGAGAGGAGATAGGACATCCACTATTGGTAAATCATCTACAAGGGTTTCAAAGATAGAGTTAAACAACTTGTTGTCCAACATGAAGGAGGAAATTATTAGCCATTTGGAAACTCAATTGGATACTCCACATCAAGAATAAGTAGGAGGAAGTTGAGGCTATCTCACTGAATATTGTCCAAGTTGTAGGCAAAGAAAAGCAAATTGCAAATGCAAAAGAGTGGCTAGTATCCAACAAGATAAAGTTGAGAAACTTGATTTTCAGCCAATTGAAGGAGATGATGGAAAACTCTTTTATATAGCACAAAGGAGGCCATGGAAACAAATAAAAGTTATGCCACAAGACCCCCTCAACTTTCATTCATCCTTTCCTATTGGGAATCAAAAAAATTCTGCTTGGAACTCAGCCTTGGCTAGCAAACCAAAACTAGTGGTAAATCCCTCAACAATGGCCACAAGCTCAGCCAAATTGGAACCAACAACCAAACCCTTCACCACGACAAAAAATTTAGGGTTCTAATTACAATCCACAATGATCAACATAGCAAAATTAGTGGTAGCCTCAATGGTAAAAAGGCCAACAGTGGCAACAACAAAATATGAACTATCAACAGCCTATGCTCTCTCCTCCACCACAACAACAAGCTATAATTCCTCCATAAAATTCTACATCCCAACCATCCAAGCAACCAAAAATACTTGCCCAACGTGCACCTAACCCTAATACTAATCTTGTTCAATAGGATTATACTAGCGAAGCTATGTAATACCCCACATATGAGGTAGAGGTGAGTGATGCCCACCTCATATTAGGAAAACAACTTCCTGGACCTTCATCTCCTCAAATTACAGAGATGGAGGATGAGGAACCTATAGTTGAAGCTTTAGATAAATCACCTTTGGAACTTGAGTCAAATCAGGTACACCAAACTACCTCAAGTCCAAATCCACCTTTTCTTGGATGCCTAGCTATTCAAAAGAATCACACACAAGCTGAGACAGATCTTTTAGGTTAGTTAAAATATGTGAGCATAAAGATTACACTCATCCAAGCTATCAATGAAATCCCTATCTATACCAAAATTTGAGGTATTTATGTCTTAAGAAACCAGAAAGGAAAAGAAAAGATCCAAAGACATTCAGTGTCTTGGGAAACCTTGTAGATATCATGTTAGTGAACATTACTATCCCTAAGTATACAGATCTTGGTAGTCCGATAGTGGACATAAATATTAATGGCACCCTCATCAAGAATACTTTGATAGACTTGGGGGAAGCAATCAATGTAATGACAAAAGAAACAATGCAATTACTTCAGTTAGCCAACATTAGGCACAAACTATTTTACAACTAGCTGATAGGTCAATGGTCAAGCCTGAAGGAATCATTGAAGAATTAGTTATTGCATTGGATTCTTGGGAATATCCTGATGATTTTATAGTTCTACAACCAAAGGTTAATCTTGCAGGTTACCCACTCATCCTAGATAGACCTTGGTTAGCTACAGTTGATGCATTTATAGGTTGTAGGTCTAGAAAAATGATAATATCCAATGGGACAATCACCAAGAACTTGGTTCTCTCTCCTCCAACACAACCTTATGCTAACCTTCAACACACTATTTGGCCCACTTTGGATGAGGAAGATAACTATTCTCTGCATACATTGATGACTATAGAGCGTAACCCTTTATTGGATGACCAAGATGAAGATGAACTCATTGCTCGCATAATCCAAAATGATAGTCGTAGGATCCCGTAACAACAAGTCTACCCCATATGCCTACAAGACCCCTTATAAAGTATTATACCCACCAATTCTACAAAAGAAATCTTAGATATTTTATTCATTACTACCTCAAAAATCTGTACCTTTCATACCAAGTCTTGATGTATCATCTATCCAAGAATCATCCAAGGAATTGGAATTCATGCCATGAAAAAAGTTAAACATAAATAATGCCTTGATAGAAGAGCAGAAAAATTCTTTGTAAACAACATTACAAGCATACTCGACAGCATATGCATGGGATTACCATGATATGAAAGGCATAGATCTTGATTTATGTATGCATGAGATTTATATCATTGATGGTTATAGAGCCATTTGACAACCCTCAAAGACGTATGAATCCTACCTCGAGGGAGATAGTGAAAGTTGAACTATAAAAGCTCCTTGATGCATGTTTTATTTATCATATATCAAATAGTGAATGGGTCTCACCTTTGGTAATTGTTCCCAAGAAAGGTGGAAAATGGAGATTTTTTGTAAACTATAAGGAACTTAATACAAAAACTAGGAAGGACCACTTTCCTTTTCCCTTCATAGATCAAGTACTTGATTCTCTAGCTGGGAAAAAGTACTTCTCATTTATAGATGGTTTCAATGGTTACAACTAGATTAAAATTGCTCTAGAGGATCAAGATAAAACTACATTCACATGTCCTTGGGGAACTTATGCCTACTCTGTTCTTCCCTTTGGTTTATGCAATGCTCCAACTACCTTTCAAAGAGCAGTACTCAACATATTTTTTGATTATACTCATGACTATATGGAGATATATATGGATGATTTCACTACCTATGGTGAAACTTATGAGGAAGCTCTCAATAATCTAGAAAAAGTGTTGAAAAGGTTTAAAGAACACAACTTTTCACTCAACAACGAAAAATATTTCATGATGATGACACGAGGAATCATATTGGGGAACTTTATATCCAGTGCAAGGATATAGGTTGATCCACACAAGATAGAAATAATATCTACATTACCTGTTCCACAAAATCAAAGAGATATCAAAAGTTTCCTTGGTCATGCAAGCTACTATAGGTGGTTTATTAAAGATTTTAGTAAATTTGTTGCACCATTATTTGTTTTGTTGAGTAAGGACATTCAATTTGAATGGACATCAAAGTGTCAACACTCCTTTGAAGAGATGAAGAAATCCCTAACTCAAGCACCTATTTTGAGAGGTCCTAATTTGGTTTCTACCCTTCTATATACATACAAATGCTTCAAATTTTTCCATTGGAGCAGTTTTAGGTCAGAAAGAAGGTGATAAAGAGTATGCAATTTCCTACATTAGCAAAAATCTTCAAGGAGTAGAGTTGAACTATACTATAATAGAGAAAGAGATGCTTGTAGTGGTGTATGCTATTAATAAATTCAAGCACTATAAGACTGGTTATTCAATCTTTTTCCATACAGACCACACAACAACTAGATATTTGATGAAAAAGTCAATAATTGGAGGTAGATTGGTAAGATGGTTGCCTCTTCTGCAATAATTTGACATTACCATAGTGGATAAACCTGACAAAGCCAATGTAGGGGAATTTTTTTTGTCAAGGTTGCCAACACAATCAACTAAAGGAGTGGTGGATGATTCATTTCCAAATGAACACTTATTTGTTCTAAATGTACGCATTCTATGGTATGCTAATATTTCCAATTACTTGGCAATAGGGTAGATTCCATCACACTTTTCACTAAGAGAAAAGAGACAGTTGGTACACAAATGCTTCCCATACTCTTGGGTATCTGGTTATTTGTTTTATATTGGACCTAATAACATCATGAGAATATGTATAAGGGAATATTAAATCTTTTAAATCATGGAGGAATTCCATGATGAGCCATGTGGAGGTCATTTTGAAATAAAAATAATAGCCTTTAATATCCTCACAACTGGCTATTATTGGCCAACTTTGCATAAAGATTATGTTAAATACACAAGGATTTGTGATAGGTGTCAAAGGATGGGAAGACCAACCAAGAGTGATGAGATTCCCTTACAACCTTAGTTAACATTGGCACCTTTTGAAAAAAGGGGTTTATAGTTCATTGGACCAATCTCACCTACATCCAACAATAAGGAATACATTCTTGTTTACACTGATTACTTGACTAAATTAGTGGAAGTAAAGGCCTTACAATTTGTAAGAGATGGAAATATGGCTAAGCTCTTATATGAGGAAATCTTTACTAAGTATGGAGTACCTAAAGAAATAGTCACTAATCAAGGTCCACAATTCACCTCTAACCTCATCACAAAATTGGTTGAAGAATACCAAATTAGACACAATAAATCAACACCCTACCACCCTCAGGCTAATGTTCAGGTGGAAGTCACTAACAGGGAGATTGAAAGTATTCTCACCAAGACATTGTAGTTGTATAAGAAATATTGGGTTGCAAGGTTACCCAAAGTTGTGTAATGCCCCACCACGTAACCCTAGAGGAAGTTTCAATTCACAATAAAAGCGTACTAATATTTTTTTTAAAGTAAATTAAACATACATGTTCATCTACAATTGACAACATCCCTTAAGGCTACGTAACCGAGATTACTTAAATCCCCATTAACATACATCATTATATTTCATTGCATTAAACAACTCAAGTAATAAACATTCATTCTACATAAATAAATAACAAGATAAGAAGATAACATCCATAACATATATCCATTACATGAACAACTGATTACAACACTCATTACCAGAATGAATCATAAATACATAAGTGTTACTATTACATACATCCACCTCATAAATACAAGAGAGGTAAAACCAATTAATTACATTTTGAAATACAACATTGCAAGAAATGAAAACAAGATCTGCGAGTTGTCCAACTAGATGTCACGCCTCCACGAACTGAAGATCAAGGGGGACCCAACAGTTTATGGTGCATGTTCCACCCAACCAAGTGGTACCCGATGGCCCACCCCCCATGATAGGAGATAGTAACAAAGTAACATGGTCAAAGGTCTACAACCACTATCCAAAGGCAGATTCATACTGACATAACCAAATAAATGCTCAACACAACTACAACTCTCACATCACTGACATAGGTCACATTACTTCCAAACATAAAATAGATCAAGTATGTTTAGAGAACCATACACATAAAATAATTAACAACAGTTGTCCTAGATAGAGTGTCATCGCATAGTTAGTCATGAGATCTCCTCTGGGCATTCTTCATAGGCTCCAGTAATCCTGGTGACCTCAACCGAACCCCGACCCTCATGCTCACTCATGCGGCATCAAATACCTCTCGTAAGGACAAGATAGATGACCACACCATTTCAGGCTTTCTCACTCATCCCAAGTCTAAACGAGCCCTTATGTCTATGAGTGAGGATAAATTATCTTGATTAATGTGAAAGGCATCCTAATCATCTAAGTACATTAATTTAATTATCACTTGATTAACTCACTTTTGAAGGTTACCTGATTTACCTATTTGGGCTCCGACGCCTAACAGAAGCCACTCTTCTATTGGACAACACCCAATATAAAACCATACTCCAAGGGAAACCCAAGTGCATACAAACTAGGCATCATAGCCACTCCAACACAAAGAGGAAACAAATAATAGAACCCACTCCAAACATCTTGGAGGCAATAAAACACATAATCCACTCCTTTCATAGGAGGTACAAAACATCCCCGTTCGTGGAAACTGGGTAAATACTGAAAAGACATCATGCACTACTCAAGGAAAAACAACTGGTTGATATAAAGAATCGATAACCCTCATCCTCTAAGATCTTCTGGAAGACTTACAATTTTAGACTAACACTAAATCCCAAATCCCACAATGCAACTTGATGACAGCTACAAAAGCATTCAGGTCATTAATTAAATCTAATATTTGGATTTTCTAAATCCATACTCATCCAATAGGTAATGATGACAAAGTCCAAGCACGATAACAGGGTTAACTCAATTACTCACATACCCCTTTACCATTTTCATAATAGGGAATCATAAACAATTTAAACTTACATCCCTATGCGAAATACACAAAATAAAACATTTAAGGCAATCAGGAAGAATATTACTATTTTTGGATATACTAAATCCATATCTCTTCCATATTCCATTCTCAATAAATAAATTGCTCAAATAGAAAATAAATAAATTAAAGTAATTAATTGCCTCTTCATAATAATCAATTCCTAAATTTACTTTTAAAAACAACATATTTCACCCTTTTCCCAATATAACCAACGTAAAAAAATTTAATATCAAAATGCACTGGCAAGGAAATACACTATTTTCGGATATCTTAAATCCATTTCCCTATCTAGTACTTTTTAGTAATTAACCAATGCCTTCAATCAGATAAATAATAAACTCAAACAACTACCTTAACTTTTACCAAGAAAGGAAAATTTCTAATTTTATCAAAACAAAATATTGGTTCCTTTTAAATCATAATATGCTCATGCAAGAAAATATTTCTTTCAGTTACACAGTTAACACATCTAATTTCTACAATTTATTTTAATTTCCTATCATTCCTCAATCAACATACCTTATTCCAAATTAATTAGAAAAACCATTGTTTACATTTTTCAACATCAGTATTTAATATATTAATATATATATTCAAAAAACAAATACATATATATAATAATTAAATATAACCCAAATAAACTACAAACAAACTATATATATATTTTTATATATGCACCGGATCATGATTGAAAACCTAAAATGAAAAAAACAATTAACAAAAGAACTTTATACAGAACGAACCCCAAAATCATCAATTTTCGGACGGCGTGCAGGAAAGGACACTGGGTGTCACTTACAAAATTTAGTAAAGAAAACCAAAGGCTAAGACAGTGGTGTCGGAATTTCATTTAATACAAGTATTAAACCAAATTTAAGATAACTGTCGCCGGAATTTCTTTTATTATAAATACTAAGTCAAAAGTATGACAGTGGTGCATCGGCGGTACCTTGTACCAGCCGGTCGCATCCACTGCAAGGGAGTGGGGGTGGCGCTTCCCATGGGACAGCGTGTCCCCCTAAAAGGTGGGCACGATGGCCCATGAGCAACGCTTCTCCCACCTATGAATACGTGCGGTGGGCGATGGGGTCATGGCCATCGTCCACTGTGTAATATAATTTTTTTATTTTATAAAAAAAAAAACTTAAACACAATTACAATGTGCGGAAATTCGCACAGGGTGCATACAACGACTTTATTCAAAACATAATAATAATTCAAATCTTTAACAACAATAAATTAAATATATATACTTATATGTTATATGTATATATATTTATCATAATATAATACATATAATATATAAATATATATATTTACACATAATTTCTTACTGGTAAAATTGAGAAAATAATTAAAAATAACCAGTTACAGGAAATCAATTTTTTTTTTCTAGAATATCTTCCTAAATTCAAGAGGTTTAAAATTAATTTTTTTTAAACCATTCCTTCAATTTTTAAATAATATAAAAGTAGGAAAATTAAACGGATCTTGATTTTTCCATTGAAAGTTTTCTAAGAGGGTTTGTTTTCAAAACCAGATCTGATTGTTTTCTAAAGGGGTAAAAACTCTTACAACAATCTACTTGTTTGATGCACAATCTAAGGTTTAAATTTAACAATAATTCTACAATTTCCTCATTTACAAATTTAAATCCTACAGCATAATTATACAATCTTCCCCAAATTTTAGATTAATTTAAATCTAATTTCCAATAATAAATCCTAATTCCTAATGAATTCAACAAACAAATTTCTTCAACAACATATATTTGTTTTGAACAAACCAGAATAAGAAAAACACAAAACAAAACCTGGATTTCGAAGCTACAGGAAAAGATGAATTTATGATGCAAAGCCTCCTCCAAGGATCTCACGAATTCTCTTCTACCGTGCAATGAATCAAAATCAAAAGCTCAACCAATTATAAACAAACTTTCCTCAAATCAATTCTACAATCAAAAATTTCTTCAAACCCTTCTCTGTGCAATTTTCCCCAAAATCTTCCTTCCAAAATCTTCTCTCATAATGAATTTTCATTAATCTCTTCCTCTTAATTAAACATGCACTTAAGTCTTCAATCAAAAATATCTCAAACAACCTAAATCTAATTGCATGCAAAATTGAATATTAAATATTAATTTAATTTTCCATTTTCGAAAACCCACTTTGAATTTAAAATGCAATTTCAATATCTTTCTATTTCTTTTGATTTAATTTAATTTAATCCAATAAAATTAATTAATTAATTTTAATTATTTAATAACTAAATTCAACCCTTTGGAGATTAAATTTAATTAATTAAATTTAACTAAATTAAATTTTATTATTAACTTTAAATATAACATCTAAGCATAATTTTAATTTAATATAAAATAATCACCACTTTTCGAAATCAAATATCATTAAAATAAGGTAAACTATGACTCAACAGACAAAATTGATGACACACTAAGGCTAGGGCATAGACTTGACACATGTTACCTAGCTACTATCTCCTGTTCAACTTAACCGTTGGATTGACATGCTCAAACCTGTGAAACCAGGTGGAGTCGATGTCATGTACCTGCAATCCTGAAAACCAAGTAAACAACATCATATAATATATCCAACATACAATACACACTGTGAAGAAGAAATCTCAGATTCGTAGGGTGCTCGCAAGCAAGTGATACGAACCCGTCCCTTTCACCAATACATTCATCAAGACTGACATTTACATCTTACTCATAATCTCATAGTAAAATCTCATGTTATATCAACTACATCTTTACACCAATTAAAGCATGTAAACTAAAGCATCAGATAAATCAAATCACATCACATAATATAGTTTATCGCTCAATGAATAGCAACCAAATACACATGCAAGATAAAGTATATGAATATCCAGAGCATAAATCAACGCAAAACAAGGACACACTGTCCAATCCAAAAAGAAAAACGGAGGGGTGTTACAAGTAAGGGCATACAAAACAACTTGGAAAATCACCACTAGTTTTACACCTTATGAGTTAGTCTATAGTAAGACAATAGTCCTTCCTCTTGAGTTTGAATATAAAACACTAAGGATAGTAGTAGAATTAGAAATGGATTTGATAGAAGCTCAAAAGGAAAGACTGCATACTTTAAATAGATTGGATGAGATAAGGATGGAAGCAATCCATCATACTAAGGTAATACAACAACAAAGGATGAAGTGGCATGATTAGTACATTAAAACCAATGATTTCATTGTGGGGGATTGGGCATTGTTATATGATTCAAGGTATAAATATTTTAGGCAAATTTTAGTCCAGATGGTTGGGCCCCTATGAAATTAGTCATGTTTATCCTAATGGGGCAGCCTAGTTACACACCATTGATGCAATCAAATTTTCACTTCTTGTAAATGACCATGGATTCAAGTTAAATAAGAAGCCATTACAAAATGATGTTTTCATATTTTTCTATTTAAACAATATGATGCTTGTAGTGAACCAAATACATAATCCGACACACAAAGTGATACTTCAACAATGCATGATATACCAGGCACATCTAGTGAGCCAGTGATTGAGCTATATAGCTCAATCCTTGAGATCACTCGAGACTAATTTCTCATTTTATCTCATAAGCACACGCTGCACATTATAATAATGTTCAAAATATCTTTAGAGGGACCTATTTTTCAACATTCACAGAGGGTCCTAATGTCGTAGGGACTTGTAGCTTAATAGTTGTCAACCTTCAGAATGGGCCCTGACATTGTAGGTACCCGTAGCACCATTTGGTAGCAGAAAATAAAATTCAAATTAATTGGCACCATATTCACTGCAATTTCACATGCATTCATTTCACAATATCCACATTTAATATCCATCACCTCACAATAAGTACCTGCGACATAATTCTTTTGTTTCCCACTCGCATTTCAAATACTTGAGCTCTCACATCCCCAACTCATATCTGTAATACCCACCCCATCATTTGCACCCACCACCCCGCTATTCATTACCTTGCAATTAATTTTGGTCAAATAAAATCAACAAACAAATACATTCTTTTCATTTTACACCTGCGATGCATAGTTATCTCCTCTTGTCGGTAGTTCAGCTATGATATCATGATTAATATAGTCCTCTTTAATGTTTCATTATGTCTTTTGTATTAATTTATGCATGTGAACAATTAATATCACTAGTTTCCACCATTTCATATTTTAACCACCTTCCAATCAAAATGTAAAGTGAGGTCACTTCACCAATTAACTTGGGGGGGAGGGTACAACCTAGTCATTCTTTTTAAATTTTGCCACATAAATTGAAATCAATGCATAGAAACGGCGTGCAAAACCCTCAAAATGATATCACATTTTTTTTTGGCCTTTTACAATTGCTAAATTTCAAACCTTGAGAACTTGAGCTTAGTCTAGACCAAAGTTAAACTTAGAACCTGTTTAAGAGCTCAAATTAAGCTAGTATTGAGAAGGGAAGCTTGCAGTATGGTACGCTAGGTAAAAAAATGAGGAAACAAAAGGAATAGACGGAAAGTGAATGGTTTTTGAAGGTGGTAGAGAAGATTGAGCTAAATTACCAAAGTTGAATTGAATACATTGAGTAAAGAAATTAAGCCAGAATGGGAGACCCAATGTCATAAGAAGGGAGCAAGCAACTCATCAAAAAATTCTGGAGGATGCAACAGTTCTACCCATTTTTACCAAGGTTGGATGGCTCGACTACTTCTAAAAGTTAACATAATTTAGTGATGATGTGACAAGAAGGTTTGTATCTACTCTTGAATATGATGAAGCTATGGTAAAAGGACTTTAAGTAGATGCATTCAAGAATTCCATTGCATAGGTCACTAGGTTACTAAGAACAAAGGTAGATTTTCTAGCATGAGTTGACGTAGTTGCAGCCATGGAATAATTTTGTATACGAGAGGAATTAAACTCATTATCACAAGGTATGAAGAAAATTTCCCTCCCTTGGTTATGGGAAAATTGTGCTTCTTACATTGTCAAATACATCACCTATGATGGTAGGCAAAACCTTTTGTATATAGTTCATTTCAAATTACCGAGTCACCTTAGGCATAATAGGTTAGTGAATGCACCAAACTTTCTTTACAATTTTTTGAAACAGATGGCATTAGGACACCAAAATAAAACAAGATGACACTTCTTTATCCCATCATTGTTTAATTTCTCTATTAATTAGGAGAAATTTAAGGATTCAATACCCACAAGTGAACTGGGAGGACTCTAAGGAATGTACATATATTAACAGTTTTTTGGATGCACTCATAGTACTTGAGGATGTAGAAACCCAAAATGAACCTGTAGAGGAAAACCCTCATCTTTCACTTGTGGCTCCCTACCTGTAGCCAAGGTGAGCATGAGGAGCCTAAAGAACAAGAATCTAGACCACCTATTATCAAGGAAATACCATCTTCTTCAAGATTACATAAATCTAAGAGTCGGAGGGGTAGTGCATCCACCTCTTCTACACCCTTTAAACTAGAAGAAAGGAAATATACTCCAAAGAAAAAGAGGGATATTCAAGGAAAGAAAGAGGATTTTCTGAAGAAGAAGAGAGTTCAAAAGGAAAAGAAGAAAATTGAGAAAGAAATACTCACACCTAGATGCTTTGGCAGATTAAGGAGACAAGGTGTCACGAAAGAAAATATAAAAGAACCAGAGGAAGAAGAAAAGAGAAAGGAAAAATAATAGGAAGATGTCCTGATTGTAGAAATAGTCTCTGAGGTAAAGGGGGGTACCCCTGGTAATGTGAATATGTCATCAAAAATGAAAAGATATGTACTAAAAACTTCTGATTTGGAATTAGAAGATATATTTACTATAAAGAAATTACAGACAAAAACACCAGATAGTCCCATTCATGGAGACTATGAAGGAGAGGGTAATGAGTAGTTTTTAGATATAGAGGAAGTATGCATAGAAGTAATAGATGTAAGGAAAGAACTCCAAGAGGAATTGGATAGGATTAAACACTTGGAGGAGTTAGTGCAAAATTATGAACAAAAGGACAAGGAAAGAGAAACAAAAATACATGAGATGGAGGAGAAACCGTGGTTGTATGGCCATGGCACTAAACTTGATTTGTTGGCACAACTAGACATGAATAAAATAGAGGATAGAGAATTGGCAATGGTAGATCAAAAACCTCCTTCACTTAGAACTCTTGATTACCACACAATCTTGTCACTTGGCTATCAATTATGAAAAGTGACTAACAAGCTTGCACATGAAAAGGAGAAACGAAAGAAAGAAAAGGAAGAATATGTAAAGGAACTCAAAAAGAGAGATATGAAGTTGAAAAAATCAGTAGTCCATTTGGAGGAAGTAGCAAATAAAGTTTTACAGATTGTCAGATGTAGACCTCCACTGAGAACATATGCATTATTTTTACAAAAGGTTTGTATGCTTTCAGTTTAGCAAGTTAATTAGCAAACATTTTGTTGGTATGAGTAGAACTTTTGAATTTCTTGAAATTTTTACTGCTTCTACAATTGAAGAACAGGATCAGTTGTGTGATTTTTATTTACACAACTATGTAGTGTCAGCTGAGACAAAATGGAACCCTCTAATGTTTGTAAGGGATCTTCAAATATGGGCAGTTGCATCCTATTATAAAAATGAACATCTCATGGGTGAGATAATGGAAGACTATGAAGAAAAAGAGAAATAAATGGCTCTCCCCATAACAAAGAGGCTAAAAACCCTAATGCAATCATTGATAAATGGATGAAACTCATTAATCACAAAGGGGTGGGCAAGAAAATCATGAAGCTCAAAAAGGCAGATTATGAAAGAATGTGGATGTTAGCCGTGGGTATTGGACAATAGTGCTACAAACATGTATAGAATAGGTGGAATAGTTTGACCCCTGAATTACAACAAAAGGAACCATATTCTATGTATAATTTCATTGCTATGATTCAAAGAGTACATAAGTATATATAAATTGGTGTAAACAAAGGAGTTTAATGGGTATTGCTCACCTTCCACCCACCTATTCTCCTTTATCCAGTTCCACATTAGACTAGGAGAAAGGTGATGAATGTGAGAAAGCAAGAATTATTAGGATGAGGTAGCTTGCAGAATATTAAGGTTTCTATTTGAAACAAATTCAGGGGGTTAATACAATTATGGACCTAGATTACTTTGCAGTACAATCAATATCCATAATTTTTTGCTTGGGGACAAGCAAAAGGCTATTTGGGGGGAAATGATAGGTCTAGATAAAAACTCAATTTTTGTTGTTTTCATACATATTTTGAGACACTTTTAGATACATTTTCCATACAATGCTCCTATATTATACTATCCTTTCATATCTATTATGCAGACTTGAACCTAAAATATAATGATGGAAATATGGTTATTGTGTAAGGGGGAAATCAAGAAGATGCAATAAGATAAATGAATTGAATTAAACCTAATCTAACTCAAAACAAAAATCAAGATTCGTGCCCTTTACTCATGAAATGAAACTATGAAGAACAATGAATTAACAAAAGCAATCAAAAGAGGCAAACATAAAATGAATTCAAGAAACGTAATGTTACCATCCCATGTTGAAGTGTGTTCACAAATATGTTGGATTGTTTGTATCAATGTAAAGCCTTTATTGTGCGTGCTAAATCTTGAAGAACATGCAATGTCGTTGATTGAAGATATGCGTAAAGCTTCAAAAGTTTTGTTGTGATTTCTACATTAATTTGTCATGCAAATGATGTTGATTCTTCGGTCATTTTTGAGAAGAAATGAGGTTGTTTTATAGAATTTGTGTTTCGAAATGAATGCTCAGGATCGCATAGTAGAATATCTTGATTAATAGTTGAAAATTGTTGAGAGGATTTAGATGGGAATAATCAATACTTTTTTATTATGTAATTGGTGTGATTGAAGAAATCATTTTGAGTGTTTAGTGGGAATGGGGAAATAGATTGAACTAATTTGTGGGATTGAAGTATAGATTGATTTGTTGGGAAATAGATGGATCAATCAGCCAATTAGAGTGAGTAATCAGGGGATCGTAATTTTTTCAATCATGAAAGTGGGCAAGGATAATTGATTTAATTAATTAATCATTTTGAGTTGAACGTGTAAATCAAGTTTGAATTTTGCAAACAAAGTGGTATTTGTTTGATTTGAACTTTTTGATGATGTTTTGAATAATCTATTTAATTATTCATGTTTAGGGGAAAGTGATTTGACCTTTTTGATGATGTCTCGAGTGGCTCTCTTAATCCAGTGAACTTACTTTTTGGTTGATCATGTTGCCTTTATTGTCCTCCTTGATTGGTTTGTTGGTTAACCGCTTAATTGTTCTAGGGATAGGTAAGTTGATTATTTTGTGCATTATTGGGAGTGTAGCTTGTTCGTGCAATTTGAGGTTTATTTTGCAGTGTGTTAGGATTTTTTACATTCCACACATCTCTAGCATCAACTACCCCATCATTGGTGACATTTTTGTTTTTGGCCCAAATCTTAGGTTTCTCATTTGAATTAGAAGAATTGTCTCTTGGGTTGTTTATCTTAATCAATCCCCTTGCTATGAGAGCCCTTTCTATGTGTAGTCCCTTCTCAATAGTTTCCTTGAAATTTGTGGGACACAACATAGTGAGTCGGTAGTTGAATTCTGCTTGGATATTAGAAACAAATATATCTACGATTTCCTTGTAGGGAATAGGGCACTTGCATCAACTAGCTTTATGTCTCCATAATTGTAGGTAGGAGGTGAAGGATTCTCCTTGAATCTATTTAATATTGTATAGATCCATGATGGTGACGTTCTATTCTATATTGAATGAGAATTAGTTGATGAATTTGGTAGTCAGTTCATCAAAACTTTTAATCCCAAGTGGTAGATGGGAGAACTACTCCATAGCATGACCAGTAAGGCTACATGGAAAGAGCCTCACCAAGTAGGAATCATTGTTTTGGACTCCCACGCATGATACCAAGAAATCTCGTACATGTTCTACTAGATCTCATTTTCCTTTATATTTGTCAAACTTTGGTATTTCAAAGTTTTTTGGAAAAGGAAGCATAGTAATGAAACAATCAAAAGGAAATGGACATTTATCCTAAAGGGTATAAGTCTTCTTTGGTTTCCCTATCTACATGTCTGACATTATTTGATTCATTTCTTGTAGTTACATATCTACCTCCATTTTTGGTACATTCATTTGTGGATCCTATGTATATTAGCCTCGTTGTCCTACTATGTTTTGGTCATAGGTTAGGTATTGTGGAGGTACGGGACCTTGGTAACCATGTTGGGTGGAAAGATGGTTAAATCCTTGTCATGTGAAAGGAGTGTTAGGTCCTTATTGAATATAAGGAGGTTTAGCTCCTTGTTGAACGTAAGGAGGGTTGGCTCCTTGTTGGATGGAAGGAGGGTTAACTCTTTGTTGAATGTAAGGAGGGTTTAGCTCTTTGTTGAATGTAAGGAGAGTTAGTTCCTCGTTGGACGTAAGGAGAGTTATCTCCTTGTTGGATGGAAGGAGGGTTAACTCCTTGTTGAACTTAAGGAGGGTTAGGTACTTGTTGGATGGAAGGAGGGTTAACTCCTTGTTGAATGTAAGGATGGTGAGTTCCTTTTTGTTGTTGTTGTTGAGGAGGGGTACCTTGGTAGTGCATTAGCGGTACACCCTGTTGTTGGGATGAACTATATTGAAGGTTACCTTGGTGGTGCATTGGTGAGATACCTTGTTGTTGAGGTGAATTGTTTTGAAGGTTACCCTGATAGTGCGTTGGCATGACACCTTGTTGATGGGATGAACTATATTGAAGGTTAAGCTAGTTGTGCGTTGGTAGGATACCTTGTCAATGGGACGAATTGGGAAGGGTACCATATGGCACACCTTGTTGGTGGTACTATTGATTGTGAAGGGGACCATGCGACCCACCTTGTTGGTTGGAAAGGGTACCTTGTGGCACACCTTGTTGTTGGTACTGTTGATTGGGAAGGGGACCATGCGACCCACCTTATTGATTGGAAAAGGTGCCCTGTGGCACACCTTGTTGTTGGTACTATTGATTAGGAGGGGGACCGTATGACCCACCTTGTTGATGGTATTGGTGTGAAAATCGCCCTTGTTGATTATGTACATTTTGGGAAGGGTCAATAAATGCAGTGTTTTGGGGCATGTATTGTCTTGTTGGTGGGTTATTACCTTGTGGTATGTATTGAGATGGACCTCCTTGATATTGTTGGGCCACCATCACTTGTTCGATTTGGGATATTTTCCTAAACAAAGGGTTGTTCGTTGATTGATCTTTGCCTTTTGAGAATACCGGTGGCATATTTGGAATTTCCAATGGTTTGGGTGTTTCTCTCACAACTGAGTTATCTCCTAAGGGAATGAGATGAGGATATTTAAGACATTATGCATTGAAGTCTATATGAAACTTAGCACCATTTTGGTGCTAACTTGAAAAAGTAAGTGTTTAGATCATTTCTTAAGAGTTTGTCCATTAGTTTGAGCACCTTGGGATTGTTATAATGTTGGAAGAATTATTCATCATTTATTTCTTCCTCACTATCAACTTATTCTATGATCATGTCCCTTGGGTTTTGGTTTGCTTTATCCATCGCTTCTTGTTGTCTACAGATTACCTCCTCCTCACTTGGTGATTGGTTTGATGTTGCTTTGAATAGTGGTTCCTTTTGAGGAGTTACTAGGTCACTTGGTCTATACCCCCATGGGTCACTTTCGCTATTTGTGGTGTTTGTTGGTGGTACACTAGTGCTACTTTTGTTGGCCTCTATGTTTTTTCTATGTTGTGATCTTGTAATTGTCATAAACAAGTGCCAATATTTTGTGAAAATTTGGTGACTTTTAACTATGGAATAAAATAATGCTTTGTTTTTGGGATTTTTTTTGTTTTAATGAAATTGTGTTTTTTTTTAGATTTTATGTTTCCAAAGTTTTTGGGGGGAGCTAATTTTTTCTATTGCCACATAGGATGTGGTAATACGGGCCTTCCAACCACAAGATCTGATTTTTTCTCTTCTTTGTCTAGGATATTTCTTGCGTTTCTCCACTGGGTTGGTGTTTCTTTTGTCTTGAATATGAAGCTCCTCAAACTACTTATAATATCTATTTATTCACCCTCAATATATTCAAATTTTGGTTGTATGATAGGTGTTGTAAGGCTCGGTTGTTGAACTGGAGCAATTGGATGCCAAATGGTCATAAAGCGAAAGATGAAAATATTTGTGTTTTGATATGGTTGTTATGATTCTCAAGACCTTAAGGTTTGAGTGATATTTTGGGATGACACTATTCTTGGAATTAAAAATGTTGAAAGGCTTGGATCAATTTTTCAATTATTTTTCTAGAGGATATTCTGTGGTAAATTTACTTGAACAAGCCTTGAGCTTCGAGCAAATGCTGATATCTTAGAAGTGTGAGCAAAGGAATGATCCAAGTTTGTTTGTTTTGATTTTGAATTCTCAAAGTAGGATGGGGTGTTTGATTTTGCAAATGGATGATGGATTGATGTATATTATGGCATGTTTTCAGGAGTCTAATCATTTTGTTTCTCAAAATTATTTGTAACCAGTTTTAGATTGGTTTTCTATTTTTACCAAAAAATAGAGCAAAGAAACCAGAACCATAAAAAAAGGGAGAGGGATGAATAGAGGGAGATGGCTAGAATTCAACGAATCAACCCAACTATAGTTAATTAATCAGCCTGCTAGAATAAGGTGGGAGGGAGCTATAGTGTTCCTGGGGGGGGGAATCTAATTGGAGAGGGGGGAACTATAAGGGAGGAGGGGCCCACCCACCCCCTTCAAATCTAAGTTGGCTATTTTTGGGTGGAGAGGACAAGATCAGGCACCAACACTCCTGGAACTACTGAGGATGACGAGAAGCAACCACCAACCCCACTACTATTTGTGGACCCCACCACCTGACGCTTCACGACCTAAGGCCAATATGGTCGGCTGACGAAGGCAGGCCTCAGGTTGGTGGGGTTTCCAGACCCCACCTACTATTTGCAAACCCCATTGAGGGGATAGCAGGATATAGAGTTGCTCTGCCACTATCCTAGGTGGACCCCACCGGTAATTAATCAACCTGTTAGGATAAGCCTATTGGGGGGGTGGGAAACTATAGTTTGGGGGGCCTCTAAGGGGGGTAGATTAATTGGATATAGAGTTGCTAGCAGGATAATTAATTAAGAATTATATTCAATAGATTATATTCGTGGGAGGGTATAGGAGTCCTGCCAATGGATGGTGGGTAAGGCATATATGGTCGATCCCGAAGGGCAGGTGGGAATCTATAGTTTTGGGGTAGGAACGAAGTGTGGTCCTTATGGAAAACTTACTCAATTGCATTTATGAAATGAACCATTGGTGATTTTTTTCCTAGTTCAAGCTGACATTATTGGTTTGCTAAAGATACAATCCGATCGGTATTCATTTTATGATCTAGTATTGATCACGACATGGGCATTTCAACCCTAACCTTTAGTCATTCCATTGAGTGCACTTTATACATTCCACCAATCCATAAGACATAGTATTATTATGTGACATGGATGCAACCAGGGCTTTATGTTACTCGTACGGTATAATAGAGACCTGAAGAGCACATTTATTTAGTTACTCTCACGCACGGACACTCGTTCGATCCATGGAAGGGCAAGAGAGTGAGGACCAACCTCTAATTGTTCGTCATTTAGAACAGAAGAAAACTTAAGATAAGAAAGGGCATGAGAAGATTTATCTGACAAAAAAAAGGACAATAAGCCTCTGATAGAGTAATAAGAATGTTGCTTCTCGATCTGGTTGAGGCACTTGAATAAGTAGGCAAATTTTCGATTCATAGATCACAACCATCTTGTGGGTGAATCAAGTAGTCATTTTCCTAATGTAGCGGCTTGTCGAGCATATGAAAAACTCACACCATCCATTTTGTGGACTGGGGTTAGCTATCTGTAAATAAATTATAGACTCTTTATACCAATTATCTACCTTGCTAAACCCCTGAACGTTGCTCCTACACACTACTATAACTTATATGGTCAATCAGGAAAAAATAGAGCTTAGGGTTGGATTTGGAAGGCGACATTATCTCGATTATGAACGATATGTTGAAACCCCAAAGAAGTAAGTAAGTTGCTCCCTACTCACAACAATGACTAGTCAACCTCCATTAGCAAGCTATTTTCCAAACACACTGCATGGACCATCATATGGCACTCCATTTCCCAATTGTGGGAGTTGAATAAATCACTATGGCCCACCTTCCTCAGCCCCATTGCCAATATGGTGGTAGAAAATTCCTTCTCCAAAAAGCAAGGCCAAGGCGCAACCACTTACATTGCACTGACTAAGCTATACATACATGTTGTGTGTTCTCCTTACTAATGAATGACTTACTGTGTGCGGGTAGTGGGTTGACTATATCTAGCAAGCCCCTAATTCACTTAGGAAATTTATGTACTTTTAAGATAGGGCTCAACTTCTCACTCTTGTACGTTATTGAAGCGACAAACATCTCTATAAATGGACAAGCAGACTCCTAGACATTATTTTACAGTTGAAGGAGAGGGCTAGAACCCATGATAGACAGGGAGAGAGGAAGTGAGGCTCATGACAGCAGTGAACTAGCCACCTACCTCTGCTAATGGGGCCCCATTTGGTTCTTCTATGGAAAGATCTCTTGAGGTAGTGAGAGAAGCAACCAAAACTAAAGTTATTCAATATGTAATATGAAAAAATGAGTGGTACTTGAGCGGAGGGAATTGAACCATAAGAACCATATTAATAACATACGTATCAACCTAAGGTTGCCCACCGTTTGATCAGTGTCTTCTACTTTTTGAAATTGAATATTAAGAGATTTGAGCACTCAACAATGTTTATCTAATCTCGAGACGTCTTGACCCTTCAATTAGAACTTCGTATTACTAGGACCCCACCACCCTCTCGACTCCACTAATATTTGCGGACCCCATTGGTAATTAATCAACCTACTAGGATAATCCTATAATTCACTCCCACTTGGGAATTATAGTCGGTATATTATATTCATGGGAGGATATAGGAGGCCCCCCTAAGATGGTGGGGTCAAATTCGGGTGGGGGGCAACCCCTTTTGTCCTCTTACCCAAGGTCGACCCCACCGACAAGGGCAAAGCCCACTAATGAACTAGCGCTTCGCCACCTAAGGCGCTTCACCACCGCCTGAGCTTCGCTCACCGGGAGGTGGGAGGCTATAGAGATGGGCCTTATGGGTGGTAGTGAAGCTTGGGTGATTAGGATCCTCAGTCGGTGGGGTTGGTGTCTTGGATGGTGGGGTTTTGTGGCACTCAACCTTAGTTTCTATATATATATATATATGTATATCTTAAAAGAGAGTCGACCAAAATTTACGCTTTCGATAGTCAGAGGAGGGAAGAGTCAAGAAGAAGCTCGGGCTAACTCCATACCAGTGGCCAAGGGTATCTTAATATAGGGTCACCATCATTTGTTCCCCATGTTTAATATGCTAGTCTCCAGTAGCTCTCGACAAGGTTTCCTGTAGCGAGGTTAGCCCGAATCTCCATGTTGAATCCATCTATTTTATTTTGTATTTTTCAACTGACCCCTTAGAATAGGGCGGGGCCAAGACCCCACCACCTAGGGCCCCAACCCCACCAAGGGGGTGGGAGGATATAGGAGGCCCGCAAAGTCATATATGGTCAGTATGAAAGTAACCCAACCCCACCACTCTAGGCGGATATGGTCGGTGGCCTTTGGGACCAAATATTTTCTTTCCCCACCGACCATAAGGCGAATATGGTGCAAAAAGTTTGGAGCAAAAGCAACTGAAAAAAGTCAACTGTGGCCAGATCAAAAAAGCAAATGCAGTAGGAATTTTCAAGTGTGGCTTCTTTGGTAAGTTTTCTGAGTGATGAATTATACAGGAAAAAGTGAACTTTTTATCAAAAGCGATAGGTTTTCAGTCAATTGCGGCTAGGAAAATAAGTTAATTGTGGCAATATTATGAGAAACTACAATAGTTTTAGAGCAAGTGCATTCAAATTTCTCAACAAGCATTAAATTTTCATCAGTGACTATCATAAGATAGAGAAAAAGCGCCAGGTTTTTGTCAACTACGACCAGTATTTGGTCAAGCGTGACAAAAATAGAAGCAAAAGTGGCCTTTATTCAGTTTTTATTTCCCAGTTTCTGTATTAGTGGTAGTTTGGATGAATTTTGAAATTTTGGATAGCTTCATTTGATCTGATTTTGAGATTTTGGCAAGTCATAACACAACACAACAATCAAAACTATTTGAACCTAAAAAATGTCTACAACTTTAAGTACACTTCTTCCCACAAAAGCTCAATGTTCATGGAAGTCGAAATGCTAAAAGCTATAGTTTCTAAGGTTTACTTCGTTCTTAATGCGACTTGAAATGTGAGCCTGAAAATTTGGAAACCTTCAAAGATATTAGTTTAAGAT
This sequence comes from Sequoiadendron giganteum, assembly GCA_007115665.2. Lineage (NCBI taxonomy): Eukaryota > Viridiplantae > Streptophyta > Pinopsida > Cupressales > Cupressaceae > Sequoiadendron > Sequoiadendron giganteum. The sequence continues at coordinate 412,327,907 of CM021108.1, read as the reverse complement.
ATCTTTCAGGGAGTGCAAACATAGGGCTCTTTTCAAAGTATTCACACTAAATTAAAAGGGTTTGATGTTTGAGAACCATGTTAAATGCTTGTTTTGATGTGTTCATTTTAATTCAAGCATAATGTTTGATGTTTCAAAGTAACCAAATAGATTTGGAAATTTCATGGAGACAATTTTCACCCTAGGGATAGACACTTCCTTTTAGGTGGGATTACCCCATGCCTCGAAGGGATGATTTTACATGCAATAAATGGAGATATTTTTATGCTCAAGCATAAGTCTAACTTGGTTTAAGTAACTTCTTGGAATCAAAGTTTTGATGCACCACTTCAAAGAATGTTTTTGGATGAAAAGGCGATCTGTAATACATTGGTTCCTAGTAAAAAATTGTGAACACGAACATCTAACACTCACCCACTGACCACTTAAGGCTCTTTAACTGTTCTCGTTCAACTTAAGGCGTGGGATTAGGTGCAGTTTGGTGTCAGTTTGGTTTGAAGCTAATTTCTTAGGATTTCACAACCTTTGATATAGCCCGCCAGTAAATGTGATTTGAGACCTTGCTTATGAGTTCTCTAGTGCGGGATGTGTTTCATAACAATCCCCCTCTCTAAGGTGAAATTCAAATACAACAAGTGCAAAACTCAAAAATGTTTTTCATCACCCAAGATCACCAAAACATACGTGAGGGGAGAGGATAGAAACTTCAGTTTTCCACACATAGAAGACACATTATACATTTCATTGTAATTTTCTTTTTAAGATCCTCAAGCATGCTATCAAAAATGAAAATAAAAGTGTGTACAAGATAGCAATTTTGTTCTTTTTATGCGCACCAATTTCAAATCTTTTAAGACTTCAAGAAGTATCGCAATGTATAACCAAAATAGATTTGTTCATTTTTAAGCAACAATTGAAGTGTTTCTAAAGCCGTGTCTTAATGGTCAAAAAAAAAATTGTGCGTTCGTCAACAAAATGAAAGCATTTGGTCAAAAGAACATTGTTTAGAGCACCAAAAGAAATTATTTGTTCTAAACTAAAAAGTTATAGAGCACCAAATGAAAGCATGCAGATTTGTGTGGTTCTTTTTATGCATCGGTTGAGAGAATTTTCTAAGCTAGAAAGCTTTGAAAAGTTCATTTTAGAGCACCAATTTGAAATTTTACTAAGCTAGAAAGCTTTGAAAAGTTCATTTTAGAGAACCAGTTTGAAATTGTACTAAGCTAAAAAGCTTTGAAAAGTTCATTTTAGTGCACCAATTGAAAGCATTTGGATTTGTGGGGTTCTTTTTTATGCACCAAATTGAAGTTTTCTAACTATGAAAGCTTTGAAAAGTTCATTTTAGAGCACCAATTGAAAATGTTTAGATTTTTGGGGTTCTTTTTATGCACCAAATTGAAATTTTCTAACTTTGAAAGCTTTGAAAAATTAAAATCTTCGACCATTCACCTTCTCTACAATAAACATGTTAATTGTTCTTGGATAAACACATACCATATTTTTGCAAATCCTGCATAAACAACAATAACACCTATCAAACACCCAAACCAAATGATCTTTAGTGTTAGAAATCAAAAATATGACTTGCAGATTTCAGATAAAAGTTTGACAGAGCAAAAGCAATTTTTTATAGCAAAAACGACCTTGTCAAAAGCAAGTACGACTTCTGTGTTTTAAGCAGGAGCATCTAAAAAGATCAAGTGTGCCCCTATTATTTTGGCAAAAGTGTCAAAAACATCAAAAGTGGCCAGAAAAGAGTCAAGTGTGGTAGAAACATGAAATCGACCACAAAAAATTCCTGTAGCCTGTGCGTGAAAACTTTGCCAATGCATTTCTAGAACCTGCAACTTCAAATTTGCTCATAAAACAATTAGTGCTAAGGACCATGGTCCCACTGGGAATGCCAGAATGTAGGGGAAATCAGGAAGATGTAATAAGATAAATGAATTGAATTGAACCCAATCTAACTCAAAATGAAAATCAAGATTCATGCCCATTACTCGCGAAATTAAACTACAAAGAACAATGAATTCACAAAAGCAATCAAAAGAGACAAACATAAAATAAATTCAAGAAACATAGTGTTACCACCCCATGTCAAAGTGTGTTCGCAAAGATGTTGGATTGTTCATATAAATGTGAAGCCTCCATTGTGTGTGTTAAAGCTTGAAGAATGTGCAATGCCATTGATCAAAGATATGTGTAAAGCTTCAAAAGGTCTATTGTGATTTTTGAATTACTTTATCGTGCAAATGATGTTGATTCTCTAATGATCTTTAAGAAGAAATGAGGTTGTTTTATAGAATCTGTGTTTCGAAATGAATGCTTGCGATCATGTAGTAGAATATCTTGATCAACAGTTGAAAATTGTTTTGAGGATTTAGATGAGAATAATCAATGCATTTTGATTACCTAAACGATGTGATTGGAAAAATCATTTTGAGTGTTCGGTGGGATTGAGGAAATGGATTGAATTAATTTGTGGGATTGAAGAATAGATTGATCTGTTAGGAAATAGAAGGATCAACCAGCCAATTAGAGTGAGCAATTGGGGGATCGTAATTTTCTCAATCATGAAAGTGGGTGAGGATAATTGATTGATTGATTTAATTAATTAATCCTTTTGAGTTGAACATGCAAATCAAGTTTGAATTTTGTAAACAAAGTGGTATTTGTTTGATTTAACCTTTTTGATGATGTTTTGAATGCTTTATTTAATTATTCATGTTTAGGGGAAGTGATTTAATTAAATTATTATATTTTAATAATTTAATTGATTTAGGGGAATAAAGTGAATTAGCGACATAATTAAATAATTGATGTTATTTAATTAATTAGGAGGAATAAAGTTAGATTAAGACTTTATTAAATAAATGATTTATTTAATTAGTCAAAAATGATGAAAAGTGAATCAATTAAATAATGTAATATTATTCAATTAATAGAGGAAATTAGGGTTTTTGATGTAATTGATGTGAAATATAGTGATATTCAGTGAATGATGTTGATGATGAGAAAATATTATTTAGGATGTGCGATAAGTTTTAGGTCAATTTTACATGTCTATAGTTATAATATACTAGTATTGTATGGTTTATATCAAGATATGTATGAAATGTTGATGGAATTCTATGTTTTGATTATGATAGTCTTGTGTACATACTTTGTGGAATTAACCTTTTTGTAGCCAAAGAGGAAATGTGGCACACGGTAGTTGTAGGATGAACCCACAACAAAAGGAGATTGGGACAACAAAACAAAGGAGTTCCAGATTAAGTTGAACGTGATGATTGTTAATTAAAGGCACTTGATGAAGGTTGAACGTGTATTATTATAACCAGTTAATAAGTGTTGAAGAAGAGGTCTCCTTTACTTATAGGATTTTGACAAATTTTTGTATGTTTACATGCAATTGTGTTTTGATAGAGTTTTAGTCCTATTAGGATTTTTTTCCTTTTCAATTATAGGTCGAATAAATCAATTTTAGCTCTACGCTCTAATATTTGGGAGTGGAGTTAATGATTTTAGTTAAGTTGTTGCTTTGAATAAGATTCCCTCAAGCTTGTATATAGTTGTTGGTTGAATCCATAGATAAGTTAGTTGGCTCTTTAGTTTTATGTTATCGATTATTTTTAGTTTCAATACATGATGAATATTCAGAATGATTGCATACAATCTGTGGAAAGATCTTGTGTAATCTCCATCATATGTAATGAATGGAGTTAATATTATTAAATGCATAGAATCTATTAGTTAGATTTGGGTTTAGTTAAAGTGAGAACAACCACTTGAGCAGGGCACTCAAGGTACTATTCCTTCATTTTCAATTGTTCATTTTTGTTTAGTAGTTGTTTTTCAATTATCATTACTTCATGAACTATATGTGAGTTAACTAGAATCTCATATCTTGTTTATTGTTAATGAATGCTTATGAATATGCATGCAATGGTTAAGCAATAATGCTTAGTTGAGTCAATAGTTTTTATCAGTTTTGAGTTGACATAGCGCTATTTTATTAGCAACTGTTCAATTACAATCTAAGTTGTAGGTACCTGTAGCCACTAGTTCTGGTTATGTGTCTTACTATTTTATAATTCTATTATTTTTTAGCAACTATAATAAATTGAATAGGGTAGCTTAAGTAGTTCTGACTCTTTGAAGCCATATGTAATGTTGCATCATCACAAGTTTACAAACCTTGGGTTGAAAATTTAAAGTAGTCTTAAGCAATATTGAGTGGATTGTTCAGTCAGATAAACCTCTGAATTGTGTAGATTCTACCAAGTTTACAGTACATTAGTTTAGACTCTACAAGATTGATCCAACTGCACATAGTTTTAGATTTTATATACTACACTTGTCTCATCTCCATTTTTAGATATTAGGTATTAGTTTTTAGTCACAATATTTTTAATCTTCCTCTCTTCAACATTGAGACATAATTACCTTTATAATTTTATTCATAATTCAAATCTAATAAAACATACATTTTAAAACCAACTCTTTTATCTAAACTTTTTTAATTAGTATAACCTTTTATTGATATGTGAAGTGCAACCATGGGGGTTACACCCTTAATTATTAATTTGGAAATAAACTATAGAATATTCCTTAGCTAGTACTTTTCAAATAAGCACATACACCAATTTTATAGAATTTTAACAGGGAAGGATAAAGAGCCCATGAACATGCTTAAGAAAAACATCAAAAACCATTCTTGGATTATTTACATTGCAAATACTATATGATATTCATTAAAGCCTATTGTGGAAACTAGTAGCTTATTATTCTTCTTCCTCCTTAGACTTTAAACCTACTAGTGTGAACATTCATTCAATTCCCATTTCTTCCTTGACTCTTGTAAATCGTTTAATGAACCTTGCAACTCTAGCAACTTTATGAGAATTCCAAATGTTTCAACTAATAATCTCGTATCATTCAATGAATATATTATCCTTCTAGAGCTAGAAAAATTAGAATATATCAACTTGAGGGTGGTAGATTGAAATTCCATCGAAGTCTATTCTCTTGGTTTGTGTGATTGGATTTGGCAATAATATCTATAATTTTAGGCTCATATGTGGCAAGTCGCTCTATAAGCCCAATCCATATATTAGCTTGAGAGTTGATTATGTCACCATCCTTTTGATCCATTGTGTAATGTCCCCTTTTATGATCCATTCCAACATTATTGGAAAATTCAACTTTCTTGGAGAGTGCCAACTTTTTTGAAAATAAATTTTAACAATAGTAACAAGCTCCTAGAGCCAAAACATGCACAACAATTATTTTTTTGTGCAAATATGATATTTTGCAAGCACTCCAAACTTCTTGGAGAAGTCCACCATTCTTGGATAACACCAACTTTTTATAGACTAAAGTTCTATGCACCCAAGGCGCCGGTGCATTTATTAGGATAGTTTAATTGACTTATTTTAATATTTTCCATAAGACTTTGGGATGTTTTAAAAGGTAAAATTAATTAAATAATCAAATACTAGAATTATTGAAAAGGTAAAATTAAATGACAACCTATAATTAATTATTTAAAAAGGTGTTTTAATTGTGCAAAGTATCATTGAGCTCAAGGTAGAAAAGTGGTTGTAATGACACCTTATGTTATTTTATTGAGGGATTTTTTTTAAAATAACAAAAAAAAAGTTCTCTTTTTGAAAAAGCAACGAAAAAGAAAAAAACACTTTTTAAAAAAGTTATGCAAAAAAAAAGGATTTTTTCCTAAAATAGCTCTAATATGTTATAAAAGGAAGCAAGTTTTAAAAAAAATAGTACCTTCTTTTTGGAGCTATTTCATTTATAGGCATTAAATTTCCATAGTCCGTATTGATAACAAGAGTGTTTTTTTTTGGATTTAACTATGTGTGTTTATTTGCATCAACATTTCAGAGTATGATTTGAAATGTTGATACAAATAAACACACACATTTAAATGCAAAGCAAAAACTCTTTTGATTTCATTTCTCAAGATTGAACACATGTTCATCTTCTTCATTTCCTAAGGATAGAAACCCTCCTGGTTTTCAAAGTAATTCCATCCAAGGATTACTAGTGTTTAACAAAGACTGGTTTGGAGATGAAAACCTTCATTCCATTTTGAGTGGTTTCATACTGGAATCACCATTGTGTTGACAGATGCAAACTGATTTTTAGATTCAATTGATATTTTGTTGTGGTTTATGATTTTAGAGTATTTGGATTTGTAGAGATCTTCAATTTTTTTTGTTTTTGATTGATTAAGCAAGGAAAGGGCCCTGACCCTTACAAAGTACAACATTCAGATTGACATCATTACAAAACAACACAGTAGAGGAAGCATAATAGAAAGATAACCACTTCTCCCAAACCCAATCAACCAAAAAAATTAGCCAATACCCAGTGCATCAAACTTTATAATCCTATCAGTAATCCTTAAAAGATATATCCAGTTCAACTTAATAACCATCCACAAAACTAGGTTATAACAAAATAACCTTAAAAGAGTATCCAACCAATAACCAGAGCTCATAACAGAAAAAATAACTAGGAAAATAAAAGTCCAGGCCCCTATGACATATACCAACTAAGCATCTTATAGAATAGCAAAAAAAATTCATTGCAACAAGTAGCAAAAAGCAAGAGGAATAGGAGCCGAGGATTAGGCATCCTCGATCATGCCCCAAGCTTTCACCAGGTCTTCAACCGAGTCTTCAAAATTCTCTTTAAGCTCTATCTTTCTAGACAAATCGCCCTCATCGTCACACGCCTTTTTCCTTTGTTGTTTCTTTATTTTTCCTTATCTAGAGATAGTGGCCATAACCGCCTTTTTTCCAAGTTTTTTGTTTGGTGTGTGATTTTAGTGTGGTTTTTTGTCTTGCTTCTAATTATGATTTTAATTTTGGGTTATGATGATTATTTTGTCTTTTGATCATATAAAAATCAAAATTTTGTTACGTTTTTGAGAATTGATTAACTTTAGATTTTTTATCAATCAATTGTATCTTGTGAAAGGAGTTAACTTTATAAGTGCCAAAAATTAAGCTACTTTTGAGGTGATATTGATGGATACTAGCCATCAATAATTATTTTTTATGAATTGCAATATTTTAGTGATGACTTGCAGCCTGTTGTTCCATTCTTGGGTAGATGTATAGTTGGTTAGTAATGTAAACTAGTTTACTATAGTAGTTATACCAATCCTTAACTATTTCCAGATTGTGTCATACAACTCATAGAGCCATCTAATTCAATTTGCAACAATATTTTGTTTGGTTAGATTCATTATTGTTGATCATAACAAGAATTTAAATGGTTAATAGGTAGATTAATAATGAGGCATTGACATCTTTAACATATTATATCACTCAAAGGTTTCAACATCTCATTTTGGGCAATGATTTATTTGTTTTCAGTTTTATGCCAATCATTTGATGAAATGCTCATATTCAAAATTATGGAAATATACATCTAAGTTTGGTTCAAATATGTTTGTTAATGAATAGCATTCATCATTGTAATAATCCCAATCCCAAAGGTATTATGCCAGATTCTTGCATTTCCAACTATTTTCTTAGTAATAGATCCTTGAACAATAACATCATTAATTTCCATTTTATTTTCTATCATTCTCTATCTTGCATGGCGTGAATTGAAATCAAGTGAGTTAATATACCATTCTGTTTAATGCAACTTTGTTTGAATTGACCATTAGTTAGTTTGGCTAGAGAAATTCTATGATTGTTTTAAATTGTAAGCTGGTTAGCTTGCTATCGACACTTTTCAATTAATTTTTCTTTGTCTTCATTCTTTCTTCATATGCTCTCACCTTGCCCATTTTTGGGATTGGATAATTAGAAAGAGTACAATTGAGTTGATTGCAAAAAAATATTAATATTTAAGCTAATGCCCTGTGGGGGGTTATTACACATTGAGCGATTAGCTAGGATATCAACTTCTTGATTAGCCTCCCTATATATGTGTTGGATATTAAAGTCATTGAATGAGGTGGGAAGGGACCACACACTTTATAAAACATTTTCTTTCAGTTGAGCGAATATTTTTTCGAATCACATTTATAATTATCTGAATCTCCGTCAATTTGAATTCAATTACATCTTAAACGCCTACAAAGATCCATTCCAAAGGCTAGTGCTTAAGCTTCAACTTCATTATTAGAGCCATATTTGAGATTCTTAAATCTAATTAATAATTGTTGCCCTTGCACACTCTGAATAATATAAATCCTATTCTGTATTTACGAGGTTGCTTTTAGCAGCCCTATCAAAATCGAGCTTCACTAATCCATCCTTTGGAAGGGTCTATTTTTCCTTCTATCTTTTACTCTAGAAGACCAAACCACCCACCCCGTGAACAAGGAGCTTAATTATTACTTATTTACGTTTTATTTATCATAAATATTTATCTACTATAATAGTTTGTTTCCTTACACTGAGTAAATTTAACCTATTAATGAATGAGGTGGAAAGAAAGATGGGCAGGGTAAAGAAGGCATGGCTGGTGGGGATCAAAGAATAGGTGAGAATTTACATAAATTTAGGGTTTATTCCATCATCCAAAGATGGTTAAAACTAAAAGGAGCTTTGTGAATAGAAACCTACATGCCCATAGTATTATTAGGTGCGAGCATGTACCAGATATTACCTTATTATTAAAACATGTTGTCTTCCTTTTACCTTGAGTTATTTTTCGTAGATGTTTAAAACTAGCAATCACACCTTAGTGTGCAATGGGTATGCCGAAGAAGTTTGGAAGGTCAATTAGGATAAATTTTGGTCTATTTTTTTGCATAAATTTACGCAGTAGATGAGGTCAATTGGTAGGCCATTTAGGAAATGATGTTGTTTATAAAACAAAGACCTCTCACCTTCCCTATACCTCTATCTATTCATTGTTATCTCTCTACCTCTCTCTATCTCTTTGTCTCCCTCTCTATCTCTATCTATGTCTCTCTCCTCTTCTCTCTTTCTCTTTTCCTTTATCTATATTCTCTATCTCCCTCACTATCTCTACCTCTTTCTCTGTCCCTCTTTATTCCTCTATATCTCTTTATCTCTCATTCTCTCTCCATCTCTATCTTTGTTTCTCTCTCTTCTCTCTTTTTATCCCTTTATTTCTATCTTTGTTCCTCTCTCTTTATCTATCTTCGTATCTTTCTCCTCCTTTGTCTCATTTTGCTCCCTCTCTCTTGCTCTCTTTCTCTTTTTTCTCTCTCCACCTATCTATATCTTATCTCTATCTCCCTCTCCCTTTTATCTTCCTCTCTCTTTCTCTCGAGCTATATGTTTATCTCCTTAAGTGTGCAATGGGTACATTGAAGATGTCTTAAAGGTGAATTATCATATCCTTAATCAAATGGCATGCTACCTTGAGCATAACTCCCCAAGGACACGTGCCATCCTTGGATTGTTGACATGAAACAACCAATCAAATGTTATTTTCTCTCTCTCTCTCTTCCTTTGTATCTCTTATATTTCTCTCTCATGTTTTGTTTCTCTTTGTTTATTCCTCTCTCTTTCAATCTCTATCTCCACCTCTCTCTCTCTCTCTTATATCCATCCTTCTAAATTTGTCTCTTTCTCTCATTCTCTATCTTTTGAGTTTCTCTCTCTTTATTAGCCGATAGGCTACATACAGTGTGAGATTTGAGATTGAAACAAGTCTCATGCCTGAAACCACTATTGAGTCGTTGGAAAACAAATTTTAACTACCATTAATGGTAAAATCATCTAAAATATTAGGTAAAAGCCTCAAAAATCTCACTTATGACATATAAGCCAAATAAATATTGATTTGACAACTGGATGAGAACATTCTATTTCCATTAGTAGTATTTTTTATCAATTTGATGCCAATTTTCCTTTTTCATTTGCATTGGTTTATGTTTTAATTGTATGCAAATATTTCATAGTCAAATAATACTTAATTTCTTCAAAGAAAAAATCTAGACTTGTCTAAATTTATTTCATTTCATTATTTAGCACTTATTATTAATCATTTAATCTAGCCACATGCAACCAGAATTTGCAACGTATCCATGCACAATCACATACTCTCTAACATATTAACATACATATAGTTTTCTATCGACGTAAACCTTGAACCTCCTTTAGGTGTCTATCTATATAAAATTGTCTCCTCTATCTCTTTCTTTTTCCCAATCTCTCCAAAGATCAATTAAACTATCATTGGAAAGCTAGTCTATCTAGATGTCCCACTTTGGCATTCCCTTCAAAGGCAGGTACAAGTTGGGTTATAGCCACCAATAACAATACTATCAAAGGCTATGGTAAAGGGGTAGAGTGGCAAGTGTCAAATACGAAAAAGCAATAGTTTCCAAGGGTGGGTGTTTGGGCTACTTCCTAGGTATCACTACCCATGTGTAGTATTTCACGAAAGTTTCTATCTCGGGGCACTAAATTAAATAGCATGCTGATTTCTGAATGGTTGCACCAACCAACTAAAGGTATGTGAGACGCTATTGTTGATGTTGTTATTCTATATAAAAATATATTAATTATTAATTATAATCATTTCATATTTATATTTAATAATTTATATTATAGAATATAATATATAATAATTCTATAACCTACATATACTATTATATATAATAATAAATATAATATAATTATATATAATTTAATTTGTATTATATAAAACATATATAATATATTAATTATATTTTGTATTATGTTTATATATTATTTTTTGTATTATATAAAAATAGAATAATTATTAATTATTAATTATAACAATTTAATATATTTGTTAAAGAATATAATACATAATAATAATAAGTAGTATAATTATATTATTTATAATTTTTATTTATTTTTGTATTATATAAAAATATTATAATTATTGATTATTTTTTTAAATTTTTTAATTTCTGATAGGTGAACGCTTTTGATTGGAGCTACAAACTAGTGAGACCACATTTAGGGGACCTCATCCTCGACTTCTTTCACACCTTTACAACATCTGCTCTTTCTCTTCCCTCCTTCCACCTCTTCCTTCTCACTTCTCCTCTCTTCCTCTCCTCTGTTTCCTCCTTCATCGCTCCCTCTACCTCCTTACTCCTCCTCTCCTCCTCTCCTCATCTTTTACTTACTCCTCTCCTCCACTTCTCCTCCATCCTCTCCTCCTTTCCTTTCTCCTCCTCTCTTCTACTTCCTCCTCTCCTCCTCCTCCTCTCTACTTCCCTACTCACTGCTCCACTACTGCTCCCTACCTCATTTTTTTTACTCCTCTCCATTGTCACCCCTCCTCTTGCTTTCTTCTCCTTCTTACTTCCTTAACCTCCATCTCCTCACTTTTGTCGCTTCACCTCCATTTCATCCTGGACCCCTACACTTCTCCTCTCATTGACTTTGCAACATCATCCACACCTACAAACTCTGCAACCATCTCCGATCATCCAACAAACCACTGTTGAATGCCCTACACCGTCTATCATCATCGCTGGTATTGTCGAGCACCTACAAACTCCATTGTTTTCCATAATCGCCATTGTCAATCCATCCTCCGTCACCCTGCTACCAACAAATGTTCGTCTCACCATTCACTTGTGAGATTCAAACACCTACGACAGTGATGCAACTGCCTTGCAACAACTATTGTAGTGCAGAGTCAACTCCAATAATTATTAGTTATAATAACTTTATTAAAGAATATAATATATAATAATAAGAAGTAGTATAATTATATTATTTATTATTATTATATAAAATATACGTTATATATTAATTATTATTATGCTTATATATACTTAACTACGTAGGAAAAAGGATGCAGCTCATTATTGGCGGTAATTTTCATTTTAATAAACAAACCCTCGTCGAAACCTTATTTTCAGGCTGCTCGCCAAATTGGAGAAGTGAAAGGAGTTTGGAGGAGCGGGAACCAATTGCGGCGGGGAAAGCAGCAAAAAAACGGCCTTCGGCGTAAAGAAATAAAATGTGAAACGATGATTATTTGCGGTGACGTAAATAAAATAGTGGAAGCAGAGTGCAGGGAAGTTAGAAATTAAAAGTATTGAGTTACGGCAAGTTCTGGTATTTGTGTGTCTTTTTGGGGGAACGATGGCGCCTTCGCTTGAGCAGAATCTAGGGGAGTTAGGGAAGCGCCTTGCCCAGGCTCCTCTTTCAAAGGATACTCTCCTCAAGCTATTAAAGGTACCCCTCCATTTCTCTCTGCCATTTCTTTTTTTAAAACGTCGAAATTAAAGTCCACTCGCTCGGATTTGAACCTTCCCAAAATAATTTCTAGTTAAATTAATTTACCTTCTATGTGGTATTTTTCCAGAATTTATCAGGATTAAACTATTTAGTTTCAATTCAATCTTGGGTCAATACAGATTGGCTTGAAATTGCACAGTTTAATCTGGATAAGTCATCACATACAATTTAATTTAGGTTACACTTAACGGCACATCTGCAATTACCTTTCCGTTCTACCGTTCTTGTTGCTGTTCTAATCATTAATATAATAATTAGCCCGACCACCATTTTCAAACAGTGCCAGGAAAGAGGGTATGAACAAGTTGCTAAATTCTGCTTATAGTACGGGTTTTAAATTGATTTTCTCAAGTCCATTTCAGAGGAAAGCTTAGAAAAAAAGCATGACTAAACATTGGAAAATTTAATATAGAATTATAGACTTTGAAAGAGTATATCCAGACATTTGCTAGGTGATTTGTTATTACTAAAAACCCGCCATTGTCACACATTAATAAAGTTTCTTCGCCTTGCAAATTAAATCACATACATTCTACAAACTTGGACACCACAATTCTGTTGCCCCATTTGATGCAAGTGTTATATACATTCAATAAAACCAGCATAATGGCTGAACGATATCGACAAACTACTGGACAATTCCAAAATTCAATGAGGCAAAATGTGATAATGAACTATATAAGTGTCAAGGAGGACAACTAGCACATAGAATCATAGTTCTTAACGATACATTTACTGTTTTTAGCCTCAGGATTGCTATAATAAGCAAAGCTTACCTCACTTAAGGGAAAAGTATTTAGAGGAAGTTAAGGTGATTTGTTGCAGCTATATGTTTACAACCTTAAAAAATTGACTAACTTAAAGGTTGGAGGTGGTCAAGTCCATGACATTGATAGATAAAACAACCAGACGAATGATCTAGTTGAAGGCTCGTAGGGAGTGAAAAACTTGCATGAATTTAGAAACTTTATAAAATTAACAATAATACTCTCAAATCGATGGTTAAGGAACTTTTGAAGCAGCAAATCGAATGTAGAATTTAGGCAATGGAGAGCAGGAGGGGCTTCTGGTAACAAGGTGAACAGAGAAGATGGATATAGCTGCTATTGAAATTGAGGCAAGATACTCAGATTTAGTTATTGCAGGAAGATCATGTGTGGCATTCATTTCAATTTACATCTTGTTGAAGGAAACCATGTTATTGCTCAACTCATATTTCTCTACACGTGCTTGTCCCTATTTAGGTAAAATTAGTTGACTCACTTTGAGAAAATCTGGTATAACTTATTGGCTTGGAAGTAGAAGTTCAATGGGTCTTGAGAACCTTTGAGTGACACGGTTGACAGTCCATTTTCAGTCAAATTTTCATATACAAGAAGTTGCAGACGCTAACCCATAAATAGTGAATGGTTGCTACTTCAAGCACTTTGTTATTGGAGTAAGCCCAATTAGCTTGACTTGGATGTGCAGTATGCTAAGTTTTCTGAGGACTTGGACATGATTAGAGACAAGGAATTCTCGTATTACAGCATAAGCTGGGGGTTCAAGAAATCCCACTCATTTAAGGAGTAGCCATGCAAAATGCGATATAATTGAACAAGAGATGACATGTGTGACCAAATAGCTAGAATATCATCTGGAGCATGGCTGGAAGGTCACAAAGAGCCACTCATTCTATTAGATAAGGAAGCTTCTTTAGACAGATTAGAGCCTGCCATCAAGATTAGTATTGATTCGAAGAACAAAATTTCTTCTAACACACTTTATTGAGTATTTACAAACTTATGGAAGTGACCATTGGTTCGTAAGAGTGCTTGTAATGCTCCCTTTGTAATTAATTCATTTTTATGGACCCAAGAACCCATTCCCATATTTTCTGTGGGATAAGGGGGAATTGTTAGGGAACTAATTTAATTTTTGGCTTAAAATTGATTATTAATTGGCACAACCGGTAAAATAGGCCATTTAAATAATGAAATATTATTAATTGTTGTAATTGCCCAAAATGGGGCTTGAGAATTCTTAATGAGGACATAATGTAACTCCCAAGGCATTTGGCATTTTCATTATGAAAAATTCTATGAAAAATTATTAATGAGTAGTTACAAATCAGTATACATGAGACGTTACAGTTGGCAATTATGTCAAAGGGGCAATCAATGAGTTGGCAATTTGTGGGAGAGTTACAAAAAGCTAATTTTCAGGAGAATTTGACTAAATTAAATAGTTATTATTTTTTTGGAGATATGGGGCATTAGAATTTAGGCACCCAAATTAGGCCCTTTCATTTCTATTTATTCTAGGTTGCTTCTGTAGTTTTTATCATCTTATAAATTAATCAACTGTCTTCATAGCTTGAGCCTTTTGTTTAACTATCAAATTCAAAGACGAAAACCCTTGGATTCAGAGATTGGGGGACGAAACCCTTTTGGTTTCCTTTGGGGCAATTTCATTTAGAAGTTGCCTCTATGTAGAAGGATTGTTGACATTTCAGTTTTGCAGGATTGTGTGTGAGCTCCAGAATACAGCAGATTATTTTAGATTTCTTCCTTGTTTGTATTTCTGCAATTTTAATGTATTTCAGTATATTGCTGCATATTTAATCAATAATAATCTGCTCCAGCATATGTGAAATCTCTTTTTTTCTATGCAAATATTGTCTATCTTTGTGTCTTATTCTCAAGAAGAAATTGGAATAGATAATTCAATATTATTCACCATCCGCTCTCACCTTACCTTCATGGGATCTTGGTGACCAAAAAGTGATAAATACTTTATGTTCGTGGTATATGCAATTCAATATTTATTCACCATATGCTCTCATCTCACCCCATAGGATCTTGGTGATCATAAAGTGATAAATATGTTATATTAAATTTTTGTGGTCATTATGCTGCTAATATTGTGAAGTCTTGTGGCAGCTGAGCAACATGATGACTAGGATAAAACTATTGGAAGCTTGGCTTTAGGAAGTTCATTAGCACTTAGCATTATAGATGCATTGCAAAGCAAGGAAGTAAATTCAATGATGCATTCAATAATGTCAATTGACAAAAAATTGCTGATGTGTTCCTTTGAGTTTTAATTGAAAATTTATTAGATTATGACGAGCTATAAGGCACTTATTTTGTGTTAACATAAATATTGTTCTTATATGTTTGAGGCATTAGCTATTAGAATAATATTAAATGATTATTAGAAGATAAGGCTTACTTTTGTAATAAAGTCATCTTAGTGACTTAAGTGAGTTCACTATGTTGTAGTTTCATCCTCCAAACTCTCTATAAGGCAGTGTTCGTCAATGTAATAATTTATCTTGATATCTAATAGAATATTAAAATATTGTGTTCTATTTTGTTTTACATGGTATTAGAGTAGGGAGTCACATGAAAAGAAGTTTTATCACGTGCGAAGAATTTGTGAGGGTTTCAAAGGTTAAATCATGAGTTGTTTTTTTGTGTGGATTAGCTGCAAGGAAAAATTGCGGGTGCCAACGCAAATGAGACAGTAGGGTTTTTTATTCAAAAATCATGTCATTTGTTTTGTAAAAATCATGCCTCTATTGTTGATCAATCATGCACTTGTTCTATGTAAATTTGGAACTCTAATATTTATTAGGAAACTATAGGTAATTTTTGTTTAAAATTGAGTTTTTTTAGAGTTTTCCAAGTGTCTTGTTTGTTCCAAAAACCGTGTGGGGTTCTTGGAGGTGCCAAGGAACTATCCAAAAATTGCGATAGGATTTATGAAATAAATCACAGGCTAGAAAAGATTGTGAAGTTCTTTTGGTCGTGATGTTTTTAAAGGGTTTCTTTTGCGTGCGTATCTTTGTCAAAAATCGCAGGTTTCTGTGTTTTAAAAAAAATCATGATCTAGTTTTTTTTTTTTTGTTACGAAAATTTGGATTGTTGAAAACTCTTTTCAACAATCCGCAACATGGGTTTCATTGGTCAGTGCTAGGGCACCTAAATAAGCGATGGTTAGGGTTGTTATGAGGGTTAATTAACTCCATGCCTTTTGTTTCTGCTCAAATCAGCAGCTAAAATTTTGCAGCTAGGGCAAGTGAAAATTGCAAGTGGGGTTTCCAAACCAGCATCTAGGGTTTGTGCCAATGTTAGATACCTAATAGGGAAGTGATAACAAGTCAATTTGTTAGAAGTATGTGCTAGGGTTTGAGAAGAGGTTAAAGATGTTTTTTTGATTGGGCCACATTGGGCCTATGGCAGAAAGAGGCAACAATATTTTCCTTGGGTCTTGACAATGCAGGGAAGACCACTTTGTTGCGAATGCTTAAAGTGCAAAATTAACCTACACAACATAACAAGGCTAATGAAGTTAGATTGAATGAAAGAAGGAGATGTATATATCCAAGGGGTCCTTCTTTTGCAATGAGGGTGGTCGCATTGACTCTAATAATTGCATTCAGTGTCCTTTTTGTTAGAGCCACTCTAAATGACCAACATAATGAAGGTGGAGTAGATTCAGAAGGTTGGACAACCATGCACTTTGCCTATGGGTATCGTGCAGTAAAATGTGTTGAGGTACTTATTGAAGCTAATGCTGATACACTTTGTCACCATGTTGAAGATCCTTCAGATGCATTGCCAGGAAAGCTTGGAAAGATTATTATGCGAAGATGAATGATGAGTTGCACATATTATAAGAAGTCAACACTTTGAAGACAGGAAGGAATCTAGTATAGATAAAGCTCAGAATGGATGGCTGCCTAGTTAGCTTGGGAGTTTGTGGATTTTGGGAGTCATACCCTTATGAGGGTCATGATACAATTTGATGGAGCTTTGTGAGTGTGGCTCAACATGGATTGTTGTCTAATGGTTTGGGAGGTTTGTGATTTGGGAGTTGGGTAGATGGTAATTTGGGAACTCGGGAATTTAGCTTGGGAGCTATGCCTTTACGAGGGCTATGAGGCAGCTTGATGGAGTTCTACTTGGTGTATAGTCTCTTTTCAAAGTAAGCTTTTGAAGAATGCTAAATTCATGGTTTAGGGTGTTTCTTTTTGTAGTTTGATATGCTTATGTTAGTTTGCTTTGGTTTTCAGTGTAGTAAACCTTAAGAGATAAGACTAACTTTTGTAATACAGTCGCCTTAGTGACTTGATTGAGTTTAATATTTTTATTTTCATTCTCCAAACTCTATATAAGGAGTTGTTCGTCAATGTAATAATTTATCCTAATATCTAATAGAATATTAAAATATTGTATTCTATTTCTTTTCACAACATTAGCGAGTCTCTTATATGACTCCCTTCACATTGATTATATTGTACATGACTATAAAATGGACCACTTTTTGCATATCATTGACCATCATTATTACATTTTATTCTTTTATATTGCCTTTTTTGGTAGGTGAAACATATACTATTGACATATTTAGAAACTTGTAAAAAACATTCAAAAATCATACCTAATAGCTTGCAAGTGATTTTTAAGGATATGTGCCTTCATGCTATATGCCATCTTTACCATTAGCTTCAAGATTTCTCCTAGAAGATACAAACATATTGAGACAC
Organism: Sequoiadendron giganteum; assembly: GCA_007115665.2. Taxonomy (NCBI): domain Eukaryota; kingdom Viridiplantae; phylum Streptophyta; class Pinopsida; order Cupressales; family Cupressaceae; genus Sequoiadendron; species Sequoiadendron giganteum. The sequence continues at coordinate 412,310,123 of CM021108.1, read as the reverse complement.
CTAAACTTCTCTTTGGTCATGCTGCATGATTTTGACAAGTGCAATTGTTTTGTAACACTTTAAAAAAATGAAAAAGTAGATGAAATGAGTTGGTTGAAGACTAATGGTTAAGTATCATGTAAAATACCAATACATCACACCACCTTATAGCCTTGTATGTTAATGTATTATGACTATTCTTTCATAGTTGTTGATATGCTAAGAACAAGGTAGCAACAAATAGACATTTTGTAACACATTTGATTTCTTAGGTTGTACGAAATTTTTCCGCAGTAAAATCTTGCAATTTGTAGTTTTAATATGTTATCTTCTCTCTCTTAGGTTTCTCTTGTTGTTTAATGCATTTTGAATAATAGTTGCATTATATCATCCCATAAATCACTCCCATTCATAACACATTTGAACCAATTTAAGTATGTTGTCTCTTGGACATCTGTGGGCCTTGAATTAGAGTTATCAGAGCTGATAGTATCTCTTTCTACATTCAAGTGGTATTACACTTCACATGAATCCTTGTAGTTTGTATGCCTACTTGTATGAGGTCTTAGTACAAGAATCCTAGTCTTGAACTTTGCAATCCTTCATTATACATTTACGATCTAAGCATATGGAAGACAAATCTATACCAAAGACACCAACTTGAAATGTTTAAGAAGATAGAGAGCACTTGGTGTTGACAACGAGATTGATTAGAGCAACATTATGTGTGGGAAAGAGTGTGAATTATTGGTCACTTCACATAACTCTTACAACCTTTTCAATCTCTTGACCTGGCAATTCTAACACCAAATAGACCTTTTGATGACCAAGCACCATATAAGGCACACTTCAATGTAGATATTTCTATTTATTAAAATAGATATAGCATTGTAGATGCTCTAGATAAGTGGCTTAACCTCATTTGTTTATACCTTGTAGTAAATTACTTTTTTGATCAAGAAAAGATTTCCTTTGTATTTTAGAGAGTTAATTTGCTTGGTAAAAAAATGGTGGAATAACTATGAAATTATTTATGCATCAAGTATTCTCAACTTTGCCAAGTCTATGGCCGATCAATTCAAGAATATATTTATATATTCAACACCTTGATTTCCAAGTTGGACATTAAATAGCTTGAACAAATCTCATATTGAAGCATAGGCCAGTCTTTAGGCCCTATATCTAGATTGATATGAATATCCTTAATATTTCCTATTTAGGAGGATCCTAGACAAATCTGAATTGAAAGCCAAGCTTAAGTCAAGAATGAAGATATCAAGTCCCAAGTGTCACAGATTAAGAATCCTGTATGAGAGCCAACTAGAGTTTAAGGCAAGGAAAAAAGCCACCACATCAATCCTAGAAGAGGTTGCCTCATTTGAATAGGAAAGGAAATTGCTAAAGATAGGCAAATAATGCACAATACACAATTAGAGTGGACACTCCGGTGTGGAATGTCATGCTTGGAAAGATTCCTTACATAGAAGGAAGCAACCAATTCCACTATAATGGGATAGGACAAAGCAACAATTAGATGGCATGTTGGATGGATGTAATGATAATTTTTGGTCATCTTTTGGATAGCCTAAGCAGTGCACAATGAATCATACTATTGATTTGATTCCATGTCTACATTTTATCCTCTATATACTAATTATTCATTCTTTTCATTCCTAAAGAATGACAAGGCAAATAATAAATCCATAGTTAGTGGTGAAAGGACATATTATACCAATCTCTTTGCTCTATGGCAACCCGATTGCATTCGTGCCAAAGAAGGATGGCATATGGAGGTTGTGCATCAACTACATTACTCACAATAAAATCATTGTAAATAATTGTTATCCTCTTCCCGAGATCGAGGATTTGTTGGATCAGCTCCATGGTGCAAGATACATCATGAAGGTTAATCTTAAATTAGTGTACCATCAGATTGTCGTTGGTCCCTTAGACATATGGAATACAACCTTCTAAGCCAAGGAAGGTCTTTTTGAATGTTGATTGTATTTTTGCCTTTTGTTTGAATCAATGCTTCCACAATGTTAATGAGGTGTATGAGTGATATTCATTGACTATATGCTACTTTATTTATTGTTGTTTATCTTGATGATACTTTCATTTTTAGTAATTTCATAGCAGGAATACTTGCACCTCATTAAGCTAGTGTTAAATACTTTGTGGGAAGACAAATTGTATGCAAATATGGAAAATCTTCTTTTGCCATGTTGGAAATATGGTACTTCGAGGAAATCATTCACATGGAATATATGTTGGATCTGGCTAAGATTTGCATCATACAAGAATTGCCAACCAAAGACCATAATAAAACTTTGCAGCTTTTTGGGTTTAGCATATTTATATAGGAGTTTGCTCTTGGCTTTTCTCACATAACTTGGCCTTTGAAGTAGGTTACCAAAGGTGGTGTTAAAGCAAATTTCACCAACTTAGCTGCCTAATAGAAAACATTCTAAGAATAAAATGTAGACTCTGTTCAACACCAATGCTTGCATTACTAGATCTTCACCAACAATTTGAGGTTGAGAGTGATGCATTGAGCATTCCTCACTCAATTTGGTCATCTAGTAGCTCACCACAATAAGACATTCATTGGCCCGTTAAGAAAGTATTCCACCTATTACCAAGATCTTTATGCTATTTTTTTATATTGCATATAAATTACCAATAATAAAAAATAGGTACATCAGAGCTCCCAGATCACTGTCTAATAGACCACACAGGGTCATCAGTGGACATCACATAAGGTATCAGATTTATATTTGCCATGCAAGGCCTTCATACTATAGATCTCTAGACTAGACCGTGCAAGTAGTGTATACCAGTATATGCATTACAAAATTCACAACAATATTCTTAACAAAATTATGTCTAAAAATTAATACTTCCACTGGTCGATGTCATTCCACCCAATTGGTGGATCAATCTTAGACATGTCTTCATTTGTTCTCACTACCTCCATTGTGAGGTCTTCTCCTTGGTTTACATAGAACCTTGGTCCTCCCTGAAATCCAAGATCTCTCTGCAATGTTTCCACTGTACATTTCTTGTTATATTTCTTTTGAAATTATAGGTAGCCTCTCAGAAAGGGTATGCTGTCTTCTTTGTTGAGTGGCCAGTGCCTTGCATGCTTAATTTCTTCTTTATTGACATCCACCTTACCATTCTTCAACAACTTGAGGAATTTGTCTTTGGATATCTCCAATGTAACTGTAACCTGCATAGAAATATTATGATAAATGAGTCTTCTATCAGACTTAGTAAGTGCTCTCTTTCTGCCTTGGAACCATTCCTCATTCCTAGCTTTCCAAAGGAACCACAAAATTTCAGAAGATAACAAAAGCCAAAAAAAGATCAAAGGATTTATCTAAACCTTCCACAACACCAAGAAGAATTTCCTGCCATTTAACAATACCCAAATCCCCCCAACCCTCTAGGTCTGCACAGAAAAGGTTGCAAATCTCTCTAACATAAGAACATTAAAAAAAAAATGCATAATAGTTTCAGGTTTCCTACAAAAAGCACATACATTCATGCTGGAGGAAGCTATAGAACAAGGCAATTTTTGTGGAATAAGCAACCATTTAAAACATGCCTTCTTCGGTTCTAAGTTTCTAACACATTGGACCATAAAAACTTTAAAATATTAGACCATTGCTTATCAAAAATTTCAAGGTTCCAACTTCTGTTCAGATGCTTAGTCATGTACGGGGTTTCACCCAGAGATTTATATACAAGTTTGGGCTTTACTTTATGCAATTTAGTACCATCAATCCATTTGAATCTGTCTAGAATATGATTGTTTGAATCATACATTGTAGGAAATTGGGGGACCTTGCATGCTTCCCTTAGAACAAAATATGTTCTCTAATGAGATGGAGGCAATTCAAACTCTATACTAAGGGAAGCCCATGTTTCGAACTGATTGTTACAAATAATATCTTTAAAACATTTAATTACTTTCTTGAACCAAGATTTTGCAGAGCATCCTTGTAATAAAGCAAGAGGTTTTTCTTTATGATATAAGTTCTACCAGATTGATCTAGAAGGGCAGATTTTGTTCCTGCAGTTATCCATAGAATCATAGTTTATGACTAGTCTTCTAACTTGCTCCCAGACTTTCCATAAGCTTTTAAACACATAAGAGGTTTTTCTTTATGATATAAGTTCCACCAGATTGATCTAGAAGGGCAGATTTTGTTCCTGCAGTTATCCATAGAATCATAGTTTATGACTAGTCATTTAACTTGCTCCCAGGCTTTCCATAAGCTTTTAAACACATTTGATCCAACAGGGGAACAGGGAATTTGCCAAACAATAAGTCACAGAGTGGAAGAAGCTTCCAAGTTTTGTGCTGTCTTGGTATTGCTAGTTGTATATTATTTCTCACTAGAATCTTCCAGGGCTCATTTCCTTTCAAGGCTTTGAGAATCCATTTGACAGTAAGGGATATGCCCTGCTTTTTTAAATCTTTCAAGCCTACTCCTGACTTATCTAAACAACACCAATCCCACTTAATTGCATATTTCTTCTTGTTTCCTTTACCATCAGACCAAAGAAATTGTCTGATTTTCTTTTGTATTTCATTTTTCTGATAACTACAAAATAACCAGACCGAGGAGTAGTAGAGGTTGTAGGATGAAATAATTGTTTGACAAACTTGAACTCTTCCTGCCAATGATAGGTATTGTTTATTGCCATTTACATAACTTATTTTCCATTTTATCTTTTATCCAATCACACATATCTTTCAAGCATGGATTTACAGCAAAAGGAATACCCAGGTATCTAACCTGTTTGTTTGGCCCTCCCCATTGGAATTCATATTTAGCAAAGCACTCAGGGGGGCTATTTTCCCAACTCAGCAATATGGATTTCACCGCAGATAGTTTTGCTCCAAATGCTACACAAAACAAGTTTAGTTTCTGCATTATTAAAGTTTTCTTCTTCTAATTTAACAAATAGGGCAGTATCATCCGCAAATTGAATGTTTAGGAGGTCTTCATTGTTAGGGAGGGAATTCCTCTAATCTTGGGGCTTATAGTTGAGTCTCCTAGGAGGTAGAATATATCCTCTGATGCAGTTACAAACAACGCAGGGGCAAGAGGATGCCCCTGCCTTATAGATCTTTGCAAGGTGAATTGTTCAGATAATGACCTGTTTACCAAGATCTTTATGCTATTGTTCAAGCATGAAGCATTATAAGCACTACATATTGGAAAAGAGACCATCATCATGCGCTCGGATCACAAACCATTGCAATTCCTATAGACACATAATAAGTTGCAGCAAGAGTGGTGTAAAAAATGGTCTTCATATCTTTAGCCATTCCACTTGATCATCAAGCACAAGGAAGTGATTGCAAATCTAGTAGTAGACTTCAGAGATACTAAGGGAAGTACAAAACTACCCAATAATTATCTCATAAAGGCTCTAAGCAGCCATAATTAGAGAGGCTCTAAGCAGCCATAATTAGAGAATCTAGGATGCTGATATCTTTGAACTTTTGGAAAAGCAAGTGTTTCCAAATTGAGGCAAAGGCCTCTTTGAAGTCAACAAAACATAAAAAGGCTTTAGAAGACGAGTGATGAGCCTTCTCAGTAATATTTTGGAGTTTAAAGATGTGGTCAATAGTCAAGTTGTCCCATTTGAAGTGAGCTTGACCCCTAGCTTTGATATTATTCCTTTCCAAGTACCTTGACATCCACATGTCCAACATCTTGGCATAAAGATCGGTAAATGTATGCCCAATCATAATGGTCTTGTACCTATCAAGGATAGAGGGATCCCCAAACTTATGAATAGGGTCAATGATGTGTTGGGGTCCATGAATGTGGAGTGAGGGCAGTGACAATGGGATGGTTTGGAACATCATGGAGGGAACTAAATTATTGTCAAGTAAGGTATAAGTCCATTGTAGTTCACTAAATTAGGTGCAAGTTAGCTGGTAGAGAGGTGCCCTTGAATGTCCTTAAAGGGAGCAAGCTTGTACAAACTGGTTTTAATAGTTGATTCTTGTTGTTGGACTCATCACACTTTTGAGTTTCTCCCAGGTAAATCTTTTGAAATATGTTGTTCTTGTGTGTGTAGTTGTTTTTAAAATTACTTGTTTTTGGCCCATGTTTCTCATGGCTAAGAAACGATAATTTTGGATAACAAAGATATCTCTATCTATATTAATTGTAGTTGTCCATGTTGATCTATTTTATCCTAGAACTAGTGACAAACAAAATAATGAATAAATGATTCATATTGATGAAGCAAGTTGTGAAATATCCACCTTGATTATGGATCATCCCAAGGGGCTTGGGACACAAAATCATACTTGACATTGAGTGGAGAAAGGTAGTAATAGCTGGGCATAAGAAAGAGTGTTGGGCAACATAAGTATTAGAAAATCAAATGTTAAAATGAATTATGGCGTGATGGATATTGGAGGAACCAAAAGGAGACAAGGAAGGGGTTGAAGGGGAAATAAAGAGTGAAACATGAAAAATAAAGGGGACATTTGAATTAGGTTTTCCAAAGACCTTTGGCAAGGACATGATAGAACACATGAACGTCCACTCAATAAGCAAGTAAATTTGTTGATGTATATAAAGCAAGGGAGAAATATGCCTAGTAAATGGAAACCATAATTGGATTATTAATAGATTAATTCTAGTGCAGGCATGCAAAATGTCTCGAGTATGAAATTGTCAGGATATGATTAAAGAGAAACATTGAGGTATAGGTCAAGATACTAGTCAACATTAATGTGAACAACAAAAGAAATGAAGATGGAGGGAATTAACAAATTGCAAGAAAGATATCCCCAACGATAGTTGGTAGACTTTGACTTGGCAAAAATCCAATGAGTCCATAAATGAGTACAAAAATGTTTTCTATTAAATTTGATTAATTTGAATGCAAATTGAGTACAAAATCGTATAATCATGCGAAATCATGATACAATAGATAGCTGACAACTATTATGAATTTATGATGATTGCCTTTGAAAATCATCATCACAATTCATAAATTACATATTACAAAATAGATTTTACATCTTCCTCTTCCCTAATTTAGTGGAAACTTGGAGAGAGGTTGAGGTTAAATTCCTTGCAGTTTGATGTGGCTCCTTGCTCAACAGAAGGTTGTTCTTGTGGCTTCGGCTCGACCTGCAACGATTCCTTCTTTGCCCCATCAATGTCATCCAATCCTATAGCTCCTTGTGTTGTAGCTACATCCTCCATTGCCTGCCTCTCAAAATAAAGAATCTCATCTTCAATAAACTATGGGGATTGCTCATCCCACCTTGTCTAATCGTTATAAGTATCCATGTCATCCAAATCAATGAGCTCCTTTGATTTGTCCTCTATCCTTCTTGTGTGAAGCCAAAGGTTGTATTGCACTAAGACAAGGTCATTGAGGTGTTTTTGAGTTAAGTTGTTCCTCTTCTTCATGTGGATGGCCTCAAACAAACTCCAATTGTGCTCATAAATGGATGCACACAAGGTCGACACAAAATGCAGAGGGCTAATCTTTGAAGATTTGGGGTATTTGCACTCCAATCTATCCACCAAGAATCTACAAAATAAAATATTAAAGATTTAGTAAGTAATCCATATTTAATCAAATTATCAATAATTGTAAACTTGAAATTTGTAACTTTGTAAGTCATGTGATGTAAAGACTCCAATTTTTGTTATCTAGAGATTGAGAGGTTCTTCCTTAGCTAGTTTTGAAGAAAGGAGCTTACCCCTACTAGTCCTATAATTGTGCAATTCTTGAATAATTAGGTTTCTCACCTCAATCTGGCGTGTCATCCTTTGAATGCATGTTGCGAGGCCCTTGACAACATCTCCATTAGGATTTGAGAAGCTATTTGAATAGAAAAAACTAGGGTTGAGGAAGAATCTTGCTGCATGGATTGGTTGGTGGAGTTGATTGTTTCACCTTCAATCAATGATCTCCCAAATGGGATCAAATTTAAGGTTGTCCCCCTTGTAATAGTTTCAGATGGATTCTTTGGCCCTATCCATGGTCTCACGAATGTAACCTATTGGGTTTTGATCCCCATATACTAAACAAAGAACTCTAACCAAGGGCTCCAGAACCTACAATTTACAAATGCAAAAAATTAAAGTTACAAATTTATAATGAAAGACTAAAATTAAAAAGTAAATATTCAATTTGAATTTAAGCTTGAAGTTTTGAGGTTACCTTCATGATCTTTGTAGCTCTATGTGCAAAAAGATTATCAAAGACTATCCTTGCAATCCTCTCTCGGCTTCTTTGAATATGATGAGTCTAGCCATGCTTGACTCACAAACACTTGTTTCAAGGAAGTCAACAAATCGATAATGCTTTCTAACATTAGGAAAATTGTTGCAAACCTTGTGACACCTGATCGTACCAAATCTTTCCCTTTGATGTGATCTCTCATCAAACTAAGAACCCAAGGGTGATTATAAATAAATTTTCTTATGCTTCTTGCATCATCTACAATTGGTTTCACTTGATCAAGTTTGCCTATGCCCTCCAAAAGAAAGTCAAGGTAATGTGCTGTGCAAGGGGTTCAAAAGAGTGACTGATGCGTCTCTTTGAGCAATCTCCCAATTGCCACATATGCTATTGTATTGTCAGTAATGATTTGAACTATATCGCCAAGACAACTTCCTCCAATGTTAGACTCAATGTTTTGCATTTTTTACTTTGTTTGAGGCATCAACTAACTTCAAAAAAATTACCTCACCATTTGAAGCTACAAAGAAGTTGATAATGGTGTGGTTCTTTTCGTCCATCCACCAATTTGAAAGAATAGTGCACCCATAATTTTGCCATTGCTTCTTTTGTTCTTCCATTACTAATGTTGCCTCCTTAGTTGCATCTGTGAGCAACCTCCCACTTAAGTCTTTTTGAGAAGGTGCCTTGTAGCCTTTTCTTGATATTGTTAATGGAGTTACCAAATTCTCCCAATAAGGATTGCTTGCCACATTAAAGTACCAAAAATTGGCATATGCCTTATCTATTTCTTGATGCACCTCCTTGTTCCACCTTGTACCTTCCAATGATGGTTGTGCTCTAGGTATGTTTTTCGATACGAAAAATCTATGTGGTGTACATGTAGATATTCTATTTGAAGTAAATGAAGTGGATGCTGATGTGCTTCGTATGCATGGACCACGAAGGCAGCTCACTATGCCTTCAAATGTCGTACCTTCATCTGTTTTTGCTTGCATTTGAGGACCATGACCACTAGCTATGGATGTTGTTATGGCTACCCTTGTCTTCTCTATTTCTAATTTTTTTCATCTATCAATGCAAGGTGTGCATTCATCTCTCGTTTTATCTCTTTTGTGGTGTTGATACATGGCTTGGCTTCACAAAGGGTAATGCTTGTAAGATGGTATTTGAGGCGATTTATTCCTCCATGTTATAGGTTCTAGCATCTCATGCAAACAACTATGCCAAGTGTCAGTCCCTATTCAACATATTTCCAAGCATAGCCTAGGGGGACAAGTGCCTGTAACATGCATTGATTGGGCTAAGCTTGAGCCTAAGCTTGAATTTGCCATTGTATCTAACCTACAGGTATGAAGTACACCATTTAATTTTTAAATACAAAAAATTAACCCAAATTTAACATAAATTAGGCCTAAAATTAGTATAAATCAATATAAATTAGTTTAAATCAGCACCTATTCGATATAACCTAATCATTTAATTCTCAAAAAATGGTTAAAATTAGAAAATCTAATGTGTATACAAAAAAATAGTGAATTTATTGAAAAATCAGTATAAATGAACAAAAAATGGCAATGAATCCAAATTTCCACTTTTTTGGAAGTAAATATCAAAATATTATTAGGTTTTAGGAAATTATGTATTGTTTTTAACCTACATACTAGATTTTAGCAGCCAAAATGAATTAAATTGCTTGCAAAAAAGAATAACTGCCCTCAAATTTTTTCAAATTTGCCCTTCAAATTGGTCTAAAAATTATTCCAATCAGCTCAAAAGGATGCAAGAGTGCTGTGTGAGAAGAGTGAGGGGCGTGGTTGGATTTATAGGGCAAAAAATTAAGTTTTTCTAACATTTTTTGTTTGTTTGTTTGTTTTTGGCATGTCTTTTGAGTTTTTCTGTCGGATTTGCCAAAAAAAAGTTAAGTACTCTCCAGAAATTGGCGAGTTTTCTTGCGAGTAACTCATTGGTGTGAAAAAGTGGTGAGTACTCGCCAAGACTACCAACTATGTCCCCAACAAAGTGTGAGTATGTTTGGAATTGGATCCATGTTAATCTAGATATCTCTTCTTAGGATATGCAAGTGAATGTTGATTGGAAGTGATCATGAATGGGGAAACAACACCACCATATTTGCAAACACTATCTAGTCTTCCAGCCTTGTTTGCTTAAAAGTTTAGATCAAGTGGTAAACAATAACGAAAGGCTTGTGTCATCTCTATGGGTCTCTATTAGAAAGATAAGTTCCTGCAGGGAGACAACATCTTGGACTGAGGGTTGCTACCTCATTAAACTTCAATATGGCATATAAATAATACCACAACCCAATTGTACTTGTAGGCACTGTCATCAGGTTGGCCAAGGATTTCACCATCCCAGAGGCATAGGAATCACAAATCATTGCTGTTGGAAATGTTGTCATTGATGTCAAATATGAGAAGACAAATGTTGTCATTAATGTCAAATTATCATTGATGTCAAATGCCACAAATTGTGCAGATATGCCTTAACAAGATATGAAGAATAAGATTTAAAAATCATGAGAAGCTGAAGACAACAAAGAAAGAAGTATTAATTTATGGTCATCACATTATCTTGCTGTGTATCTACTATCTGCCAAATTTACAAATTGAAGGAAGACGGGAGCTTATGAGGCAGGGCGTATGAAGTAAATGCCAGGACAAGTTTGATGTTGAAGTCCGAACTGAAGTGAAAAGTTGATATCTTCAATATTCTGGAAAGTATACAGGAGAGCAAGAGTCGTTGAGAGAGAAAGACGTCACTTCAAGAAGGATCGAAGTCTATGAAGAAGAGTCGTGGAAGATGAAACGTCATATCGGGAGTTATTCTTATTTGTGCTGAAGAAGACTCAGTCAGGCTCATCTAACATAGCCTATAATAATAGAAATCACGGGACATATGTCCCTAAAGATTTCTCTTATTGAAAACGTGGTACTTCATCTCCAGCTGTCATGGGAATTGTTTGGGGGAGGCACGTCAGTTTATGAATCTCAGCATACTGCCATTGATAATACCAATAAATGATGTTCAAATACAAATCTATATCTTCACTCTCAAGCTCGATAATCAGATTATCATCATTCTGATTTACAAGAAGTCAAATTTGTGGACTCTCAGATGTTCAGATTTAAAGATCCTTCAGACTTGGTGACTTTCAAATTTGAAGATCTTTGTACAATCGAGCTTATTCAGATTTTGTTCAGATTGATTAAATCAGATTGATTTAGTTGATATATTATCAAGCTCGAATATCTTTAACGTATACTTTTTGTTAAAGAAAAAAAAGAGATCGATTATAATAATACGTATATGTTAAGTTAAAAAGTGCGGCTGAATTCAAAAGATGTGTTTGGATTAAAAAATTCGAATAAGTCAAAAAGGCGCCTCTCAAGGGATGCGAATGGTGTTTCTTTTGAAGACTTGATGAACTAAGTCGCCCATTAGAAAATCTATAAACAATGGTGGCCAATCATTAACCAAAAAATTGGTTCATCTCCAGATAAGACGTCTTTTTAAGATATGTACCTTCATTTGATATGATTCGATTTTCATCGGATGTGCTCATTCGATTGAAGAGATATGAAGGGATGTGTTTTATTCGATCTGTCTATTGAAGAAGAATTCTTACAAACAGATTTAACAAACAAAGCAGAAGTAATCAGAACTAAATCAAAATTATTAAGACTGAAATTCAGTCTAATGAAGAGGTGTGAATGAAAGTTGAAAAGACAAAGTTGTGCTCTTTCATCAAGAGATGCAATCTTGGATCAAAGTATATATTTGTAATTCATTTTAGATTTGAAAAGTGTGGTTGTAATGTTGTAAGCAGTTCATATCAGAAACCCATCTTCTTGTGTGGGCTTAGGGTGAGATTATTCATCACATAAAGCAGATTGGAGGATTGGGAGAGTGCAGATCTGATTGAAGGCAGTCATCTTACACCATCAAGTCAAGGTTGGTGCCTTGCACATTAGGGGTTGATGCTCCTTGTAGGTTAGGTGCCTACTAAACAAATTTAAGGGGCTGGTGCTCCTTGTAGGTTTGATCCTACTAAACAATTCTAATTAAATATTCAAGTAGATTAACATCTACATACTTGTGTAAATCACTTAAAACATTTTTACATTAATTGAAGTCAATTTGATAGCTTTGGTCTCATATTAAGAAGTTGATATTGTGTTAAGATTTAAAAGTTGAAAAAGAAAAAGTGTGATTGATTTACTGATTCACCCCCACCCTCTCAGTAAATCTTAGTGCTCTTCAGGTTGGCCAAGGATTTCACCATCCCAGAGGCATAGGAATCACAAATCATTGCCTTGTGGCTGCAGATTACTACATGTTTATTATCTATGGTGGTTTTTTTTGAGTTCTTCTGCTTGGAGTTGTGTAAGATCTTCATTGAAATAGATATTGGTGGAAGGGAAGTTATCTTCTTTTTAATTTTCAATGCCCAAACAGATTTTAGCTGACCAGAACCAAATAATAAGGTTGCCATCTGTGGCCATCTAGGCCTTGTCAAGTCTGATTTGTTTAAGGCCTAACTTATTATGCAAGAAAACAAGACCAACTTGCGAAGGGTTGGTGATATTTGAACAACGTGAACAAAAATATTGAGTTTCTTAGTTAGTTGTGATTTTTCCCTTTCCAATTTTCATATGCAACTGCCCACATGAATTGTGTTCTTATACTTGCTTTTGAATAGATTGTTGGGTTTCTATGTTCTCATACTGGATTAGGATCTCTTGTTGCTTGTTTTGAATATCAAACACTACTTGCAGCTAGAGTTTGCTTAATTTTTTTTAGCTTCACCTCCTATTTTAAAACTTATTTTAATGCTTACAACAATGCTATCCTTAATATTCATTTGTCTACAACTGATTGAGGAGCTGGAGGACTTGTGAAATGAAGCTCAATTCACAATCACTGTGGGCTTGAGAATCAGCTAAATTTTTTAGGAGATGAATTCTTAGGGTTTACAAATTTTTAAGAGCCACACATTCTTAGGGTTTGTAATTTTTTAGATTTGAGTTTTTAGGACATAATATAGAGGACATTCTCTTTTGCAGGCTTGGATACCAAGCTGGTACATTTCCCAGAAATGGCATTGGAACAGCCAAGTCTAGAGAGGGCCATTAGAATTTTTGGCGAAGAGGGCTTCTTTCTAACTTAGATTGCTAATGCCAACTATTTCTTCATTCTATGAGTTGTTAGAGAATAGTCTTTTATTCTCCTTGTTTTTTTTCCTACGACAGGGTTGGCAACTATTGTTCTTTGCATGATTTTGTATGATATTGACTTAATTTAGTTGTCCTCTTGCACATGTGCCACCAATTTCTGGGTTTGTTGGGAGGATAACTAGCTTTTTGCTGATATAGAGCTCTTATCTCATCTAAGGTTTTCTTCAATCTCAAGGGCTTCAAACCAATTGGGCAAAATAGTGTTTGAGTGGCTATGATTGTGGCACTCCTTGCATTTAAGTGGGAATCACTTATTTTTTCATTATCGAAACTTTGCTCCTCAGACAAAATCCTCTATTTGCTAATCTATTGAAGTTCCTATATTAGGTTGTAATGTTTGAAGATTAAACTTTATAACATCTACAATGGTTTGGAATAACTCTGATCAATATGACTGCCTTCTTGAGAATGCAAATGGATTCAATAATTTATATTCCTATTCTTGCCTATAGGTATGTGTCGATTAACAAAGATTTATCTTTTGGGAATCCTATATAGGAAAATCAATAGATACAAAAGCATCCAGCTCTCTGATTGCTTTAGTGAGAAGTAAATGAAGGAGGGGCATTGTTAGCATATAATATTTTAATATTTTCAGAAAAGAAAAAAAAGCCTTTAATGCAATTTTTTGATAGTTTTATTTTTGAATTTATGGTTGCATGCTTGGTTGCTCAAAATCTGCATTGAGGGAGCTTTTTTAGATCAAATATTTCAGTATGGGCTGTTTTGAAAAAAACATTTTTAACCTCTTCTCAAACTCTAGCACATATTTCTAACAAATTGCCTTGATATCAATACCCTATCTAACATTGGCACAATTTGACCTTCAAAAAATAGAAAGTTGGTTTAGAGGTTTAGAAAGTATGGCAGATTATTTATAACATGACATGTACTGTGTATATCTAAAGGAAGTTAGAGGAGGATATGTTTTGAGGATGTTTATGTAGGTAATCAATGAAATATTGCTTTTGTAATCGCTCAGGACAGAGTTGACACCCATATCCTCACAAGGAAGTCATTTTTCTTGTTTTCTATGTTTAAAGTTATGTTGGTAAGAGTAAAGTCATGTTTTGCTTTTTTTTCCTTTTTTTTAACAGAATAATTTGCACTGCACTTGATTTTCTACTGGATTTATCTATATTTTCTTGTTTCAATTGTTTAACATTTCAATTTTAGGTTATATTTAAAGCATAAGTGCAGCTTTTAGGGCAAGGTCATAGTTCAAGATATGCATGATGTGATATATAGTTTTGTATATATATATATACAAATGCAGAAATTCAAAATATAAAGAAACAGTATTTACTATTCCATAATATTTTGAACTGATGTTTTTTACATAATATAGTTGGGGGATTCTGTTGGGGAGTCACCTGCGAAAATAAACAGCATTATATCAAATATATAATTTACACTCACATATGGCTGATAAGCCGACAGAGAAAAATAGCTATATACTGTCACCAAACAAAATGCCTTGTCACCCTGGGGTTAGACCGAACACCCACAAACCAAATACACCACATTCCATGCTGCTGTCTGCTGTAAGAAAGCTTCTAACATAAATTAGGTAGCTCTTTCAAAAGGCATGACCAGCAAGAACATTATCCAATATACCACTCCACACCATAATCTGCCCACACAACTTCATAAACTAGATGGCTACAGTGTTGATCATTTGCAAACCCCCCAACGACCAATTGTAGAGGTAACAATATCTCCCCATCCAACAATTTTTCAACTTCCTAAATCCCAGGAAGGGCGGAGGGGTCTTGGGCAAGCATACACGATGGATGATTTCCTCTTGCAAATTTGCTCTATGCACCAAGTGTCCACAGAACTTAAGGGTATGATAACTTGTTACCTGTAACTGCCCTTTGCAATGTGTCACCAAGAGCCCACAATGACCTTTTCTATATTAACACAATACACTCTAAGCACACACACCTCCTTCGATAGGGAAAGATTTTTCTCTTTCATCACCTCTTTCTTCACTTTAGAGCCACTCATAGCAAACTCTGATGAAAGCAGGGACATGCCTTAAAAGTTAAAATTTATCTGCGGGGAACATTTGTAGTAGCCACACACATAAAGCAGCATCTGAAATGAAAATAGCCAGGTGAGATACAAAGGGCTGACATACCATAGGTTTTGGATAGTAGATGCTTGTGCATCCAACCTTTCTCTACTAGGACAATTTTTATAAAACCTAAAGCCATAGTGGAATTATAGTTAAAGATTGAGTATAGGCGCCTATTAGGTATAGCCTCTTTACCCAACGGGACACATCCTGTTTTCATACTTCAGCTATGCATGATCACTTGTGCAACGAACCAGAGGGAAACAAAAACACAACCAACACTGCCCAAGCAACCTACCAAAACACTCCATCACATCACTACAACAGCAAGCTCTATCAAGGGCAATAAATAAAGATCTCAAACATGCCAAATTAATGCAACTCAATTTCATGTGTACAAACCTATGCCACCTCCAATCCTTGAGAATCTGCTGATGCCATACCTACAACTAGAGCTTCCTATTCTGCTTCATCATCAGATCTTCATCCAATCTCCAAGAAGAGAGAACCTCAATGCACAAAGTTCCCCATAGAATCTCTAAGAACAAAATCTCCTCTAACATTTCTTGGATTATCCGTAGAAGCACTGTTGAAGTTCAACTTACAAAATCATTAGGAGGGGGAACCCACTTTTCACTCACCTCTTGATTGTTAGGAACATAGCAGCTAAAATATTTTGGGGAAAAACATTTGCAAACCAAAAAGATCAAGATGTTTTTCAAAAAAATGAGATTTAATTGGGATAAATTTGGATTTTCAAAAAAGTGCTGAAAAATGCAAAAAGAAAGAGAGAAAAACCTGCTATTTTTTAAATTTAAAGGATTTTTAATAGCATAGAGATATAGAGAGCAAATAAAAATGTTAGTCTGCTGCCTCCTTGCAATTTAATATCATGTAAAGTACATGGCAATATGCAATATCGACATCCAACTCTAAATGGAGCAAAAACAACAGATAAGAGTGGTATTTTTCCAACAACAATTAAACATGCAGAATCATTTAAACCTTGTTTGTAAGTAGTTCTCGTGAAAAACATTCTAAAATATCAACAAGTATTTTCCAGGGAAACACAAAACTGTGCCCAAGCCTTAGAGACCATCCCCATACATGCCCTTAATCTTGGGCCAAAACACAGAGATATCCAACCAACCCCAGGGATAGATAGTGTAAGTCTAGGATTCCCTCAAGATGTCTTGAGTGTAGGGACCTATTTTTTGGCTCTTAATGTCTTGTGATCTTTTGGACTCAACAATGTAGAAAATTCAGCTATTTATCTTTTCTCAGCAGCTAGAAATATCACTACTTTTTAATTCAGAACTTTTAGGAATACTGAAATGCGTAATTCCATGGAGTTTTGGGATGGGGGGAGGGGTTCATGGAGGGGAGGGGGACCAAGAGCCTAGATTTGAGGACAGCTGCTGGTGGCACAAATGTATAAATATAGAACCAGAGTGGGGTTTTAGGGGCAGGGACCACAGCAGGGTTGAGGTGCAGATTTCAAATTAAGCTCCTCGAGACCACATAGACCTTCATGGCAGATGACATTTTTCATAATTTATCACTGTGTTTTCAACTTTTCTTCAACACCAAATCTTCATTCTTCAGAAAATGAACTGTGAAGTTGGAGAATCTGACTGCTCTAGATGATGAGGGTTATGTAATTGAGGATATGAATATTGTCATTCTTGAATCTTTTCATTTATTTCCTTCTCTGTTTTGTTTTTTCTGGCCGATGAATTTTTACACTTTTAGAAATTCCTTACAACATTCAGCAGAAACTCACAAACATTAATGAAACTTGATGACAATGAACATCCACCGCCATCCTACCCTCATGGCTTTCTCCACTCTCTATTAAGCCCAAGGTGTCGCTGACATATGAAATAAGAAATATTTGAGTGACAACTTCTTAAAGATAAGAGATTGTGCACCCCAGTAAACAGAAACAGTAACAGCTGTTTTAATATTCTGTTTTGCCTCCAATACCATGTAAACAATGTTGGAAAGTCATGCAAACCCTAAATGGTTGCAGTAATCAGGCAAACAAATCCTGCTCGTATTTGCAGAGAAAACCCATTCAAAAAATGTGAAAAAACTAGTGCAAGCTGTTTTTATGCTGAAAAAATCGCCTTTGAAAACCAAAATTGTGAAAATGTGTTAAATTGTTAAAATTTGTGTTTAGTTGCAATTTTGCTTATTAAATTGCAATTTTTGGGTAAAAACTATTTTAATTATTGTTCTTTTTTCTGATGATTTAATGATAAAATCACAATTTTGTAAGGGTAAAAATTGCCAAAATCTACAAATCATGAGCTTTTCACTATTTCTGCTTCCATGGTGAGGACATTGTTTATCCCTTTTTTCCTACCGTTCTTGTTTTCTCTTATCCCTTGAATGAGGTGATATTTTGAACTGTTGTTTCTATAATATTTACGAATTATGACTAATTAATTCAAATGTAGTGGCACTTTATCAATGTAAAGTTTCTTTGGTGGTGCATTGAGTATTTCTGCAAAGGTGTTCTTAACAAGATTTCTGAAGAAGGAAATATTGAGAAATAGTGAAAGGTTTAGAAAAATTAGTATCACTGAAATATTTTAAACAAATATAGTGGTTCCGTATCTGAGTAAAGTTCCTTTGGTGGTGCATTGAGTATTTCTGCAAAGTCGTTCTTAACAATTTTTCTGAAGAAGGAAATATTGAGAAATAGTGAAAGGTTCAGAAAAAATAGTATCACTGAAATATTTTAAACAAATATAGTGGTTCCATATCTGAGTAAAGTTCCTTTGGTGGTGCATTGAGAATTTCTGTAAAGTCATTTGTTAACATAATTTGTAAAGTAAACCTTGAAAAATCATGGGGAAAGATCTAGAAAAATGATAATAACTAAAAATACAACATAAAAATCTTGCATTGTTGCAAAAATATGACATGTTAAACTGTCCAAAGATTTGGGAACATATATAACAAAAGGAAATTTTGCCAAAATATTGGGATAATTTTTTTCGATGAATAAGTTGGGGTTCTATCGGGTCCCTTGCCCTTGGAAGAAAAATGGAATTACAACCATGAATTGCTTTGAACAGCTAGGAAAGAGAAAACAAAGACATTAACTATAGGAAGAACCCTACTACAATTTTTACCAAGGAAAGGTCTGAAAACCAGGAAGTTTAAGTGTTAGAGAGCAAACTGAATTTTAGAACATGTCCTCAGAACTCAGTTAAGCACCAGAAAGAATAGCAAAACCTGAAGAAAAACTTTAACATCAGGCAGCATTATGTAGCACAACCATACAGGAGCTGTATGGGTCAGCTGGATCCCTCTATAGCTGTTCAAGCTATCAAAGTATTGGTTGAGATTAATTTAATGTGAGAAATTTATGTATAAGATTCTCATGCACAGTACTCTTGTGTGCTTATTGTTTTGGTCTGCAGCAAACAGTGAGTTCTCTGTCTGAGCTGAATCAGTCTCCAACTCTAAGATCCGTACTTGGACCCATCAATGATGCTCTTGTTCAGCCTGCAGTTCTTCGACATAAAGACAAAGATGCACGACTTCTTGTCGCTGCTTGCTTCAGTGAAATCATGCGAATATTGGCGCCTGATCCACCATACAGTGATGATTTGTTAAAGGTATTTTATGCTTCATGTTCACTGTCAAGCTTGAGATTATTTAGGCCTTTCTGCTCTATGTTCACTGTCTATCTTGCACAAGATTCTTAATCCATTATGCACTGAAATGATTTACATGTTTTCTTATATTAAGTGCTTGGTTGGTGAAGCCTTCCCTTTTAATACAATATTGATGCAGTTTTTGTAGGGCTTTGTTATTGTGTAGTTGTTTTGTAATTCTAAGTTCAACATAACTATACTTGCTGAGGCCAATCTGTTCTCAGTTCTATTTAGTTGTGGAACTCATTTCCATTTTCACTCTTGAGTCCTTGACCACTCTGAATTTTACCTTATCACTGTAAGGGTTGTTTGGTTGACATGTACCACAACATGTACTTGCTTGTGGCATTTGTTCACCTTTGACTTTCCTTCAAATGATTATTATTCTAATGCTTTTATCTGCATTGTTTAAGAGGTCTGATATATTTATTTTGAATTCAACAAACATCAAATTGGATTTTTTTGACTGGTGTGTTAATTTTTAAGGATTGAAAGATAACGCATTGCATACTAATGGTTTAGAACTCTGTGATGTTGTTGATTTTTGATCTCTATTTTGATAGTTATTCTGTCTTAGGTACCATGAATTATGTGATCAGTTGCAGCTCGCATGTTTTTAAACTTTGTGTACAGTAATTGCTTTACATATGTTATGCTCTGATTTGGTCATACTTGCAGGATATTTTCAAGCTTTTTGTTAGTATTTTTGAAGAATTGGATGAAGTGGAAAGTCCTTACTTTTCAAGGAGGGTTAACATATTGGAGACGATTGCAAAAGTCAGGTGCTGTGTTTTAATGTTGGACATAAATTGTGAAGATGTAGTTTTGGAGATGTTTCAAGTTTTCTTCTCTGTAGTGAGGTAAGAAATGAACACTTTTTAAGTAAAAGGTTCACTTTTATATATGTTTGCTTTAGAAAATCATGTTTGCTGAAGCTGGTAGCTTTGAATATTAATATATGGGAAGAATATGATTTACTTCATGCTAGGAATTTTGTTTGGATTGATGGGTTTTCATCTGTTTCACCAATATTCTTGCATCACTACATTTGAAATAGGCTTGAAACACTGAAAAATGTCTACTGAGAGAGTGATGTAACATTTTCCAGTTGTTACCTTCTCAAAATGGATCCTGCAATGCGAGAAAGGTGAACAAAAATTCTATTACTGATTTTCTCTCAGTGGGATCTACTGATCAACTTATAGCAAGAAGATATGTTAAACCAAAGAATACCTGGACACAAATAAAGAAAAAAAATCACTCAACTGTACTGTTTATGTGTTATATTTTGCAAATAAATCCAATAGGTTGTTCGTTTAATGACAACACAAGTTTCTTAAGATGGTTTAAGAGATGATTATATACATGTAAATTTTACAAGGGTTTTTACCTTTTCTTGCCATTCCTTTTGCCTCTCTCTAAGAAGATTGATGCTGCTATGAGTGTCTTCTTATCCACTGGTTAGAACTTAGAATTACTTCTGTGAGAAACATGAGTTACTGCTTATTGCATGGTTACAGTTTAGGATGGAGTTGAGATGCAGGGCACTTCTTTTTGTCATTCTTGTAGGATGATGCTGTGGAATGCGCAACATGCCATGTTTTGTCCAATATTTTTTTTGAATGGTACTTGCAATGTGGGAGTTTATCTTTTATGCACCCGGGGTTGGAAGTTTCTATTCTATTGCTTAAGAAAGTGTGTAAATGGAAGATAGATAACTATTCCGACTTTGTGACTTACCTGGTTGTTTGTGCTGAATTATAGAGAAGATCATCCACCAAGTGTTCAACAGGGTATGACAGCGATAATGGAATTGATTTTGGAAGAAAGTGGGGATATCTCGCAAAGAATGTTAGATGTGATTCTTGGCAACCTTTTGAAGGATCATCGAGTAAGTGTATCATGTTTGATATTTTAATACATAATGAAATATACTTATCTTTAGGAGTTGAAATTTATGCATCTTACACTTTTCAAATTGAATGTATTCTTATTTTAGTGTTTAATTACACACAGACAACCAAAAGTCACCGATATTGATTTTAACCATTTTGAGTTTGAGGAATCTAATATTCCAGATTCTCCCATCTAGACATTTCCTGTGAACTCGCTCTTAATACCACACAGGCATAGCAGACTGTAGGATTGTCAGTGTTAACTAGATTCTGTTGCGTGTTCCTTTGTTGCAATTTGGTTAATTTCAGAAATGATTTGAAGCCGGAAACATAAATAGAATTTGCCAAGGTTCAGTCTTTGATATTAATGTCTATTCTTCTTGCTATTTTCCACAAATTCATTGCCCATAATCGCCCTTCATAGTCATATAAATTAATTCCTTGTCTCTGTGGTATCTTTCACACATGTTGAGAGTGATTTCTTCAAAACTGAGTTCTGTCAGATACCTTCATAGGTGTGCAACAGGTGCTCACACATGTGGATACACATGGGAATGATTGCTTATGATTGTACACATCTCAATAGATATGATTCTCATCAAGGATTACCTAACTACCAACAAAAGTGTCGCTAGTTGAAATCAATCACATTAGAGGATTACCCTCAAAGAGAGATGCACTAGATAGTAAAATTTGTTTGGTCCATCCCTCAGACCATTTTAGTGTTTTCATGAATCTTTTGGGTGCTCTTACAGCTGGGTTATGCATTATCTATGTTCCATGGAGTCTTGGAATGGGTCTCGGTGATAGGGAAACCAAGGGCCTAGATTTGGTGACAATGGGGGGATGGTAGGGAAAATATATATAGTACTAAACATATTGCATTGAACAATGAAAATGTTCAATATCAGGATATCTATATTACATTCAAAAAATGATTACTTTCAAAATTCAAATACAATTGGCCAATTGCCCTATGCTTTTAATCATCCCTAAAGTCTTTTGCAAAATCTTCATCACTCAAATTGTTGGACTCCTTGAGGTCAAGCTTCTCCAAACCAGTAGCAACCAATCCTGTTTGTGCCACATTATTGTCAGCTTGGGTTGACTCCTTTGACTTTACATCTTATTGGGTTGTTGGACCCTCCTTGTACATAAGTGTGTTGTGATCAATGAGATGCAAGTCGCTATGTACAACTACAAGCTTCTTTGCCCTTCTAGAGGTAAGTCTATTCCTCTTTATAGAGTGGATGAAGCTGTAAGTAGACTAGTTTTTTCTGGGGTAGAAAAATTAGAAAGCTGAGACAACAAATGAATGGATAGTGTGGTTGTCAAAGAATTAGGCTCATGCATGGTCCACCATAGATCTGGATGCTTTGGTGCTAGTCTTCCTATCCAACTTGACCTCTTTTGGATATCCCTTAAGTAGTCTAGTTTTTCTCAGGGGTAGAAGAACTAGAAACAAGTGTTTTGGAATTAGTGTGGTTGTCAAAGAATTAAGCTCATGCATTATCCACCATAGATTTGGATGCTTTTGTGCTAGTATTTCTATTCAATTTGACCTCTTTTGGATGTCCCTTAAGATTGGCACATTTTGTCCAAAAAGTACAATTGATGTTAGAATCTAGAGTATCATACATGTTTTGAACAGCCTTCATGAACCCCACCTTTACCTTAACATCTTGTATAGGAGTAATTCTTCCAGGCCTTTGCATGTATTACTTCGGGTTCAATGCATAGATAATCATGTGCAAGGGAGTGTCAAACATCTCTCATTGGTGATGAATGATTGATTGAATATGTTCATTGTAGAATTGTAATGTGGGGTCTTTCTTGTACAATGACTTTCATTTAACCAAACATACTATCAATGTGCTCATAAACCTCTTCAAGGCTAGGTGCATTAGCATTCCCATATCTGTTGAATTTTAAGATTGGAGTAATGATGGCAACGATGTATCTTGCATCAGTCCAAAAAGTGTCACTCTTCACAACCTCCTTCACCCTGTTCCCTTGCTCTGACTTGGAATTGGGCCACTGGTTCCACTTTGTTGTCATGACCATTGGTTGCAATGCCTCTTGTAACTCAAGCATCCTCCCAAGAGAATGAAGTACAATTCATATCTAGTCTCTACATGTTTAAAAATTCTTTCTTGGAGGTGGTCTTGAAGAGTGGGTGTGAAGCGTGGTGGATGTACATGAATATTTGCACATCTTTAACATTATTTACCATCTCTTTGATCCAATTGATTTTGCCCATGGCTTTGAGTGCATTATTCATGGCATGCACATAACAAGGAGTCCACCAAGTATGTTTGTAAGCTGCTTCAATCAATTTCCCTGTAGCTTTGTAGATATATTGTATCTGTCACTATTTGCATCACATTTTGTATTTGGATTTGAAATTCAGTATCCTTGCAGTACCCTGAACAATTCATAGCCCTAAGGAAGTAAGGGTCTTCTTTATATGCGACCATGATGTTGATGAGTGGATGATGCTTGATGTCTATCCACGCATTCATGATTATGCTGCATCCACTAGTGACCCAGGTAGTTGTAATGTCCTGAATTGTATTTTCTCTGATTTTTTTACTCTCACAATGAACAAGTATGAAACCTTAGCACCTTGATGTCCTCCAATTGGAAACATGCAATATATTTATTTCCTATTTTTTCTTGAAAGGAAATGAAACCAATCTGCAAGTACAAATTCTGATGACACTTTTTTCAAAACCTTTAAAATGTTGATATCAATCTGCAATTGCAATAAACAACATCAAACCTTGCTGATTTATTTCATAAAACCCTAGACTGCTAGATGAAGCCAACTCTGTTTTAGGGCAGCCAAATAATCTTCCAATATGATTTATTTGAATGGTATAGCTGCTGAAGACAATGAATGAGGATGCTGGAAAGTATTAATCAGAATTTAGAAAATATTTTTGCACTCATAGAATACTGTATTCTGGTGAAAAGATTTAAGTCAGATCTAGATCAGACCCTGCAATGTTTGTAAACAGCAAATCAAGGTTGGCAACTGATGGGTTATTGGTATGGCTGTTGCTTGGAGATGTACAACTGGCTGTACAGTTCTTGAAAAATCTGTCATCAGCTGGAAATGATGCAGGTCTATAAGAAATAGGGCTGAAATAGCAGTATATCGTCAAATGTATCCTCCCAATGGTGGCGTTAGGCTCGAATAGCAATTCATTGTCAACTTTACCCTTCCAGATGATGTCACTATGCTGGACACATGTGTTTTTGCTAAGGACAAGTACGGAAGAACAACTAATATTGCTAGACCATCCCTCTAAATGATGTCTCCCTATTTTATATGGTTGAATATGTGGATTGCAATGAAGAATAGGCCTGGAAACACATGCAAAATGCCCAAATCTGAGTGATATTCTCTTAGAAATGATGGCACTTCACTCCGATGGGCTGGTAGCTTATGTTGGATGACTGAAATAATGTAAGTAACAGTTGGTATTACTGATCTAATACCCATATGATTGAATTTCTCTCTCCCAATGTGGCATTCTGCTAGGGTTGACTGAAACAACTCAGATTTAGCCCTTTTGCTGCACACAGTGCACAGTGACTCTCCAAAATTCTGAAAAGCAATATAGGAATCTTCCAATATGATATGGCAACTGATGGGTTATTGGTATGGCTATTGCTTGGAGATGTACAACTGGCTGTACAGTTCTGGAAAAATCTGTCATCAGCTGGAAATGATGCAGGTCTATAAGAAATAGGGCTGAAATAGCAGTATATCGTCAAATGTATCCTCCCAATGGTGGCGTTAGGCTCGAATAGCAATTCATTGTCAACTTTACCCTTCCAGATGATGTCACTACGCTGGACACATGTGTTTTTGCTAATGACAAGTACGGAAGAACAACTAATATTGCTAGACCATCCCTCTAAATGATGTCTCCCTATTTTATATGGTTAAATACGTGGATTGCAATGAAGAATAGGCCTGGAAACACATGCAAAATGCCCAAATCTGAGTGATATTCTCTTAGAAATGATGGCACTTCACTCCAATAGGCTGGTAGCTTATGTTGGATGACTGAAATAATGTAAGTAACAGTTGGTATTACTGATCTAATACCCATATGATTGAATTTCTCTCTCCCAATGTGGCATTCTGCTAGGGTTGACTGAAACAACTCAGATATAGCCCTTTTGCTGCACAGTGACTCTCCAAAATTCTGAAAATCAATATAGGAATCTTCCAATATGATATGGCAACAAAATATTGAAATTCGCTGGCAAACCCAAGTTGCCTATTTGCTGGAATCTTATTTGAGATCTTGAAAAATCAGCAACAACTCTGTAGCAATCTGAAAATGTCTTCAAACCCTCAACAAATCAGCAGAATTGTGATCTCTAGATGGGATCACCCAAGATTGGAAACAAGGGTTTTCAACCTCTAGATCTCCAACAAATCAAGGGTTTTCATCCTTGGGTGCCTTAAATTGAACAAACTAATCAAATCTGAAAATTGAATGCAAAAGGATAAATTGTACCATGATCAAATGAGAAGCAAAGCGCTCCTTTTATAGTTGTTTTTATCAAAAATTGGGCCCTAGCATTTAAAAATATTTTTTAATTTTTGATCTCAAGCATTTAAAAAGAAGTTTTTTTATAAAAAGTATTTAAAAATACTATTTAACTAAATTTTTTTTATAGTTAAAAAAATATCTTTTTCATTTTTAAGTGTTGAAAATATTTTATTATAATAATCATTAAAATATTGCTCCTTTTAATTGGAAATTGTTGGGCCCAACTTAAAATAATATTATTTTATTTTAGTCTAGAAAAGGGGATGTGCAATCTTTTGATCACCAATATCTTGAAGTGGGCAAAGTGAGAGTATATGGTGAAAGGTTTAAAATGATATTATAATAAAATGCCTGTTGGTGGCAAGGTGCACAGCTCAATATTACAACTAAACAAATCTAGAAGCAAAACATGTTTAATTTGGTGGCAAGCGTTTTAGATGAAATAAAAAGTGAAACTAAAATGTATGAAATTGGTTTTGGTAGCAAGCATTCTAGAACAATTACAAATACTGAATTTGGTAGAGAGCTGTACATGTTATGGTTAGAATAAAATTGTTAGAAATTAAGAGTGTTCTGCTAATTTCGTGGCCGCATAGCTTTCCAAACTTACAATATTAAAATCAACTTCAGATCTTACATTAGTTTTGGTGGTAAATTGTACATAATTTACAATACAAAATATTATTGTATCGATAAAAAATATTGTATTAACTGCAGGAATATCTTTGAAATTGTTTACCAATAGTCAAAATTTGAAATAAATCATATCCAATACATGCAGCATGGTATAACTACCTTGGCAGATGTACGACAGGCTGAACCATAATATGTTAGCAGCTTTTAAAGGCTGCGATCAATTCCTTTGTAGTGCATGACAGCATATATATATATATAATATTTCACCTTTCTTCAAAGAGTACGACACTTCAAACCCAAACAAATATGAACTTAAATAAAGATGTGGCTGGAATATTATTGAGAGATAATTGGTATGATACCTCAAACAAAATAAACAACAATAACTAGGTACAGTTGGGCCTAAAAATGGTACGGACAGCAAATAACTTATAAATTTGATTCAAATCAGAATATATGGTATTCTAAAATCATTCAACACATGGAAACTTCATAGTTCATACAAACAAAAATCTAGAAAGCCATAAAATCAGAAATTTCACACAACACACCAAAACAATTGAAACTGGATTTTTTTTTTGCAATTGTTCAACACTCTGGCATTTCTTGAACGGAATTGCTCACTTGAATAAGAGTGTTTTTGTTCTCAAATTTATTTGCTAAAAGGGTTTTTGTCCGTAGGCAAACAAATGAATGTACATTTGAAACTAAGAGAAATGGGTTTGATAATATGAATTGTTAATCCTCTCCATTACACAATTCCTCCTTATATTGGTTTTTTAAGGGAAAATAATATTATTTATTTTTTCTTTGTTTCCCTCCAAAACTTTATTTGTGAAAAGTGTTTAGGAATACCTTTTAATAAAATATTACTTTTGGATCCCATTCTTACCCCTCTTTTTTAAAATAACTTTTTTAATAATAAAATGTAAGTTGCCTTTTTATGAATAAATCATGAAGTTACGTATTGGACAACTCAAGTTAATTTATTAAATTATTTCCCTTGCACCACCCCATTAGCCTATGAGAAAGTGAATAATAGGTTAAGGGTCTCTTTATGATATGCATTTGGAATTGGGACATGACAATAGCCTTCATTTTCTCCATTGAAATATTAATCTTCGAATAGTTCTTATCCAAGATTGTTGTCCTCAATTTTGTCACCTTTGGTGGCACATTTGATGGTCCAATGCTTCTTATTTTTGCTACAACCTCCTTAAAATAAGGAGAGTGAGCCACATGGAATGGAATGCAATTGGAGAAAAAGAATTCGCTAGTGGCATCATATTACTCATCCTTATTTTGCACATTGAATAACTCTCCAACTGTGTTTGTAGCATCACTAGTACTAGTCATTGTATGTTTCCCCTAGGCTCTATTGCTTCTCAACTAGATGGAAAAGTAGGAAGCCATGGCTCTTGGGAAGTCTTATTGCTAGTAAGAGTAAGACCCCTTAATGGTAGAGTAGCAAGTACAAGTGTTTGTTCTTCCCACAATCCCAAAATCAATTTGTTTTAGATCTTTTTTCAAGTGGCAATTCCTTACATAGCTCTACACTTTTGTCTAGTGCTCCTTGTTGCCCCAAGTTTTGCTTGTTATTTGGTTGCAAATCGCCCTTAAGGGGACTTCTTATCGATTCTTTTAATAACTTGGAAGGACAATTAAAATGTGTATTGTCAATAGAACTAGTTGCTCCCCCCCCCCCCGCCACATCTACATTCAAAGTCTCAGATTCAACCCCCATAGGCTCTTGTTGACCCTTACAATCACTTACGCTCTGAGAAGCAGAACTCACAGTGACATTGCAAGAAAGGAAATATATGGTTTAAGTTTTAAACAATACACATTTTATAATGTCATTAAATTATACATGGGCTCAAGACACAAGGATTTTTCTTATTTAGTTTGCAGGAAGCACAAAAATAGGAATCCTTTTTCTTCAATTTTCATCAAACAAGGATTCCACTTTTGTTTCTCACTTTAGGGCACATGAAATGCAAAGCAAAGGATACACAAAACATGAAATCATAATTTGACTAGTATTAAAATTTTAAATCTTAATAAACTATTTAGTAATTTATGCAAATTTACAAATGAACATTTCAAAATTAAATAATTTTAATTTAATAAATAAGTTAAAAAACTTAACATACTGCTGTTTAAATGTAAAGTTAATACTTAAACCCTTAAATTTTGTTTTTAAGTTTTTGAATTGCTGCTTTTAATAATTTATGCGAAATTTCAAATAAATATTTCAAAATTAAATAATTTTAGTTTAATAAATTAGTTAAAAAACCTAAAATACTGCTGTTATAAATCTAAAATTAATACTTAAACCCCTAAATGCTGTTTTAAATAAAAGCAGCAGTTCAACAACCTAAAAACAACATTTTGTAACCATATATGATATAATGATTCTATGAACAATTTATTGTATATTTAAATTGAAAACAAAACAAAAAAATGTTATGTAATCATTGATTTTAGATTTATCCATTTAGAGCCATTTAGGAATGAACCAATGAAATAAAAAATTCAAATCCCAAATGATGAAGGGTCACGACTTACCTTGAAGGATTGGCGACTTCTAACTTTATCGATGTGAGGAATTTCAACTCTGGGCACTTGTTCTTCCTCTCACTGTTGCCCTCTCTCTTATAATGTTCTCACTCTTGCAGCCTTGCTCTCACTCTTGGTATGCAACTTGCACAATGCTTCCAAGCTTTGATAGTGATTTGGGGTAAAAGTGTGATTTGTATTTATATATATTTTTTGAGTACTTAGGTTGTGGATGGGGCCCACAAACTTTTAGGGTTAGAGTTTGTGGCACAAACATTAAGAAAATGTCTGATTTAAAAAAAAAAATTCTTTTTGAGGTGTTTGGTGCAGGGGACTGCTGGCAGTCTTGGAAATGCATTAGAGATGGCAGAGTCCTGGGGATGTCTAGAAGTTGCCGTAATGGCCCCTCTTTGAGGGAGATGTCCTAGTGATATATATATTTGTTAATGTGGAAGAAAGGCCATGTGATCTGAATCTGAGAGTCAAGACCTGCTGAATGCTTGTTCTTTTTACTGTGATATATTCCTGCCATGTATGTCCCAGTGATATATATATTTGTGAATGTGGAAGAAAGGCCATGTGATCTGAATCTGAGAGTCAAGACCTGCTGAATGCTTGTTGTTTTTACTGTGATATATTCCTGCCATGGTTGTAAGAACTGGAGTAAATAATCCTGCTATGACTATGACTATGCAAATTTACTGTGACTTATTCCCACATTTGCCCCATTATCTGCCGTCATTAATGCATCTACACATTATGGTTTAAACCTTGATAATATCATTCATCTATTAAACACAAGATTTCTGGAAAACCTGGCAATCTGTTTCTAAATTACTCACAGAATATTTATGCAGACAATTGCAGTTTCTCTTGTTAAAATTTGTTCTTTTATCTGGATCTTGTCTTCATTCATAGCTTCAGGGGACATCTGCCTTAAAGGTGGTTTGTTGTTTTCTTTCATTGCCTGCTTATCCCACACTTTATCTATGCATGCCTGTATTTTTGGTAACACTGGAGGCTCAGATTTCATGCATGTACTCTGCCATTGGTGGTGGCCATTTTGAAGGACACTGCTTTTCTTAAATGTATTTGGGTTCTCTAACCTGTTCCTTTGTTATTTTATTGCAGAATGCATCTGTTGCTGCTCGTCAGCTTTCAATATCTGTGGTTCAACGCTGTACAGAAAAGTTAGAGCCAGTTGTTCAGCAATTTTTAACTTCAGTCATGCTTGAGGGAAAGGCTGCTGGAAGTGATATGCAAGAAAATTATCATAACATTATTTTTGAAATTTATCAGTGTGCTCCTCAGATGCTATTGGCTGTCATTCCAAACCTAACCCAGGAACTACTGGTATACATGTTTAAGCACTTTTATCAGTTCTAAGATATTTTTTACATGTATCCTTATTTGAGTATCCCTACTTGTTTCAAAATTGGAAATATTAGTTCTTGACTTATTTTAAAATTGAGGTCAACTATGTGATAATTTATGTAAACCCTAATCATCTCACCGTTTCTTCAAATTTTCAATGGTTGTGTATTGTCCACCCTCTACCATGCAATATAGTAAATAAACTAAGTGCTATGAGTTTTATAGACAGATCAGGTGGATGTTCGGTTGAAGGCAGTGCATTTGTTGGGAAAATTATTCGCATTACATGGACGACATGTTGCACAAGAGTACCATCAACTATTTGCTGAATTCTTAAAAAGATTCTCTGATAAGACTGTTGAAGTAAGGTTGGCTGCTGTGGAATGTGCAAAGGATTGTTTTTTGGCAAATCCATCTGGGAATGAAGCTTCTGAGATTCTCTGTAAGATAAGAACTACTAATGCTTCTATTTCTTAGCAAAAGGGAAAAGACAAATATTTTATGCTTTTTGAATGATTCATTTCATAGCAGATTCCTCATAAAATGTTGCTTGTAGAAAAATGAATACCTTTTTATTATTTCTCTATTGTTCCTTTGACAGCTGGGCTTCAAGGTAGGCTTCTAGACTTTGATGATAAAGTTCGAATTCGAGTTGTAAATGTGATTTGTGACATAGCAAAAACCAATCCTAGATATGTTTCTTCTGAGATTATTAAGAATGTGGCAGAGCGTTTACGTGACAAGAAGGTATGTTGCCTGTCGTATATACAGTTCAGTGCTTGGGTAATCTATGTTTTTAAATTTTTCTTCTCCTGTTTTATTATTTTCTTCATTGGTACTAAAATTCTCTTACAGGTTTCTGTTAGAAAGGACACTCTTCAGAAACTTGTAGAAGTTTATAGTGCTTATTGCATGAAGTGCTTCGAAGGCTTTATTACATGCAGTGAACAATTTGAGTGGATTCCAAGTAAAATTATAAGACTCTGTTTTGATAAAGATTGCAAAGAATTCAGGTATCATAAAATGTATCCAACTCTTGTGTTGTATCTAAATGTACATGGAATTTTCTGTGGTTTTAATGGATATTGTATTTATAATTTTTTGAAAACTTAATGCTGCATATATATACCAGGCCACCAGGAATGGAGCTTATTTTTGCGGAGGACATATTTCCTGTCCAGCTACCTGTGGATGAGAGAACCAACCATTGGGTTGCTATGTTCTCAGTATTCTGTCCCAGTGACATTAGAGCTTTAGAGCACATCTTATCTCAAAAGCAAAGGTATCTAATTATTTTTTTGCATTAGGTTTTTCTTCTGGATGGGAATTTTCTTATGCATGAGGATTCTCTCTGTGTTTCGTTACTTTTCACAACCTAGGGTCTGTTTTATGTAATACTTATATTTGGTACTTATCTTTTATAATTTGACGTACTTTCTAAATCCTCTTGACCTGCTTCTATCTTTTGGGGACATTAAATAAACTCTCTTTCTTGCAAACATTGTTCTATGTACCTTTTGGAATTTTTGCAGATTACAGCAGGAAATGCAAGTATATCTATCACTCCGTCGGAGTTTAAAGGTAACATCAATTGCAAATTTGTCAACGAGAGACCTGATTAGTGTTTTAATGTTCAACTGAATGCATTTTTAGCCTAGACCTAGTTTTCTTTAATACATTGATGACATTTAATCTATTCTGTGTCATGCTTATTTTAATAACTTTAATCATTGAAGAACAAGTTATACAAGACTTCTTGGGACTAATTTCAACTTCATGCAAAATATGTGAAGCTTGTACAACATTGGCTTAGCGGTATTTTGAATTTTCCTATTTTATTTCAGATCAGTTCACTTGATTAAGTTTTAGGTGATTAATCTAGATAACAAGCAACTCAGTTATGTTAGTGCTATGATAATGACTATATAGAATGTCCTGAGATTGAACAGGGAGAATCAACTATTAAAAAAACAATCAGTAATATTGTAATAAGTTTTCATCTCAAGTAGGTTTATTATATGTGAAATAGATGTTATCATGCAAAATTTTACATCTAAGCAGCAACTGCACTCTGGTCTGTAACTAAATCCATAGACAATGGTGTGAATTGTCCATTCTTATGTTCATTAAGTACTATTTTGGTGCCGTACATCTCCCCTCTTCATTTCTTCGGCACCTATACTCATAACTAAGGATTCAAGTGGCTTTACTCTGAGAGGGGGGTTGATGGCAGTGATTGTACTCGAGGAATTTTTCCGTTACACTCTGCAATAATCTTTTTTTCTTAGCGTTATGTTCTTTGCTCTCTAGCAGCAAGCTCTGGGGGAGTTAGAGAAAGACTAGCACAAATCTGGAGAAGGTCATACCAAAGGTTACTGTTAAGTATCTGAAAAAATGATGCTGCCGTGCAAAAATTGTGTAATTCAACTAATTTACAGAAATAATAATCAAAGAGGCTGAAAGATATTTGTGTAATGATCTGGATTGAATTCCAATCCATGAAGGTTGAAAAGAATATTAGACAAAAGGAAGAGAGTCAAAGTGGTCAGTGGGTGGTTCTGTGGATAGTATCTCAAGCTCTAATTTCTGCTTGCAAACAGGGCATATAGTTGTGCTATACATCTGTATCTAATATGGTCACATGGAAATGGAGTGTTTTCCTTTAGGGTTGTTCAACAATTTTGTTATGATTCTATATTACCTAGTGTTAATGTTGTATTTCATACTATAATCTGTATTTTTCTAGGTATACATATCATTTTATTAGTGTATCTGATTCTGCTCACCTTGAATAGGCATGAAGGTTGAGTTAGTTGTACTACTAGCTAAACAGCATTCTAACTATGCTTTGACTTGTGGTGATTCAGTTGAGCTTATTTTTACCAGCTCACCTGTTTTCTTTGTATGTTTGTTATAATTTAATTGAGTTTTTTAAGATTTTTTTGGAGGAAATTCTGTAGCAATTTTTACATCTAAAAACTGCTATATAGTTTTCTCTAAAAAGCTGGAAAATTTCACAAAAATGGGCTGTGAACACTGAAAACCTAATGTTGCGAAATAATGTTAATTGGACCATGGTTGTAATGTGAGGGATGAATGCATGAAGATAAAGCCATTTGGGAAATGGTGTCAGAAGGACCAGTTCAGGAGAGAGAATTGATAGATTTCTAAAAATAGCAAAACTTTTGGATTGGTGAAGATGAGGGTGTATATTCTTGATGGAAGATTTAAATGAGAGAAATAAGTCTCTGGTGAAAATATGGTAACGAAAACAGAAATAGTTTTTATCTTGTTTGGAGATGTCATTCAAGCTAGTGTTCTTCCACAAGTTAATATTAGAATTTTTAAATCAAATGAATGCAGCATTGACTAATTTCTTCTCTTCAAAGCAACTGAGGTGGCAAAACTACAAGAAGAAAGGATGTGTTGAGAGTAGATTGAAATTCACTGATTTATAAAGATTTTTTTCCTTGTTTTGGTAATCGAGAATGAATATTTCCTAAGACATTATATTGTTACTTTTTTATTTAAGGAAGGTTAATTTTTTTTTGATACATAAGGGTCATATTTTATTAATATTTAAAACTGAAATACAAACGTCTGCCATGCAGGTAATAAGGCAATTTGAAAGCATGCTATCCACCATTTCCAAAAGACAACTTCAACTACCAATCGAATTTCCTAATCGAGTCACCAAGATCTTCATCCAAAATTATCCCCACTAAAACATATTAATGTCATTTATACAACCAAGACTATCAAAAGCTGAGACATACCAAAAACTAACACCTACGAGCCAAAAAACGAACCACCACCCAACTTATAGGAATTTGTTCAATCTTGCAAAATCTTTGAATTCTTCCTTCCACTCTTCATTTTCAACTGCCATTAGCCCGAAGAACTTTTTGAGAAAAACCACCGTGATTGGCACACTCGCCCGATGCCGCGTCAAACTAGGTCCTTGCAAATCCAAGAAGAACGGAAATATCTTCATCGTGTCCTCCGAGCTCACCCTCTCCACGTTGCAAGGCCTCAGACAACCTCTGCCTTCAACCACCACACGAAGAACTGCATCCACACCTTCAACCAAATCCGCTCTTAACATTTTAACCAATAAATTTTTTGCTTACACCTTCGGCATCAAATTGACCAAAAGAGAGGCTAAGGAAACGGGAAGAGACATGCAAATTGTCTCTCCCGTACTCTCTGCTTTCCAAATGGCCGGAACCCAAAGCCATTTTCACAGCCGCAAGTACCAACGACTCATAATTCAACAATATCTGCTTAAGCCTTTGGTTTGTGACTTCCCTAAAAGAGGTCTGCCTCTTTGATGACCGAAGCGAGATGGGAGTGTTGGCCCCAAACCGAGCCAAGCCCACCACCGAAACCTCAATAACAAATTTAGAAGAATTTGCCATTCAACCCCTCACCGAAAGCTCTCAACAGGAAAGGAAGAAAACACCACAATTGCCACACAATTGCAGAGAACACTTAATACCAAAATGAAAGCCTAGAAAGCAATAAATAAACCCGGACCATGAAAATGCCGCCAACCTCCACAAATCGTACCCCATCCTATGTGCAAGATGTCTTAACTGAGAAGAGAGTTCACATCCCATTAAAAACGATCATCACCTTTACATAAAAACGAGTGCCATAGCTGTTCTTCATCGTACGCCCATCTTGTTGAAAAGACAAGCCCTCGCCATCTTGCCTTCAAAACCGCCAGCTAGGATCAAGTGACACCCAACCTGCCGCCAATGTGGCAACTCGTGCCACTTCCCTCCGCCACCATGGAGGGACGCCCACCCTACCGCCCACATTTAAGGAAGGTTAATTGAATTAAACTAAGTTGCCAAATTAGATATGAGTACAGGTACGTGGGTACAATATGTTGGTACGACATATTTTGAAGGTGTGGCTGGGTACATTTTGGGTATGTTCGTACCAAAATAAATAAATATATAAATATTATATATTACTATAGATTATATAAAATTATATTTTATTATTTAACAATATACTATATAGTTTATTTTATAATGTATTTAATTTTACTATTTTAATATAGTCGTACATATAAAATATAATTTTTTTAAAAATTATATGATATTTAAATATACTATTCAGTAAGTTTATTAAATTATATAATATATTATATTTTTGAAAATTATATATAATTATTTTTTGATTTAACAATATATATAAACTATACATACATATAAGTATAAGTATATTTAATAAATTCATAATATTAAATACTATTATATATTAGTTTAAACTATATATATTTATATATGCACATTATATTGTAATAAACTAGTAATATTAAATATGTATTTATTGATACCATTTAATAAATTATATAAATTATATAAATTATAATATAGTTATATTCAATAGTCAATACTATAATAAATTTCCTATGGGTACTCAAGGCCTCCAACTCGTCCCGTTTCTTCGCGAAAAAGCATTCAAATGGGATATTGATTGTGCGCAGGAGTGCCCATTGTTGCATGGCCTTTGCATTTCGATCAGTTCGCCAACGCGAGTTGAAGATAGGTGTGGAAGTGAAGGAATGGAGTAATATACTGACTGGATTTTTCTATCTATTGAACCTTGCTAGGTTTGTAATAAACAATAGTATTGAACGAAACCTGCTAGGCTTTTAATAAACAATAATATTAAATGAAACCAGGTTTTTAATATCAAATTGCTGACGAAATTGTGTGGTTAGAAGAGGTGTTTGGCGGAATTTCATTGGCGGGCAAAATGCAACACCCAAAATAGTTGGAGATCGCACACAGTGTCTAGATTCGTTTTGGAATCCACCTGGAATCGCCACGTAATCGGTGGAATTGATTGGAATTGGTAGGGTAGTCACAAAATCGTTTCCAGGCACAAAAAAATGATTTTTGTGCGAACCCACAACGTTTTGTATCCGAATCTGATTCCAGTATGATTCGTACCTGGAATCAATGGGCAAAGGGCAACGATTCGGCTACCTAGGAATTAAAAAATTACCTTACTGAAATTTAAGATAGGTGTGGCTAAAAAGTTCATTTTGGAGGTGTGGATGCTCTTTGATAGAGAAGTTTTGAATGCAAAAATGTTGTTTTGAAGGCATTTGAAATTTTAATTGGAGTTTGATTGGGAATTACAGATTGTGGGAGTTTTCATAAAAATATGCAGGCATGCCATAAGCAACCTGAATTTGCTGAATAGTGGATGAGCCTTGTTAGAGTCTCTAGCAAGGATCTTTCTTTTTGATCTTCCAATCCACTTGAAAAGTAGATTGCAGAGAAGCAATTGTATGTTGAAGTCACTGATTTTATTTTTATAATGGCTTGAATGGTTGAAACTGTTGCACATAAAGAATGACAAGTCTATCATTCTATGCTGACAATCTATACAATATTGCTGTAAGAGTGAGTTTGTTTGTGTCGGCTGTGATTGATATTTGTGCAAGTGTGATTTATTTGCACATCTTCTGGTATAGATCATAGTAGTAATGGTGCAAAAATACTGTGAGTAATTGTGGGTCACTACATTTCTTGATTTTCTCCCATTAAAAAATGTGGTCAACTGTTTTTGACCAGTCTTTTCATGGGTAACCCTGAATAAATCATCTGAAACACATCTGAATTGCAAGGTATTTGATTTTGACTGATTTTCAATGATTTTTTTCCAACCCACGTTTTTTTTGGGAATAGTGGTTTACATGTGTTTGCCATTTTTGAAGGATTTTTACCTTGTTTCTTTCACATTTGGAAGCGGTTAGGGCATTTTATCCACATAAGACATTTTAATGTGACTTCAACTGCAGTGATGCTTTTGCATTTTTTTACATTTAATGTTTTGCAGATTGGCACACTTCAAAGGGTTTAGCTCATCAAAAAGGATAAGGGAAACACTTGATTTGTTTGTTTATTGCATATATCGGCCAGTTGAGAATGTAAATAACTTGGATGTTTTGACTTGAAAATCTTAATGACTATCACAATGAGATGATCTACCTCCTACTCACTAATCATTGCTTTGGATTGATTTCTTTTTCCTTTGGAAATACTTTACTCTCAACAACTTCAACTTGCATATCAACTCTAGACCACTAAATTGTAAATCTTTGAGATATTTTGGCCCATGACATGCTATTAAATGAATCAGCTGAATCCTTTCTGCATGGATTCTTGTTCTTCGATTTTTTTGGCGAAAGCAC
This sequence comes from Sequoiadendron giganteum, assembly GCA_007115665.2. NCBI lineage: Eukaryota > Viridiplantae > Streptophyta > Pinopsida > Cupressales > Cupressaceae > Sequoiadendron > Sequoiadendron giganteum. The sequence continues at coordinate 412,272,637 of CM021108.1, read as the reverse complement.
AACAAATTCAATGAACTCATTTTTGAATTTGAAGACCATGCATATTTAAGAAAAACTCTGTATATTCAGGAATAAAAATTCTATTGTCATTCAAAAACCCATATTTGTATTGATGAAATAAGACAACTTGAAATATATAGTTTTGAGTTACTAGACAAAAATCCTTATAATTGTTAATAACTTTAATCTAAAAACCATTTTCCAACCCAACTAATAGACCTTGAAAAGATAAATTTTATGTCTTTTGAGTTGGGATCAGAAATCATCTTATTGTCAAGTTATTGAAAACCTATGGTGTATTGTAGAACGTGAATTGCATAATCAATAAAAGCCATGGTGCCTGTCCTACATTATAGACCAAGGAAAAACAATGTTAATGTTGTTCCTATGTTTTCTTTGATCAATAATCTTGCATCATTTGCGTTCTCGTTGGCAATGAGTATTTACTCCTACAAAGCCACCTTTTGGGTCAAACTGGAGTTTAGGGTGAAGTATTTGTTGTAGGAAGACCCTCAATGCTTGCATGTATAAAGTTCATAGTCTCTTCTCCATTTCATGGCAATCCTCAACAATTTTTGCATAATGTCTTCTCCTTTTGTGGTAAGTACTCAACAATTTTTACATAATGTTTTTTTCATTTTGTGATAGTCCTCAATGAATTCGTGATAGTTTTTGTTTTTAAACAAAATTCATTATTTATAAAAAAAAATAATAATTAAAAAAATGTCTTTCTTTTTTCCTTAGGTTAAAAAGGCCTTGTCATGCCCCACTACAATTACAACACTAAACCTTCGCTGATCATACATGTTACTAGACCAATCACATATTGAAGATTATTGTCTTCGCTGGAAACAGAAAAATAAATATATAAACGGAGATGTAAATGTGAAGCTCAAATGTGAACAGCAATATATGTTAATCGGGTCGACTTCACATGCATCAAACAAAATAAATAATAACGGTTGCATATGCTAAAAGTCCGACTCAGAAAATAACCATCGATTAAACAAAGGGAGGCCGACTCAATTTATTAGGGACTCGTAATAGCAGCATATAAAGGTAGTGCCAAGTAATAAGAGATTCAATTAATTAAAACTGCAATTTAAAAGGGAGCAGCGATAGGAAAAGGTGCATCCTTAGTAAAGAATGCAATGATACTAGAGGGTGTGACTATTCACCCCATCAAGAAGGTATATAAGAGGAGGCATCATTTGATGAAGAGGGGGAGACGAAAAGACAGAGATATAAACAGCAAATAGGGACAGAAATAGGAGTATTTCCTGAGCATAGCAGCAGATACATTAATATGATATACTCAGATTTAGGAAGAAGAAACAAGAAGTCTGATATGGAAGAATGTATGAAGAAGAAGATAGTTCAGTCGAAGATAGATGAAGATAAATGATAAATCAACAAGGGAAGTAAGTTATATATATATATATATATATATATATATATATATATATATATTATAGTTGCCGGGAAACTCCATTATGGGACCATAGACAACGTACCAGTCCCCGTACCCAAAATTTCCAGTGAATCATTTACATATAAAATAGCCGTCTCCTTATTCATTTAACTCACGTACCATAATTTGATTGGCGTCCCCATACCAGTACCCTGCGTCTCCCGGCAACTATGATATTATTATATATGAATGAACTATATACGATTATGCAATAATTATGTTTGCAGCAATTATTGAGCCTTATAAGTAACTATGGTTCGTTAATATGAATATTAGATTCTTATTCGTTGATTTACGCTAAGCAATATCTTATGAATACTAAGAACAGATCAACAACAGAAGTAATTGATTAACAACATAGCCTCTCATATATATGCAGCAGATTCAATCAGAATAATAACATAATCAATTCCTGTGGTATGCAGAGATAGTTGTTTTATGCTTATTTATCAGATAAATGTAGATATATAATTTTACCAATTAAACATCGATATAGTATTGTATTATGTGTAAGTGTAGCATATATTTACTGATATTATGAATAGTGATAGGATTTTGATTTGGCAATAATTGGTCGCAAAGGGATGAGGCAGGAATGCAAGGAAGAGGAACAGTGAATGGTTCCTCACTAGGTATGGCACCTCATGATGATGGTTAAGGACCATCAGTTAAGGACCACATGAGGCCAAGGAGGATAGGCCTAGGGTTGAGGATTAAGGACACCCTATTGTAGCCCCCTACTATACCCACTTGAATCAATTGTTGAAGTAAATAAAGAGGGATATTCAATCATAAGAGGAGGGTTTGGCGTGATGGAGGGGAACGGTGTAAAGCCCTCACTAGGTACACCTCATGATGATGGTTGAGGACAATCAGTTAAGGACCACATGAGGCCACAAAGGATAAGGTCTTGCTGTTGGGACTAGGATAGAGGATACTTGGAGCACCTCATCATGTCCTCTACTACGATCCTCATTATGGTTGAAGCCCACATAATCATTGGGACTTGTTATAATGATATATGTAATCTCTCTTAGGCCTAGAACTAAATGTATTTCATGGATTATGTCTGTCGTATTTATCTAATGTGGTTGCAGGTTTCCATAACCAGATTTACATCATCTCAATTTTGAGTAGGGAATTATATCTTTAACTATAATCTGCTATTGGTTTCATTTGGAATTGTGATTTCAGGGCAAAGTATTAAGGTGATCCCAAAAGGGGACATTATAGGCCTTAACCCCCAAACCTTAAATCTTGATTTTTTCAATGTTTAGGGCTAAGAGGGTTAGGACATATTTTGGCCAATATAGTCCCCAATTAACTTGTACATGCTTGACTTTATTTTATTGCAAAGAACTAACATTTGTAGAGAATTTGATATACTTAGCTGCAAAAGAATTGTCTTTGATCCTTTCCATAGCACGCCAAACATAGCATTCAACAAGATCACCCTCTTGTTCCTTGAGAAGTGTTACCCTAGAGGTATATTTGAGGGCTATAGAGGTTGGAATGATAATGAGACTGTAGTACTTTTCTTGATAGTCATCTTCTCTTCCATTTCTTCTCTTTTTCTTCTCTCTTTATTCTTTTGGTGGTCTTGTTGTTCAACTGTAAATTAGGCGTAGGGGGATTGCAATTTTAGATGGGCAATTTTGCCTACATGCTTTGGACTACCCCTTGTAAGTAGGTATGGCATTAGATAGACCCAAGAAATTTCATACAACTCTATTCTCCCATACTTTCCAATACCTTCAAGTAGTAAGGTGAGGTATATTATAAGGTTTGGTATATGGAGAGGCTTGGTATATTGGGATAATTGCTCTTTTATACCGTCACTTTGGTATAATGGCTAGTTTGTCATTGGAGATATAGGTATATTTCAAAGTGACAGTGATAAGGTTGGGGTGATAAGGGCTTTTTTGACAGTGATAAGACAAGAATCATTACCTCAAAAATGATGAAAAACTAATTCAGATATTTTTGCAGATTTTGTCATCATGCCATGTGAGAGACTTTGTGTGGGCATATTGCATGCCAATCTAGTAAACAAGGTCAAATGCAATTTTTTCTTGCGTGATGTCGATGGAGGCATATATCAATTCAAATGGCATTTGACACCTCTCCTTGCCAATTGTGCTCTACATATATCACATAATAGGAACAATAGGCTCTTCATGGAAATTTTCGATGGTAAGGCTAAAAAGGAAAGAATTGGGTAGAATTTGCTTCTAGTTTTGGAGATGGTAGGGGCAATCCTTTGGATGAGGTAGGTGGTGCACAATTGTCTTTGAGGGAGTCTCAGTGAACACCTACTTCTACAACACACAACCTAAACACAAGTGAAGGAACATTAATTCTTTCTTGCGCCTCAAACATCATTGGGATCACAAACTGCTTTGGAGAGTATAGCTATCTATAGGTCCATTGCATCTCAAATTTCTTGTTCTACTCTAATTTGTGTTCTATGCTTCAAGTTCTCCATACTGGCAAGGTATTGTGGATGCTATTGTAGCTATAAGTCCTAGGTTCAAAGCCCTATTGTATGAGACATTGAGAGTTGATATGCACAATGATGTAGTACAAGATGTTACAAATTTTAACAAGCATTGATTAGTGTGGGCAAAGATTGGATGCCTTGTAATGGTAGATGGGTGGTTGGACAAATAGAAGGAACCAAACTCTCATCAATTTCTTGGTTTCTTGTGATATTGGGACAATATTTTTGAAATCCATGGATTCCAAAATCACCAAATTGGCTCATATACAAGTCAATTCCGGGTACGAAATCAGATCTTGGTTCAAATCACTTATGGATTTTGACCACGGTACGTATTTTTCTTGCGCAAAAGGATGTTTAGGTTTACATATTGAATTTGGCCGATTCCAACAGTGACATGGTGATTCAAATTGAATATTGAGCGTTTCAACTTTGGAAAAATGAGTTTTGAAGGATCTTTTTTCTCTTATGTAATGAGCTCACCATTGAAATGTTTTATCATGCATATATAATCGGGCATGCACCTATGCATACATTCTCGCACGAGTGTTAATTAGCGTGGGTGCGTGGGTCTCGATGATGGGTCATCTCCCCTCCATCTATGCAACCTAATTCTGACAGCGATGCCCCATGCTTCTCATCGATCGAGGAGGGTGAGCTATTGTATTGAACAATATATTTTATACAAACTTTACACATGATGTAAATTATTCGTTGGGGATTGCAATAGTTAATAGTGATTGACCACCCACTAAGTAGTAAGTGGGGAAACAAAATAAAATATTTTATATAGCTTCATTATAATTTTATTTAATATCTTTTTTAATTATTAGAATTTAATTAAATTTAATATTGTTTTTAACAATTCTTAATGTCCCAATTATTATTTTTTTTAAATTTAGAGGGGTAAACACTTTTGACATGGAGCTATGAACTAGTGAGGTCACAAAACGGGGGACCTCATCCCCAACATTAACACTCAACAATTACACTCCAATGGGGTTTAAAGATGGCAAAAACAACAACGAGCCAACTTAACCATCACACCATGCCACTATTGGCTGTTAATCTCACAATTATTATTAATGAACTTTATTGTTTATTAAATTTAATTTATTGGTAAAAAAAATATTTGTTAAAAATATTCTATTTATCTTTAAATTATATTAAGAATTATATATATAATCTTTTATGAATGTCATGGTATCTATATTAGAAGATTTTGAAAAGTAGTTTTATCCATATTTGATATGGTATTCTTATTGTGCTTTGATATTTCCAATATTTAACATGTTCAAAAATAAATTTAATATAGTATAATTTTATATTAATTTTTAGGCTACAAATATGTATGTATTTATGATTTTATATGTTTTTGTATGGCATCCCAAGAATGTACCCCTACATGATTCCAATTCGGTAGCTTAGATTATTAATACTTTATATATAATAAATATTATACATGTTGTCAATAGTTTAATAGTTAATTAGTAATATTGTATATTATAAATAATATATATTAATGTTGTCTATATAATTATTTATGATTTTATATGTTTTTTGTATGGATGTATCCAAACATACCCAACCCCTCCCAAAAAATCTGCCATATCGGCGTATGTGAGGTACACTTTCCAGATGGGCTGAGTTTTTGCGATTTCCTTAGTTTGATTGATGTTCCATTTAATCAACTAACCCATAATAGAAATTGAGATTGATACAAGTAATAAGCAACCACTTTTCTGAACATGATTTCTGGGCTTATCATAACACAATATATCAGAAAATGGCCATAGGAGTTGCCGGGATTATACAGAAATAATTGAGCTCAAAATGCAATGCCGATAGAATGATTCTATGCCCAGAAATGAAAGATATGATCATTTCTAACACCCAGCATTTGCTACAGCAAGTTGCAGATTCATATGACAGAGATTTCAGACTTTCCAATGCTTTTACAATGACTGATATTACACCTTTATATCAATGCCATAAGTCAACAACTACAGTAGTTTGCAAGAATACAAAGCCATGTTGCAATATTCAGAGTGAACCTTTGTTACAGATCAGACTTAAACTCTCCCTTTTTAAACAGTTACAAGTGCAGTCCTGGATAACAAAATACAGAGGATTACACTGTAATTTTCTGAGCATGGAAATGACTGATCTTTAACAACTGTTCATACTGAAACTGCAATAGGACATAACCCAGATCTGAAGAATATTGTTCACTAAACAAGTATGGATCATTCACCATATAAAATATGACTATTACTCAGACCTGGAGATTGAAAAGAACCTGAAACACTTGCAGCAGCAGTTGAAATGTCTGAGAACCATCCACGAACTTTCTGTGCTCAATCAAATGTTGCTATGAACAGATTAACCAATCAGAAATATATGTTACGCTTGAAGATTCACAATACTCATATTTGACATGTACAGTAGTTTGATATCATCTTGTGGTTACCATGAGTGAGTACAAGGGCCCGGGATAACACTTCAGATTGCACAGAAACATATAACACCAAATGCTTACAGAGATAGTATGCTGATTATCAGCATGTAAGTACATCAAATGCATAGAAACCAAGAATCTGGAAGTGCATGCAGGTCTGAAAAGTGAACAGCAGCCTGTAGAGTACTGGAAACTCTCAGAAATGAACACGTCCTGCCCCAGAAATCTCTAATGACTTCACCATAGCAACTTGCACTCTCAGAACAGCCTCGTGAGGGTCAATAAAGTCTCAGACCAGGTTATTCGAAAACTCCATAGAATGATGTCCTCAAACATAGAAACTTGCACAGCAGACCCAACACTCAGAATGGTTTTCACTATTCACGTCACTGTAGCAAATCACTATTCACAAATTTATAACTCCACACAGCAGAATAATATCCTCAGATTTTGCAATAATAATCTCAGGAATAAATATGAATATTATTCAGAAACCCTCAAACTGAATCTTCATAAACTTTGCTTCTCAGACAAACAGATTTCAATATTTAGTCTTCATATTTATCTCCGAAAGAGATACATAGATTTACCTTATTGTGCAAGTGCGAATGCTAGATGAATCCGCCAATGCCAGCTAGGGAGGAATCTTTGAGCACTGAAACTGGAACCCATAGGAAAACCACCTAAGGTTTCAAACTCCAGAGAGCTCCTCCAAACTTCAAATCCCAAATAAAATAATAATCAAGAGTATGAGAGAATGACCTCTCAACTCCTTTTTATAATGCCTTTAACCTTTTTAGGGTTTTCCTGCCTAAATCATTTAAGTCGATATTATAAAGTGACTTTATTAATTTATCATTAAAATATGTCTCAATGTCACTTTATAACCATTTAATATTACCTTTGTATTTGTACTTTTGCCAAGCAACATTAAATAATTAAATATATTAATAAATATTATTGGGGCGTGCTGGAAAACAGGGACATTACTACGCACCACACCCATGTACCCATACCCGATTCGACAACTTAGATGGATTCATTAGATAGGATCATATGAATAGCTTTATTGTTTGAATTGTTTAACAAGATCACCATTAACGTAGGGCCACAAAATATGGTTTAGTATATTATAGACAATGTTCCTGTTGGGAGACACCTAATGAACAAGTATCCCTCTATGTTTTTTAGCTTGTGCATGACACATTGCTTTGATCTAGCCATAGAAGACATTCAAAAACTTTAATGGGTTAAGAGGTATTGCATAAGTCTTGCACTATTACCAAGTTCATCTACAATCACACAAGGATGTTGTGTATTATATGTTCCTTCATAGAAGACAAGTAGCCAGTGTAATTAGGGGTGATGAGATTTGCTTTGCACTTGCATGCATTGCAGGCTCTTTGTCATTAGAAAATGAATTTGAAGTGAATGTTCATGTCAAATGAGTTGATGGCGTCTGGCCTCATTGATTAAATGGATAGTAGAATAGTGGCAAATTGGATTTTTTTTTCAAGATTTTGGGATGCATCAGAATAGGTGGTCAAGTTTTTAGAGCATCTAGTAAAATTTGAGATTAGTTGACATGGAGAAGTCCCCTTTGGGCTATTTGTATGAGGCCATGGATAATGCCAAGGAGGTGTTGAGGGGTAGTGTTGACGTGTTTTTTATGACGACATCAACACAGAATAAAAATGCCCAACGGTCATTCTATTCTCTCTTGATCAAAGTATTCCGCATGCTAAGATTGCGTGAAAGTTCATGCGTTCAACTCCAAGGTTCCTTTAACGCGAATAGACTCAGTTGGCTAATGTGAATATGCTGGGTATTCAAGGGGACTTACGTAGTTGTTCGACTTTGTGAAGCAATTAAGACATGAATGATTTGACAATACGGCTCTGACTCCTAAATTAACCGGGAAATACTGAATTAAAAAGGGATAAGGGGTAGGAATTCTACGAATCTACTTCTAAAGGGTGGAGGACGAGGATCGACTTAAACACTCTTCAAACCAGACTTTGCTTCGTCTCCTTTCGGACAACTCCGACAAAGTTGGTGCAATCTTCAAAGGATGAGAAAGGTGTTCAAATTATGACACAACATGTTCATACCATCACTACGATGCATACGGACATATGAGCCACAATTGAAGTTAAGTGCCAATACTCCAGTTGACCACGCAAGGCGAACTTACCATCAGTAAGCCAGCTAGTGGTATGGATGAAAGAAGATGTGCTCAAATCGCAACGCCACACTCCACAATTAACAACTACTTGCATAAAACAAAGTCTACTCTACTCTGTCTACTTGAATTGGAAAGACGAACAAGCCTTGCTAGCTACTCACAATAGAAGATAGAACCACCAAACAATGATAAATCTTTATATTATGAGAGTATTCACAACAACTTCTTACAAAGTCCTCAATGGAAAACTTCCTTTCCTCCTCAATCTAAGCTAACTTCTAAGCTAAATGCTATATGCCTTCTATTCTCTAGCTCAACTCTATCTTTGATTCAATTCTAGTTCTAATCTAATAGATTACAAATGAGGGGGGATGCCCCTTTTATAGTTAGCCCATTTCAATGGACGGTTCAGATTCAATTACAATAAAGGGCTCAGATCGAGCCACCTATGCCCTAATTAGGGTTTCTGCCCTAAAAACCGCCACTGAGGGGAGTGGGGCAATAAATGCACAGAATATTCTCCACTCCCCTGCAGGAACCATAATGAGCAATTAATGCCCACTATCTTCTTCTAGAAGATCTTCATCAAGCAGCGCGTTCCCACTGTCCTGTTCTCGGACTGCAAACTCGATCAATCGGGCCAATACCGCTTCAACCTCCTGGGCAGAAATCGGTGGAATATGGTTGAGCTGGAACTCCAAGACTGCTACCGTCTGTCCGTGCCGGATGTAAGATTTCTTCCATGCCACCAAGGCGTCCTGGGTATGCTGAATTATACTGGAGAAAGTGGAGACATTCTCAAAGTCATCCAGGACAAGCGACCTCGCAGCTGAGAAGAATGGAGCCAGTTTGTCTTTCAAGCCATCAGCAGTTATTTCCTCTGGGGCCAACTTTCTAGCAAATATGGCTTCTAATGTATTAAGGACTCCCTCCAAGATGTTACCCATTGCTTTCCTCACTCTGGCTGAATCTGCCCTTGCTGCATCGTGAAATCCACGGCCTGTGACCACCGAGGAGTACCAACTGGTGAAATCATACCTGTCACCATCCTGAATCACACCTCCATCCACCAAAGTTTGTAGAGGTATATGTATTAAAGCCCCCAAACGAAGTACAATCTTCGTCTGATAGATGCGGGTATCGCCCCAGGCCTGATCCACCATGTCAATCCGTGCCAAAATACTTGAGGCCTGCCGATAAGCATTGGCGAGGTCCTCCATGAATTTCCTTGTCTCAGTACGAACATGGCTAACCCACTTGTCCGCTTCCGTTTCCATTTTCTTTAAATCCTCTAAGCCAACAACTGACTCCCTCGGAAGCTCTGGTGGGCGTTCTACTGTTGGGTTTGCTGGTTCACTTGGACGTGCTAGACTCTGCACATATCCTATCAAGGTTTTGTGCTCCTTCAATTTTTTATACTTCCCTTCCGTGCGGAGCAACTGATCCTTCAATGCCTGATAGGAGTTATCGAACTCCTCAACAATTTGGGCTCCCGTAGGACGACCCAACTCTACGGTGGTGATCACATAATTTTCAGGCCTTTCCTCGGTTCGATCACAATCCTCTCTCGGAACAGCCACCTGAAGCGTGCGAGAGCCTGACTCATCAGTCGAGATCTTTGAAAACTTCCTGGCCCTCTTCTTTTCTGGTGGCGCACTGATCCTCCTGGGGAACTCCTCCATCTCGATGGCTGGATCCGTATCATCCTCGGGTTTTCTTCTCATTCTGTCCGAAAGCCAATCCGGCACCGTCTGCTGCGGATTGCAAATGACAAGGGGCTGCTCCTCCGTTGCCTCCACCTCGTGCCCTTCTTCTCTTCTTGCACTGTTCTGCTCGGGCTCATCATCTTCCACGAGCTGCGTATCTCCTGACCCTTGGGTCCCCTGTTCTGTGTTTTCCTCTTCCTCCAATGTCATGTCCAACATTTGTTGGAAACGAGTGTCAGCCACTGTTTCCTCTTCTTCCTCTTGTCGGCCAGCCCTGGATGCACTGACGCTTATAGTATCTGATTCTCGGATGTCGGGTTGATCCACCTCCTCAAGCTCCCGCTCTTCATCCAATCCCGCCCTCTAATCAGCAAATAATGAAATCACTCTCAAACTCGAAGATTGAGTTTGTGAGTGCATAGGTGATGCTTGTTCCATCCTCAACGGTATCGGCTGGGTTGGTACTTCTACTTGTACTTCCAGTGTTTGAGCAACCTGTTTTCCCCTTCTCATTGATAGCGGCCTTGGGTCACCCATCAAGTTGTAAGTAAGGGCGATCGATCTGCTCTTAAGTTTGCATACATGTCTATCGACCCAAGCCCTTGTGAAAGTCAACACCGGAATAGAGAGCGTGTCCAAGTCCATGATTTCTGGCTCGGACCAATCAGGTGGTGGGACTGAAGTATCCCTGACTAAACCATAGTCGGGTTGCATAACGTTGACATCCTCTTCCATCTGGTCGGGAACTGGAATGATCTCACATTCCCTGATCAATTTGAGGGGAAGCCTGGAAAACATCCTTTTCCTTATCTCAACCTCATCAACAACATTTGCCCAAAAGTCCTCAATGTGGGCCTTGTGTCGATACTCGACGTTCTGTATCATTTGGATGTTTCTGTACGGATCGAAATCCTGTCTGCCTGTGTGATACGATAGATGATAGAATTGTAGCTCATCCTCTGCCTCTCGAGCTGCCTGCAAGGAGGGACACACCTCAGTGGAATTTCCCATGGCAATAGGAAAGTCAAGTCCACCCTTCTTCTTCTTTTTTTGAATCTTATCATAGGCGATCAACTGCCTAGATATTTCCAGCATTATAATGTGATCGGTGGGGTACCTCGGTAGCCAGTATGGATACGAAGTGAACCCTTGCAGCCTAATGTAAGTGAATTTCGGAAATTGGATGAGCCAATATCCGTATTCCTCGATCAATGCTTGTGCCTCTTTGGATATTCTTTGCTGCGTTCTCCGCTGAAGGGTCCTCGTGATGTGCATTGTGAATGCATCATTAGCCCGTTTGTAACTGGCAGGGTTGGCTAGATGCAACTGTGTGCAGGCCTCATGGATTTTGAACTGATCAGGTGCACAGCCTATTGGCTCCTTGTATGTAATCCCTCGATACTTGGTCATTCTTGCCAGCATATATATCACATACGAGCTCATGTAAAAGGTTTTCGTCCCCCTCAGGCTCCTGAACTGCTCATCTATGTTATCACTGATCATTCTTGCCCAGTCAACACATTCCTTTCCCTCCAATATGATCTTGATGAAGTAGAACATCCATGGCTCGAAGAAGTAGGCTTGTGCACTCCCATTTATTCGGCTTAGTATCATCATCAAGTCGCAGTATTCCTGTTTCACATCTTCGGCAATTATCTGCTTTGGGAGTCTAGTGCGAGGTGGCTTTGGCTTTTGCATCCAAACTCTGTTGATGACCGCAGCAACCCTCTCGAAGGAGGTGGAGTACATTTTATCTGCCCTCTCCTTTGATCTGTAGAGCATCTTTTCGGTAGTAGGAATCCCAAATGCCTCTCTGATGGCATCTGGCGTGAAGTTGGCAAGCAATTTGCCATCCGGCGAGACGATGGTTCTACGCTCCGGCTTGTAGTAGTTCGCACATTCCATAATTAGTTCCGGGCACTAAATTGCTGGTGGAAAACCAGCGGTTGCATAGATACCACTCTTCATGATGTTATGTGCCGTGACTGATGGTTGATGGCCTCCCACTCCGTACATCCTAGACTTGAGTGCATTTAGATTAAATGACCCGAGGTTGGTGTCACTTAATCCTGCCAACTTTGAAACAATTTCCGATTTTGGGAGAAATGACTTGGCGAGCCTTTTGATCATTGCCTGTCGAGATGAGCTAGCCTTGGCCGTTTCAATGTTTGCAGTTTTGCCTGCGGCTCTGCTTGTTCCTGCAACATCCCTTGCTCCAGCCATCTCAAACTGTATAAAAACTCTGAGCTTATAAAGAAGCTTCCAGCAACTGCACTTCGACTGGCGAAGAAAATTACAGCCAACCGACAACTTTCAGCAATGTGGCTATTTTCTCAGCACAGAATAAATTAAATCTTTCGCCTCAACTTCTGTCAACTTCAACAACTTTCAACCTCAGCAACTTGAAGAATGAAGAAATGAAGAGAGATTGCTGCAGCGACTAGCTTTCAGCAGCTCGAATAACTAAAATCTGTAGCAACTCCAAGAACTCTCGTGCAATTTCGAAAATGATTTCAACAACCTTAACTCTCAGCAGTTTGAAAATAAAATCTCCAACAACTTCAAGAACCTCTGCAACTTCAAAAATGATAGCAACTTCAACTTTCAGCAATGTGGAAATATCTCTCCAGCAACTGCAGTATATGATTTCAAAATTTGCAGCAACACCCTCTCAGCAATTCAAGAATTAAAATCCTTAGCAACTTCGCTCTTAGAAGAATAAAATCCAACCTCATTCTCAGCAACTTCGAAAATGATTTCGATCTCTCACAAAATTCTTCACTTCAGCAATTCCAAGCTCTTCGAAACGTGTGAAGAAATGAAAGAAATGAAGCTGTTTAAATAACTCTTCGCGAAGAATCTTGCTGAGTAGTGCTGGGGCTATTTTTAGCACCCTCATCAATTCTCCACTCTCTCCGTTCAGCATCTTCTAATTCAGGCGCAGTAGTGGGCTAGTTGTCAGCCGGTCATTATGGCAGTTGCCATTAATGAAGATTCTTTCTTCTTCAAATTTCGAATTTTCCTTTCTAGTCTGCCAATTAACTCTTGGTGATTTAAACAACTCGCGAGAAAATCAGTTGACTTGATTGAAAATTCCATTTTAAAATCTTTGCAGTGTTTAAATAAATTTGATTCGAAAAACTTCGTGGGAGTTGTAAATTCATTTCCAGCTTTTAAAATGTCAGTCATTTAAATCCTCAATTTCATAAAATTTGCCTTAAGACATTTTAAATTTTCCCTTAAAAATATTCAACTCCGGTGATTTAAAATCACTTGCCTGTTCGAAATAACTCATCCTCTGAGATTTAATTTCCGTTAGGAAAATAATCTAGGCAAAACGAATTTCCTCTGAAAATATTAAAATTTCCCTTAGGAAATTAATTTTTTAACTTCCCAACCCATGGGTGCCTTTTGAACGGGTTCATTTAATCTTTACTTGACCCATGGAAAAATATATCAGTTGCTTCCACCTTGGAAATAAAACTTCGTCACTGTGTCCACTTCATTTAAATGTCTCTGGAAAATTTTCTTTATTCATATCAAGGCGTCTTTTCTCCAGTGAAATATTTATCTCACTTAGAAAATATTTTGAACATCTTCATACTTCTGGCGTACTTAACCCCTTGGCATTTTATTTTATTTAATTTAAAAAAATCTCCATGCCTTAGAAATTTTGTTAAAATTCTTTACTCCCTGGGCGCATTTTAGAGGGTCCACTCTCACTTGGGGCGCAAACATTATGTGTCTTCATTTCACTTTTCCCACACTTAGAAAATTTTGATTTTCCCATCACCGCCTTGGGTGCAATTGACTAGGTGTACTTTACTCTTATGCCTTAGGCGTTTTTTTTTTTGATGGCACATTTATATGTGGGCGCATTTGATGGGAGAAGCTCTCATGTGAGGGCGCATTTGAGGTAGGCAACCTTCATTTTCCACGCCCTAGCCTTTCCTCACCCTACTTGGGCGCATTTCACATGGCCCACTTTGACCTGAGGGCGCAAATACATAGGCAAGCTTTCATTTTTTTACCATGGGCGCATATTGGGTGTCATGCTTTTGATTCTCATGCCTTAGATTTTTCTTGGAGGTGGGCGCATTTTCATACATGAGCTTTCAAGTTGAGGGCGCAAATTGCCATGTCCACGTTCATTTTTATACTTAGAAAAATTTCGGCCCAACTACTCCTAGCACAAGGGCGCATTTGATGGGGTCTACTTCTACTTGAGGGCGCATTTGAGACCTCATGCTCACATTTTTATTTTCCATGCCTTAGGCGTATTGCTAGGCATCCTCCAACATGGGCGCATTTCAATGTCCCTACTTCCATTTCAATGCCTTAGGCGTTTTATCAATCATTACCTTCCTCTTACCTTGAGGGCGCAAATAGACATGGCTACTTCTGTTTTTGCCTTGGGAATTTTCACACACTTAGAATTTTGCTTGAGGGCGCATTTGAGAGGTGAGACTTTGATTTTTCATCATGGGTGCATTTTGCCTAGGAAGTTTTCATTTTTGCCTTAGGCGTTTTTGCCAACCCCTCAACTTACCTTGGGCGCATTTAGCATGTGTGGCTCCTATTCCGTGCCTTAGAATTTTTTTCCAACATTTTCAATATTCTTTCAAGGTGAGGGTGCATTTCCCATGTTGAACTTTCATTTCAATGACTTAGAATTTTTCGAGGGTCTTCACTTTACCTTGGGCGCAAATGAGGTAGGCTACTTTTATTTTCCATACTAAGAATATTTCAGGATTGCTTCCTTTACTTCAAGGTGGGCGCATTGAGGGGTGGCTACTTCTATTTCTCCATACTTAGTAAAATTTCCATGCCCCTGCCGGATCTTGATCTCACATTCTATTTTTAGTAAGTCTTTGCTTTTCTGACTTCCATGGCCCCGTTTGGCATGAAAATTTCACCATATGACCCTCTTTGCCTTGTGAACTTGCCTTGCCAGTTATCTGCCTTGACTTGCTATTTATAGCCACCTGCTATTTATAGTAAGTTCTTGATTTTTTTTGACTTCAGTAGCTCGGTTTTGCATGAAAGTTTCACCATCTGATCTTCTTCGCCTTGTAAACCTGTTTTGCCAATCCCACATGTCAGCCTGCTATTTATAGTAACTTGCTATTTATAGTAAGTTCTTGATTTTTTGACTTCAATAGCTCTGTTTGACTTGAAACTTGCAACGCCTGATTCTGAGAACTTGAGTGTCGCTCTGATGCCAACCTTGGGTGCAGACCTTACTATTTATAGCCGTGCCCGGACTTACTAAAAATAGTAAGTTCCCCGATTTTGCTCAAATTTTGCCAGCAAGTGCCTTGAAGTATGCTGACATGGGTGGGGTACTCTGTTTTGACTATTTTTTTGATTTCACCCCCTATAAAAGTGGAAACCCTAATTTGAATTGCATGTATCCCGAACGGTCTCCGTTGACTTCGTTCCTTCTGCATGTCGTTCTGCTTGCTGAACTGGAGTGTTAGGTGGTTGCCAGAGTGTACCTGCTAAAAATAGAAACTGTCTGAAAAGTGACTCATCCACTGCCGAATGGTTTTGCATGTTATATTGCCCGTGGGGTCTCAAGAAACCCAGAAAAACCCAGAAAACTGGTTTGCATGCATGTACTGGCTAAAATTAGTAAGTCCTCGAAATTTGATCTTCTCCGCTTGCATGTCACACTGTTGCATAGCTCTTGAAAAACCCAGAAGGAATATCCGAACATGCGTTAGAGAACTCCGCATGCAAACCCTAAAAATAGCCTCCTAAGGCTGAACTCTGAAGGTGGTCGTCTCGGTTTGCATGTTACATCGCTGCGAAGGTTTCGAGAAACCTAGAAGTAATCTCCGGACATGCAATGAAGAATCATATGTTTGACCCCTAAAAATGGCTCCTGAAGCCCGAGCTGCTAAAAATAGCAAATTGTCCGATCTGGCTCAAAATTTACGTGCAAGCAGCTTGATGTTACTTGAATGTGGTGGAACTGACAGAATTCCAAAATTTCGACAAAATAGTCCCAAATTGAATACTTACTAAAAATAGCAAGTTGTCGGAATACAGTGAGAATTCAGTGAGACTTTGCTGGAAGCCTTGTGATTGCTGTACTAAGCTCAGATTTCAATTTGACAACTCAGTTTGACCTTAAATAAGCTTGAAGGATGAAAACCCTAATTACACAGCCTTAACCAATACTTCAACCTGGGTCAAACGACGGGACGTCCCCGGAAGGACCAGAGATAGAGACGCACTAACCAAAGCCAAACAACCAGAATGAAGCAAAATTTAGGGGGTCCCCATCTGGATGGGGTGATGTGTGAAAAAGGTCACAACAGGTAGGATGGAAAATAATGACGATATGTACATGCCATTGTGGGATTTAATTGATAGATGGGATCAATAGATGCACTTCCCTCTATATGTTTTGCTAGATAGTGTTTGAATCCATCATTGTTCTATACCCCCTTATTCAAAGATGATGCTGAGGTCACATAGGGCCTACTCTTGTGCATGGAGAAAATGTTTCCTACCCTAGTATTGTTGCTAAATGCTCTGATTTCCTCGTTGCGAAATGGTTTCATCGGGTCCTCATTCTAGTTGACTGAGATGAAATGTGTAATGGAGCCTAAAATCTCATTTCTATCCTGCAAGAGGTCACTGTTTTCTTCTGTTAGCAACCCAGTGAAGACGTTTTCTGCTTCCTCTACTATTTCCTTTGGATTTGTCATTGCCGCTCCAGTGCTGCTAATAATCCTGCTGAATCTGATAACCTGTGTTCTGGACAGTGTGGATTAGTGGAATAATTTAGCGTTCCTGTTTCCTCACTTCATCCAGGTTTCATTTGTGACTTCTGCCTCCAAAAAGTCTCTTCTGTTTTTGTAAACCAGCTCAAGTTTTTCTAGCAGGTCAGTCTCCTATTGAAGCATTTAATCGGACATACCATAGTTATGATTTTCCTTGTTCAAGTCTTCTATCTCCTGTTCAAGTTTTGATTAAATATTACATTTCTGTTTCAACTATTTTGGGACAGTCATCCCCCAATTACACCATTTTTTTGGAGAAGTCAGGATGTTTTAGCCACATGAGCTCAAACTTAAAAGAGTCTCTGTCAGGAAGTGAATCAATTTTGTTCTCTAGCCAAATTGGGTAATGGTTAGAGATAAATATTTGCAAATGGAAGATTTCGAAACACACTGATTATTAATCCGTCTCATAGACACTCTTAAAGAGTTATATGGAAGTTCCCTCTTAAATAATTGTATTTTTATTTTTTCCTATGATATCACCTCCTATGAGCAGTATAATCATCTGATTTACAAGGTGTTTGAAGTACATAGAGTATCTGGCTAGCATCTTCCATTCAAGAAAGGTATTATTTATAAATTGTATGGAGTTCTGATCAAAAGAGTTTCTGATCATTGTATAGAAGTCAATTCCACATTTTGGTGGACTGGTTTGTTTAATGTCACATTAATAGCAGATTAAATATTTAATGAATATGTAGGAGGAAGATTCCATGGAAATGAATAAGAAGATTCAAATGGGGCTAAAGACAATGTCTTTATGCTTTATTGATCCTGTAAGAGCTGAGGAAAATTTTCAAAAATTGCACCAAATGAAGGATAACAGCGTTTTCAAGGGCCTCTCGCAGTTGCTTGACCCAAACACAACAGTTGCAAGTGCCCAAGCCATTCGTGTAAGTTGCATAAATCTTATGGGCATGTTCTTTTTATAAATGTTATTCTGTACATATATTGTTTCTTCTTGTTTAGTAAAGGTACACACATTTATTATGCAATCTTGATGTAAGATATGCAAATTATAAACTCTGACAATGTAGTTAATGAATTGCCGAGTGTCATTTGTATTTTTACAGGAAGATTTGCTGAAAAGAATAGGAGAGCGGCATCCACAATATGAATTCTTGAAGACTCTTTATTTGAAATGCAGCTATATATTATTTGGAATGGAACATGTGAAAGCTGTTTTGAGTCATTCTTGTGGTGATAAAACAGCATCAAATCAGAACTTGAAAATTGCTGGAATTGATCTTCTTCTGGTATGTATAAGGAAATTTATGACCAGTTTTTGGATAAAATTGCTCTGTTTTGATGAATATAATGTTCAGGAGTGTTGAATTTTATGGTAAATAGTAGTGTACCCAGGACATGTATCTGGGGTTTTTATAGTGTTTCCCTGTTGCCATCTTATTTAGGCCTTTAAAAAACCAGAATAAATAACAAATCTAATCCTATTCCTCATTCAATTTTCTGTTCTCATCATTTGTCTTTTGCATTGTTACAATTACTTTTGCAAGCAAGAAGGAGGAGAAAAAAGTGCATGCACCTTGGAGGTCTTCATGGCCTTGAATGCTTTAGTTTGGGCTTTGTGTATACCCTTTGTCACCCCTAGATCCTCCGTCAGGTTGTAAAAAACAAAATTTAAAGTTTGTTTTGTGTTTGCCGGATGGAAAACAATGTTTTCCTCTCGAGTTTGTCTGTGATTAAACCTAAATTAGGTGAATTGCATTTATACTTTTGGTTTGTTGTGCCAGTTCCAATTTATCATTAACATTTATTTATGGTTTGACAATTGACATTGAATCATCAATTATGAACTGTGTTCTCAATTCTGTGCCTAATTTTGTACATTTTGTTTGTGTATATATATGTTAAAAATATATATTTATTAGCCATTTGCCTGCCATTCCCTTGCTGTTCCCAAAATCTAGGAATTTTTTTGCTGTCTCCAAAACCCCGTCTCCATGCCTTCCCATCTTGGGAGCTTAGAAAAATATTGGTATATAACAGAAAAGATTTGCTGCTTGTTTTTTAAATTTTTCCTCTAGTGGTTAGTGGTTAGTGTTTATTTTCAAATAGTGAGGTCTTCTTACCCTAGGAATCTTCTAGTGTAACTGAATATACGTATATTTCCTATGGACTCTTCAAACTTGATAACATGGATCATTTCAGTATGTTGCATAGCCCTAGACAACACACCATAGGCAAGGGAAGCCAGAGTATAAGCACTGGCAACCTTCAAAGTTCCTTATTTGTGAGAAACCAACAAGTGTTTCGTCACCAAATGCAGGTCCTGGGAAAAAGCAGATAAATCCTCCATATGATGATTGATTGACATCACTTCTTCTTTCAAGGCCTGAGCTCAATGTCCATGACAAACTCTGGAGCATAAAAGCCTTCAACACTAGTATAAGACACCATGTCAATCTCCATAATTACCTGCTGCAGGTGTAAAAGAGGGAGCTCCACCCACTTATGCATGGCCTCCAATGATATGGCACCTTTTAATTTGGTTGAGAAGCTTGCAACAATAGAAGCCTGAGAATGAACATCGTCATTATCCTCAATATAGAATTGGACCAACACACTTCTAATCAGATTCAAGGATAAACTATTAGGACTCTAAATTTTTTTCTGAAGCTTATGATCAGAGACCTTGCCTTGATGAAGAGGATCTCTACCTCCAGAAGAAAGGCGCTTGCTGTTGGGAATACTGTCATTGATATTAAAGGGGTATGGACAAGATAGTTTCATTATTCTCAAAATAGAATTGGACCGACACACTTCTAATCAGATTCGAGGATAAACTATTAGGACACTAAATTTATTTCTGAAGCCTATGATCAGAGACCTTGCCTTGATGAAGAAGATCTCTACCTCTAGAAGAAAGGCGCTTGCTGTTGGGAATATTGTCATTGATGTCAAAGGGGTATGGACAAGATAGTTTATCATTAATGTCATGTTCTCATTGATGTCAAAGGGGTATGGACAAGATAGTTTATCACTAATGTCATGTTCTCATTGATGTCAAAGGATATGTCAAAGGAAATCTGCTGAAGCAAATCGTGGAATGCTGAAGGTTATCCGCTGAAGCAAATTAAAGTGTAAATTGCATTTAAATAAATAAATTTATTTAGGGCCAACACATGGTTCATGATGCTGGCTGACCCTTGGTTTTTGGTGCCCCCATTTAATGCCTTAAAACTTGTGAATTATTTATTTTTTGGATGAGGCTGACCCTGCTCATAGGGTGCCCCACTTTGGGGATTTAATTTTTAAAATAAAATATTTATATTTAAAGTATTGCTGACCTCTTTGGGAGAGTCACATCTCTTGGGTGAAGAGGTATTTGATGGGGTATAAAAGAAGGTAGTTAGTGGAGTAAAAGGCAAACACTTAACAACTATCTTTCCTATTTAAAAGCAGACTTCAAGAGCAGATTTAAAAAAAATATGAGCAGATCTAAAGCTGATTTGGAGCAGACCCTTAGGCAGATTTATAGCAGACATTGTGCCTGATTTTGGAGCAGACCTTTTAGGCAGATTTATAGCAGGCATTGTGCCTGATTTGGAGCAGACATTGTGGCTGGGAGCAGAATTTGGATCAGGAATTACATCATTTGGAGCAGAGATATAAGGTGAACTTGAGCAGAGATATAAGGGAGATTTAAAGCAAAGATTAAGGCTGAATTGGAGTAGAAATAAGTGAAGTTTTGGAACAGACATTGGAGAGGTTGGTGCCTTCCAATTTAGAAGAGACTGGTTTCTTTTGCTCGGTTGCGCTCAGTTGTGGGGATTGGTGTCTCTAGTAGGTTGGCGCCTGCAAATCTTGTAATTGGGGATTGGTGTCTCTAGTGGGTTGGTGCCTACAAAGTTCTATATAAAAAAATATTTTGCCATGGTTTTCTCCTGTAAGGGTTTCCACGTAAGTTTTGTGTTGATTGATATTGCTATGGTTGCTAAGTTTTGAAAAAGTATTGATTACTCCCCTCCCCCCCCAACCTCCGCCCCCCCCCTGCCCCAGTATAGCCTTGAAGTTGGATTATTAATATTCCTACACCATTGTCATAAAATCATGCTTTTTATTTTAATGGAATTAAACTAGAGTAGTACAAGGTGAGCAATTATTGATATTATTATCAACCCCATGAAGGATATGTTAGTGTGGGGGAGGAATAAGTAGCATAGGAATCTAAACAGTTTCAGACTTTTCACCCTCTAGCTTTTTTTCCAATTGGCATAGCTTATGGTGCATTGGACTATATAAATCACCCACCTACCCCATGATGGAATGAATGTGGGATAATTACTCAAACCAAGTAGCATGTGCTTAGCATTTTTAATTTAACTTTTTTATTGCATTGGGATTAAACTGAAGTAGTACAAGGTGAACAATGATTTATGTTTTTGTCAATGCCATGAAGCATATGATGGTATGGTGGAGGAATATCTAGTTTAAGAAACTAAATTATCTTGGGCTTTTCACCCTCTAGCCTCTTTCCCGATATCTAAAGGGCATCACTGGAAAGCTTGAGATTTCTATGGGTTTGCTGATGCTGCCTGAGGCTTGGTTAGTGGTGGGGGATGGTATTAGAATCACATGCTAAAGTGGTTGGACAAGCAGTGATCCTCTTTAGTGGCTTATGTAGCATGTGGAAGTGAGTCGTATTTGTTCATGGTGCACATAAAGGAGATGGTGTTGGTAATGGAGGACATTGGGCTGCCATTTCTGTGGCCATTGCACTCTTTTGAGGAGAAACAACTGCTTATACAACAATTAATTGTTGGTGGGTTGTGTTGGAGAATGCAGGAAAACAAAGGAAGCAGTTCTTTTTACACTATTTGCTGAAACCTGAAAATAATATTACTCTTCTTCCTATCTCAAGCATGAGGAATGATTGCAGGATGTAGGGCTAGATGAGTATGGTGGGCTGTAGCTGTAACAAGCAGAAGCACTAAATCATATGTAGGTAACTGTGTATTGTGGTAGCATATCTATTAGCTTAACATAGTTTTGAAGGTCAGAAGACAAATCCTAGTTTGCGAGCTTTGAATCCATTTTGAAAGATGTCTTATATTTTCTAATAGAGATGCTGCCACTACCATTCCTGCCCCAAAACAAGAAATCCTCTCTCTCAAGAGTCAGAATTGTTCACTTAGAAAGGGTTTCCTTCAAACTCAAACTTACTAAATTATTATCTTGACCCACTACATCATGAGATTAACCCATTCCTTTCCACTAGCTACATTCATCCAGTAATTGTTGACTCTTGTACCAATACACCCCTTGAAGTGCACAACCAAGGGCCTCATACTCTCAACTTCAGCTAAAACTATCTTCTTGATTCATTGATCCCTCTAAAACCTTATTCTATCCCCTTTCCTTAACCACCACCTAACAATAGGCCAAATATACATACACCACATCCACATAAATTCTAAATACTTGACCGTAATTACAACATCCTCTCTCACCCAAAGAGACTCTCCACCCCATTCAAAATATGTTTGGCTTGAACAATGTTGCTCCATAATCTATCCTTTTGCTCATTAATTCTCCATGTGAACTTCATCCCCAGGGCCTTATTCATCCACCTACAATGTCTAGAATTCAACCTCCCATTCTTCTTAGGCCTGAAGACATCGACCCATTTGACCAAACTATATTTTCTTATAGCTTCTGCCTCACACTAAAGGAAACTCTTTTGTGTGGTTTCTATCATCTTTGCTACCTTGCTAGGAATTTGGAAAAGTGATATTACATAAATTGGTACATCAGCTAGGGATGCCTTGATGATCATAATCTTGCCAACAAGGCATACCCATTTTCCTTTCCAAGCTGATAACTTTTTTTGTAATATTTCCACCATCGATATCCATTCCATCTCTAATGTTCTTTAATCCACAAGTGGCATCCCTAAATGTTTACTTGATAACTTGTCTACAACATAATCCGATATTGTTGACACTTCCAATCCTTCTAAACATTGATCCTTGAACAAAAATAACTTGGATTTGTGGGGGTTACCTTTTGACTAGCTACCTTCTCATACCTCTCCAAAATGCTTTTCAATACTCAATACCTTCTCTATCTCCTAATGTCACTTTGGTCATTCATATCTTTTTTACTTTTTTTTTTGCTCTTTTTTCCCTTATTCGCAATTTGTCTCATATATTAATGAACAACTGTCTATTTAAAGACAAGCTATTTGTTTTACTATTTTTAATAAATCCTCTTAGGTTAAAGTAAAATAGATCTGTTATAATAAGCATTCTTATTTTATATTGTAAAATGTTAATTGTTATGTATATGCACTAGTTTGTTTTCCCCTTTTTCTATAAATAATACACTGTTTTTTGGTTACCATGAGTTTTTCCCATTTTAAATCCAGGTAATTGAATTCCATTTTTACCTTTACAATACCATGTTAATGGAATGCGACTATGGATTAACACATCTATCTTGTCACTTTTTGTGTCCATGTAGTAATTTTTAGTGGTTAAGAGTAAAATCTTACAGCATCTGTAATAGTTTCTGTATGTTTTCAGTTTTATAAATGAAGGTACTAATATTTTGGTGCATACCTGTGTCTTAAATTGTTTTGTTTACTGTTTCAGAAAATTCTGAGTTTCTTCCCTTTCCTGGTAAAAGGATCAGAAGAAAACTTGTTGCGTCTGTTATCAGAGGACAATGAGTCCTTAAAAGAAAGGATAATGCAGATCATAGCAAAGTCAGGCAGTTTCATTCATAATCAACAGTAAGCATACAATGCAAATTTTTGTCTACAATTGTTCTTTTGATTTGTATTTATAATTTTATATATTCATGCAGGTTACCCATGGAGAAGGAAAGGATAGTGCAATTGACCTGTATTGTTATATGTTGATTGAACTCTTCACATAGGGAAAGAAATAAACGAGTCTACTGCACATAATAATCGCATTTTGTTGGTTTGGCTGGTCCTGATCCCATGTAGTTGTGTCTACTCTTTTCATTACATGTTTCAAAATTTGATGGGATGCACGAGACTTGATTTTCTGTAGTTGTGGCTATTCCTTGCTTTACAATTTGAACATCATTTATGCTTCTTTGACATAGTCACTAAAGCTTAGTCTTCCAGACACATGGGCGCATGATATGCCTATTGCCTGTTTGGATATAGGTACCAAGTTCAAGTCCTGAAGTGGTCATTGGGTTGCTTAAATGTGTTTCAAGTGGGTCCTTGGTGGACTATGTGTATCAAAGTACAGGGATGAGGAGCCTTGTTTGTGACCTCACTGACTGGGGATGATTAAATCCAGAATTTATGTATCAAAGAAAAGAAAAAGAAGTCTACTCTTCGGGTTTGTTGTCAAGGGAGGACATCAGAAATTTCTTAATGAAGAAAAAGATATATCAGCATTCACATATCTATAGGTTTGAGACCCTTGTATTAAAAAGAAAACTTATTTGCTATCCTAAATCTACATTACCAAACACGATGGTACAAGGTTTTCTCAATCACTGTTGGCATGCAGTGCATGATAAAAAAAAACAAAATTATGATGTTGGGATGCAAAAATAATCATACAATCTGGCAAGAAAGTGATTGAGGCTTTCAAAACTGGTATAAGCATGAATAAATTTAATTGGAATACCTACAGTGATATAGGTATCTTCTCTTACCAATAGTATTAATAGAAACTAAGAAATGGCATTCCAGGTTGAATATTGAATTAGATATTGACCATTGTTTTGGAATTTAGGGTCCTCTTAGTTATGCATTAGATGGGGTTACTTAGAAGCAAGAATTTATTACTAGATGATTATTTTATATATATATAAAATTTATCGTGTACAAAAGCAGAGTTTTTTCCTTACAATATAAGGAGCTGGAGCTTCAGATTTGAACCTTTGACACTATGTTACCGAATCTCTAAAAACTCAAGCTGATTCCAGGTACAAAACATCCAGGAATCGGAGTCTGCTTGGAATCGGCGCAGATTCAGTCTGGCTTCAAAATTTTTGTCCCTAAATTTTGCAAACTTCCCTACCTCTGAAAATCCCTATACTTTCACTCCTGAAAAAAAAAAAAAACCCTAAACGTAACCTCAGTTTGCAAAGAATAAAAGCCTCATTTTGATTCAGACGAAAA
Organism: Sequoiadendron giganteum; assembly: GCA_007115665.2. Lineage (NCBI taxonomy): Eukaryota > Viridiplantae > Streptophyta > Pinopsida > Cupressales > Cupressaceae > Sequoiadendron > Sequoiadendron giganteum. Next base: position 412,247,392 of record CM021108.1, on the reverse strand, counting down.
TTACGAATTGAAAAAAATAAAAATCCAGTTAGTCCTGCCATTGTCTCACAAGTAAAGAGATGGTTACCCACACAAGGTAAATGCTAGAGGCAGGCTGCTCTGGTATAAATTATAGCGAAACAGATAAGTACACTTCGACTAAGCTGAAAATTGTTTCATCGCATTTCTTTATATTTATTTTAATTTATCAGAAACTAATAATCAAATACTCTAACGGGAATGAGAACAAACATGGCAAAAATTTCATTTATATTTAATATATATTAATAAAATATATAATTTAAAATAATTTAATTTTTTTTTTTGTAAAGAAAAGGGGTAAAAACTTTATTGCATCAGGAAAGCATTACAAAGCCAGAAGAGAGAAACCCACCATTGTGCCAAACAAAACCAAGAATTAATTCTCACCCAAGAAACACCTCATATCCTCCATAACCCATTCCTCCAGAGCAAGAGCCAAATCACCAGGAAGGTTGCCCCAGTCATCCACATACCAAGAACCCATCCTCTCATTAGCCCACCAAGTCAAACCATCAGCCACCTTGTTCCATTCCCAAGGAACGTGGCGAAAGTCAATGAAATCCAAAGTAGAGTACAACGAAATAATATGCTTAACCACCACAGCTAACTGCCAATTCACACCTCCAAATGGCACTTACGCAACATGTCAATAACAACCTAAGAATCAGATTCACAAACAATCCGTCGCCATCCAAAACCAATTGCGCGCTCCACCGCCAAAAGAATATCAATAGCCTCCATGAGATTATTAGTATGCCACCCTCTATACATAGATAAGAAAAAGACCATCACTCCTAAGCAATCCCTGTCAATGCCCCCAATGCTTGCATGTCCAGGATTTCTCCTAGAAGAACCATCCGTATTAATTTTCAACTCTCCCTATGTAGGAGGGCGCTAGTAGCCATCACGATCAACCCTCTCACGACCTCGACCCCGATGCACCCTGCTCACATTCCACCTGCCCCCCTCAATGAGGCCCAGAGCTTTAACCACTCCCAAATCACTAGGATCAACTAGCACCAACAAGTCACACTTAGCGTTCAGAGTCTCCTTAAGAGCTCCCAAAATTCTCATCCGAAGCTTCCCAATAAGCAACTTCTTATCTAAGAAAATCCGCATGTTGCGTTCCAACCAAATGTGCCAAACAATCAGTCTAGGGCCAATGATCCAAGCAATACTAAGAAAAGAGGTCTAAGTAGGATAGGATCTTTGTCTTCTCCAAAAATCATCTAAGGAAGCAACATGACTACACGGCAGGCTCTAGATCTTCCACCAAAGATGCCAAATAGCTTTTGCAAAGGAACACTGGAAGAAGAGATGCGGGAGCCATTCTTCATGCTTAGCACACATAACACACATGGAGGGGCCCTGAAACGCCCGCTTCCAAAGATTCACCCAAGTGAGACACTTACCTTGCACCACCAGCCAAGAGAAAAAATTACACTTAGGCCAAGCAAACTTATTCCAAACATGCTTCCATCAAGAAACCTTAGAGCTCCCAAATAACTGCTTTCCAAAACTTGATAACCAAAAGCAACCAAAATTTTTCCCTTTGGCTCAGGACCCCAAGCCAACACATCTTTCCTAGGAAGAGAATTGCAAACACGATCCGATAAAATCTTAACAAGCTCTTGATGGTGCACCACACCATCGAGTGGCCACTCCAGAGGATCCTTCCACCTACACACATTAACTTGGCCTATGGGCCGTTGAGATTTAAAATCAGCCACACAACACCAACCTGCATCCATAAGAACCTAGCACAAATCTTGCAGGTGAGGATGAGAAGACAAAATGGGAGGGTGTCCATCCCAAGAATCATGCCAGAAAAGGGCATCTCGACCCCCATTACAAATCCAAAACAACCCCTACTTTACCAGCTTAGCACCCCTTTTGAGAGTCCCCCAGATCATAGAACCCTTCCCCTCCAGGCTAAATCTAGCAACCTCATTGCTCTCAACGACACCCAAATATTTAAAGGTGAGAATTTTAGCCCACAACAGATGCTGTTGTGAACACCATCGCTAATACAATTTAGCTGCTAAAGCCTGCCCATTTAGATCAGTCTGGCATAGACCATGACCACCTTCTTGGTTTGGCCTGCAAACAACATCCCACTTAACCAAACTCCACTTTCTATGAAGCAAATTTCCAGACCACAGGAATTGTTGAGACAATCTCTCAAAATCCTTTATGACGCTGGAAGGAGCAGAGAGAACAAAACACCTGTAAAGAGGAAGAGCCTGAACCACCGACTTCAAAAGAGTCACTCTACTTGCAGAAGAAAGCCATCTGCAGGTCCAATGACTAACCAAAATTCTAAACTTATCAAGAATTTCCTGCCAAAAACATTTAGGAAGTGAACGAATAGCAAGAGGGATTCCAAGGTAGACAAAAGGAAGCGAACCAACTTAGAAACGAAGAATGCCAGCTATTCTCTTTTGGATAGCCTTAGGAGTATGGAAGAAGTAGATGAAGGACTTCCCCTCATTAATGTGTTGCCTAGAGGTAACCAAGTAATTGTCCAACACAGTGCGCCACCTAATAGCTTCCTCAACCTTCACCCTACCCATTATTGTAGTATCATCCACAAACTGAATATGAGACTGAGGGGGGATACCATTTCCCCAACTCCAACCTTGAATCCAGCCACTCACAACCCGAGGACGATTAAACCTCCCCAATCCTTCAGCAAGTAGGATGAACAAGTAGGGAGACAAAGGATCCCCTTGTCTGAGTCCTCTAGAAGCCCCAAACAACTCCATTGGCACACCATTAATTAGCACTGAAAAGGAGGAGGAAGTAACACAATTCCCGACCCATTCAATCCAATCACCAACAAAGCCAAAAGCTTCAAGATTCTTAAATAAGAAGCTCCATTTCACTTGATCATATGCTTTAGCCATATCCAGCTTAATAAACATAGCTTTTTCCTTAGAAGACTCCATAGAATGAATGGTTTCCGCAGCAATAATAACACCATCCATGATCTATCTACCAACAAAGAACCCCCCTTGTTCCTAAGAGATTAACCACTTAGCCAAGGCTTCAGTCTTTCAACAATCAACTTAGTAATAATCTTATAAACAACATTATTGAGAGCAATTGGCCTAAAAAGATTTCAGAGAATTAGCCCCCTCCTTCGGAATAAGAGCCAAAAAAGTTGCATTTAGAGATTTCAGCATTTGTTTACTCATGAGGGATTCCTGTACAACCTCCAAGAGGTCCAATTTAACTACTTCCCAAAATTCTTGAAAAAATTCTACTGGGAATCCATTAGGTCCAAGAGCTTTACCTTTCTTCATCTGAAACATCACATTTTCAAGCTCTGACAAGTTAATAGGAGAGAGCAGAGATTCATTCATTTCCTCCGAGACTAGCTGTGGAATACAATCTAGGATCCTAGCTTCATCCTCCTTCGCACGAGTTGAATCCTCAGAGAATAAGGCAAAAAAAAAATGAACACATTCAACATAAATAGAAGCATAGGAGGAGAAAGTTTCTCCATTCGGCAACAAGAGAGAGGAGATAACATTACCTTGTCTCTGATCTTTGACATAATTGTGAAAGAAAGAAGTATTTCGATTCACCAGCTTGGAGCCAATCAATACGAGATTTTTGCTTCCAAAAAATTTCTTCTCTCAACTCCCATTCCTCAACATCCTTCACCGTAGCAGCTTCCAACAAACCAAGCTCCTTTGTGAGGCTTTGATCCCGAATCTGCTTGGTGAGCAAGTCCAATCTCTCCCGAGCCTTCTGTTTTGCATGAAACAAATTACCAAAGTTGTTCCTATTCCAACGCTTCAACCTGTATTTCACATATTGAAGCTTCTTGGAGAAAGAGTACATAACAGTGGCATAATCTGGCTTCCCAAGACACCACCAACTTGGAAGTAGATCATGAAGAGACTCGTCCATGAGCTGCATAAGTTGAAACTTAAAAGACTGCTTAACACATCGTTGGGGTAACTCACCCATAAGCTTAATAGGCCAGTGGTTAGAGCCTCGACCATCCGATATCTCAGAGTTGGTCACCCACCTATCCCCCAACCAAAAATTGGACACCAAAAATCTATCCAGTCTTTCAGAAATAGTTGCATCTTCACTTCTCCTATTACTCCAGGTAAAGACTCCATTAGCTGGCTTAATGTCAACTACCCTCAGAAGAGCCATGTTATCCTGCAAGAGCCTCGAGGAAGGCTCCAGGTGAGCTTTACCTCCCCTCTTCTCCTCTAGAGAAATAACAACATTAATGTCCCCAGCCAAGATCCAAGGCAAATGCGGATCCAAAGGCCTCACATATTTAACATGATCCCACAACCGAGCTTTACCTTGAAAGTCAATTGACACATATACATTAGAGAAAATAACTTTTTCCCTAGACTCAAGATGAGAAGCAACACAAGAAATTGAGCTCTTGCAGGAGATCCACCAAACATAACTAACTTTTCGAGGATCCCATAAACAGGTCACTCCACCAGAACTACCAAGCGCTCCCACACATTGACAATGAACACGACCTCAAATCTTTGAAGCCACCTTGAACATAGAATCAATTGATAACGTAGTTTGTTGAAGGAATATGAGATCAAGACAATGAACACAAACCAAATCCGGAATAGCTTTTTGTCGAGGGATGCTATTCATACCCCTCACATTCCAAGAAAGCACAATCATCATTGAGGTTGGGAAAAGTGAGCATCAATAGTCTTCACCGAACCTGCCTCAGCTAATGTCTCACCAGCTAGCTTCACCTTTTCTTGATCCTTCTTCCGACCAACCTTAGAAGGTTTCTCATGAGCCCCCTTCTTGAAAGTTTTTTGCTGCAAGCCCAAAGCAGATGAAGAAGACTTATTTTTCCCTGCAATAGAACCACTCCGCACCTCCGAGATAGCCCCACCCCCACCGGGGGAACCCCAGGAGTCTACAATCACCCACCTTCCTCACCTAGAACCTGAGCCGAAGTGGTCAAGCAAGAATCCAATTGAGGACCATCAACACCAAGCTGATCCATCTTAGAAATCTCCAAAGGTTGCACATCAGGTACCTCTTCAACACAGACACCAACTTCCAACTGCATGGGCATCGGGAACCCTTCCTCCTCAACTAGCTCATCTAAAGCCTCAAATCTATTAGGAGTTTCTTCCTCCTGCCTATCCTTGAAAGTTCACTTTTGACACCATCCTCGATTGCGAGACTTGACCTAAACAAAACCATCTTTATCAACTGCCCCCCCTTGCATGGGAGTCTTACCTTTATCTACCTTAAGATTTGATTGAGGGGGAGGATTACTTACACCACCAACACCAGAAGTGCGAGGACATCTCCGTTGAAGGTGACCATATTCATGACATAAACGACACTAGAAAGGTAAGGTCTCATAATCCAATGGCCGAGTCCAGGAACATGAACCAACAGTCAAGTCAATAGAATCTGGCTAAGGTTGACTCAAATCAATCTCAACGCATACCCGCACATAAGAGAAGCTCCTCTTATGCAAAGTTTGCTGTGAAGGGCCAATTGGTTTTCCCATTGACTGCAAAATATTACTTTTCCAACATTCAAGTGGTAGCCGAGGGAGATGTCCCCAAACTGGGACCCTAGAAGGTAACTCCTCTATCGAATTAAAACCAGCATGCCATGGTTTGATAAAGAGACCCACCTGGTTATAGAAATATGGTCCCCCTTCAAACGCCTTGTTTCGATCCGAAATGCACGAAAAATCCACCAAAAAGAAATTGTTTGCAGCCATCAAAATGTCAAAGTCGCCTTCCGGATTCCATGTTTTCTGAATCCACATATCGAGGAATGGGAGAGAAACCCTCATTCCCATAAACTTACATATCAAAACATGATTGGAGAAGTAAGCAAGATCCTCAGCCATCGATTCAAGCTGAATTAGAAGAATCGGCCATTCTTGTGCCCTTTCTAAACATCCGTTCACCTTGTGCAATTTTACAGCTCCATTCTGGGTTATACCTGATCCAGATGAAGTAGGGTTTGAGATACCAGGTTCCACACCCACTAAGGAAGGGACCCTCGTAGCCATATCGTCTAACACATGCAAATCCATGAAGATTCTGAACTGGAGAGACACCGGCCAAGACCCCTGGGTACCCCATACTCAGCCCGCAGGAAACCCTCACACATCTTGCACCACAAAAGATAGCAAGCAACAAATCCCTCGTCACCAGCGAACACCGCACCCACACACTGGACGCAGAAAGAGGAAAGGGCCAACTCCATAGAAGACAAAAGCCTCGACAACCAACACACAAGAGAAGACACAATAAAAAACAAACGGTCCCAGGCAGAGCACAAAGAATAAGCCAACAACAGAAACAAGAAAGAAGCCCGGGCGCGAAGACCCCTCGCGCACGATCACCACCCCCTTCGCACTGAATCAGACCAGAAATGGCTGGCTAGGGCACGACTGCCCTAGCAAGCCCATCGACACCAAAGAGTCGCTCCATCCCCAATATTAACAATATATTCAAAATAATTTAATAATAATATTATAAAATAATTTTAGAATTTCAACTATTTTATATTATATTACTCATTAAAATATATATTAATAATTATATAACAAAATAAAAAATAAAAAATTGTATATTTATACAACATAGTTAAATATAATATATTTATTTTTAATTTATGCATTTTTAAAAATATATATATTTTAAATTTATAAGTAATATATTTATGATTTTTATATATTTTTTGTACAGACGTACCCAAACATACCCAATCCATTAATTTTCATCCAAACAAACAAAGAAGATAACTACATTTCTAAGCCTATTTTTTTCATCTTTCAAGGTTTGCAACATATCTTGGTTAGGCGAAATTGAGATTACCTTGGCAAAGGAGGGAGCCTTACCTTGTTCTCTTGTTCTAGGGTCTCTTCCTTCAACGATGCCTCTTGATCCCACTCCGACTGCCCTAGGTGCCATACACTCGCCATTCTACACGACTTCAAAAGCAACCAGAGTCGAGAGGCCTGCATCCACAACACCTGCACCCAAAGCCTACTTGTACAAGGGTTTTTCTTTCAACAACTCAAAATTTAGGGTAGTTTCCAAACACAGGGACTTAACACCATCTGTCCCTCCTTCACAATTCCCACTGCCGCCATTAATTCTGTCACCACCACTTGCCATTTCCATAATGAAACTAGGTACGAGAGGATATTAATCCTACCCTCGACAAATTGACAAACCATTAATGTCACCATAGTTCGGTAATAGAGAAAAAAACCCATGGGGAGAACAAAATACAATGGGTAGAATTACGAATTCAAACTTTTCACAACAAATCACAATTAAACCAACACACAAGAAATGAAGTAAGAAGTAAGAACCATAGAATCAACCTAGAAATCACCCAAAAACACCCCCCAAGATACCCAAATCAGGGGAACTAAGAGAATGAAGAGGACTAATCCAACCAAGAGCGACGAAGAGAACTAATCCGAGCTTCACCAAAGTGAACGCAGAAGCTCCAAGGAGCTGCAATGGCAGATGACCATCCAACTTCCAGAGAGGTCCTGCCTCATCTTCCTCTCTAGTATTGAATCTGCCAAATTGAAAAAAGACATTTTTAAAATTATTTTTTCCATCTGTAGATATAAAACACTAGTTTATTTGGAGAATTAACATTGGTCCTCTCTTATTTATTTGAAGTTCTTAATCTTTGGGATTTTTTCTTGGAAAGAGTTCTATATGTTACTGTCTTTTTGCTGTTTATATTTGCTTGAAAATATTTGACATTTTATCAAACCTCTTGTATCTTGTTATTACAATTGAGGCTGCTATGAGTGCTGCAATGGATTGTTTTTATATAATAGCATATTGTATTTTGGTCCCTTTTGGAAGGCTGTTCCTGTTTCAGAAACCTTCACTTTGAGATTAACATAGCATGTGAGAGAGAATATAGAATAAACAGTAGCCAATTGAATGCATAACATGTTCAAAGGAAAGCAAACAATTGTTAAAAATAATGCTATGCACAGGTTAATAAGCTTGGGTATTATTTCTCAGTTTTAAGGTTTTTTACTACTGGTATCAGGATCACAGTGGCGTCTAACTCATTTTTCACATTGGTAATAATTTTGTGCTAATTTATTTGCTCATGGCAATGTCTATGTTGACTTTGGTGATGGAATTGATGCCATTCTTCAGTAGCAGCTAGTGTGCAGCTTTGAAATAAAGTTCAGCCTTAGGCGCCTTTTGCTAAACTTCACATTTTCACTAAGGTTCTGCGTTTGTGTCATCCAAGCCAAAGGTGGCATATAGTGGAGGTCTTGCTAATGCATAAAATCTTAAAAGGATAGCAAACTGTTGCAAATAGATCACTGTGCACGGATTCATAAGCTTGGGTATTATTTCTCAGTTTTATGTTAAGGTTTTTTACTACTGGTATCAGGATCACAGTCGTGCCTAATGCATTTTTCATATCGGTAATAATTTTGGGCCAGTTTATTTGCTGGTACCAACAGCTAATGCTACTCTGCAATGACAACTAATGTGCAGCTTTGAAACAAAGTTAAGCCTTCTGCACCTTTTGCTAAACTTAACATTTGCACCAAGGTTTTGCTCTTGTGCCTTCAAAGCTAAAGGTGGCATATAGCGGAGGTCTTGCCTATGCTAATGCTTCTTGTTCAAAATGCATATTGATGCCAACTTTGTTGTAACCTTCGTAACTAGCATTAAAATTCACTATTGCATGTTGGCCAACTGATGCTAATTCTGTCATTATTCCTTTAGTGGGAGTCCAAAGGCCAACCCTTGTAGATCCTTGGATAACTGCCACAACTCACATTGTGCACAAATGCAGTATCTTTAACAATGACGGGTTGAATTGCTTTGCTTTCTCCTTGATTTTAACTAATGTACCATATTATACTATCATCATGACAGTGATAAACTCTGTAGCTTGTTTCCATGATGGATTATTCATGAATTCTTCAATTGTCTTCTTAAAATTATATTATTTAATTATTAAACTATTTTAAGTTACATTAATGAATTAGATTTAATCAAATTTTAAATTTTTTTGTATGTGCTATTTTGTGTGATATCTTTACATCTAAGTTGATGGTCCTGGTATGGGGTTGGGTACGGGTTTGGGTATGCCAATATGACATTATTTTTTTTCCCGGGTATGTGTTTGTAGAAGTTCATCTCGAGGTTTATTGTTCTTATTTCAAAAGAGTAACTAACCTTCTCTATTAATCTTTGAATGTTTTAGTATGACCCTTTCTCAATTGGAAAAAGATTATGTTTGATATTTTATTGCCCGCTCAGATCTAAGGTTGTTTTCCTTTTCATTCATGAAGCCTGTTTGGTTCCTGACTTATTCATGATATTTGTTGAGCTTATTCATTGATATAGAGTTGGTCATCATTGTTTGTTTAAACATAGGTACGAGCTTAATTAATTCTCTTAATACAACAATCATATATATTTTGTTTTATGGAATATCTTCTGACACATTTGTCTTGTATGTGTTTCAAATATTATATACAGTTGAGAACATTTTCTCCAGTATTTTCTGAGGATTAGAATTAGAATTTATGTATTTAGAAAATTAATATTTGAAATCATCTCAGATCTATTGGTGCAATACTGGAGAAGCTTTCTACAGAAGGGAAACGTAAGCAAGCAAAATATGCTGTTTCTGCAATGTCAGCGTTATCTGCCGAGTCTGGTCAAGAAATATTATTACATTTGTATGAGGTACTGAATGTCTGCTTGCATGTTGGAATTTTTCCAATTCTCATTGGTTGATTCAGAATTGAATTTTGACAAGAAATTCTTGCATGCTCAATTGTATTTGCTTATATCCCCATTTTTGGTTAAATAGATGTTGCTAAATAAGTTGGTGCTGTGGATGTTATCATTTATGGAGATTCTAAAGTGCTGTGGTTGTTTGTAAATCTGTTTACATTACTTTTTCAGACAGATATGCTTTTTTATCTCCTTTAATCATCTTTAGTTTCTTTCATATTTTGGGTATTTTTATTTTTCTCAGAAACTGGTGGCTTCCCTAGAAGACTGTCAAAATCTCCCAACAACTTTGCAGTCTCTTGGTTGCATTGCACAGACTGCTATTTCAATCTTTGAGACTCGTGAAGAGGAAATAATTAAATTTATTGTCCGTAAGCTGCTTCGGAGAGAGTGTGTGAGATTCATCATCTTTTCATCACTCTGTTCCAGAAATTCATTTTATAAATGAAATTTAGATGAGAACAACTTTTTGGTCATTTTGTTACTTCTGCGAATTGTATATTGTTTTTGTTTTAAAGTTTCATACGTGATATTATTATTTCTTCATCTTCATATGCCTCTTGCAGGATTCCCTTTCTGAGGAGTCACAAGGATTTAAGAATGCTAAGAATGAGCTTCCCAGCAATGTGTGTCAGCTCAAGGTTTGCCTTTTAACTTCGTTCACATGTCTCTAATTTTTTTCTTTCAAAGTGGTATACTATTCGCCAAAGTTTTAGGTAAGTTACCTGAAATGGTGATATGAGACTAGTGAATTCTTGTGAAGGACATACAAAGGACATGTTTGTGCTAGTTTATGCCGGCTGACTGGACCTTTGTGTGCTTGTGCATGCATATGGATGGGAATCTTTATGACAGGAAAAGTGGTTGGTTGATGTGTCTAAACCGGACTTCTCAATCTTGAACCAAAAGCCTTAGCATTGCAAATTTAATAGTTTAGAAAAATAGGTCAAGTTACTATTCAACCAACATCATCTCTATTATCAAAATTCGTACATATCTTTAGCTAATCTTCTGCCCTGGCTAATATGTTTGCCGCTTGGAAATAACAGTCCTTCCAAACTGTCTGCTGTATCTAGGGAGCTATGATTAGCTAAGGTTGACCCTAAAAAATTGATCTTTATTGAAATTTTAGGTGCAAAATTAGGGAAGATAGCAATCAACTTTAGTGGCTTTGATCCTCTAACAATGTAGTTTCATTGAGTCAACCTTGGCCTTTTGGGAAATATATTTTTTAAGATCATTTTGAAGAAGGGTTGTAATGAGAAATTTGATTAGTATTAGTGAGTGGTTTCAAAGGAGAGCTTCAAAATACAGTTTTGATAGTTTGTCAATGCACAACCATAGGAAAATTTTCATATCTTGCAATTTATTTGAGCAAATTGAATTCTAATTTTTGCAATTGAAAAGGAAGTGTTTGGATCTGTCTTACTCATTCTTTTATTTTCAGCTCTATGGTAGAAAAGGTGATCAATCGACATGAAGCTTTTCAAACCCTAATTCAATGAGTTATGTTAGTTTGATGGAAAGGTGATATTGGTGCTAGAGGTTGGGGGTTCCAATTTAAACAACTCCATTTTCACAAATTTAGCTGGATAGTTGATTTTAGTCTAAACATTTTAGGTGAAGGAAGAAGGTGCTCTGTGGATCTATTATAAACTATAAGGAAGAAAATAAATCAATGCTTTGTTTTCTTGGTTAAAATAGGTACATGTTTTTTTAGATAAATGGAAGAGGATAGAAGCAGAAATTGAATTGGATGTGGAGGATCAAGATGATGGCTATCTAGAAAATGATGGTGATAAGGGTGAGGATGAAGGATGATGAAGAGGAGGAGAGAATGGATGATGATAAGGAGTAGGGGATGCCAATATTGAAAGAAAAGATGAAGAGGAGATCTATTCTACGAGTTTATGCATTATAGCTCCAAGGAGGGAAGATTCAATAATTACATTCCATAAATGCATTAAGGTGGTCATTGTATTCGTAAACCTTAACAACATGTATAACTTCCTCATCATAGACTTAGCCAAACATGCAAGTTCAAGCAAAGAAGGTTAAGGAGACTCAAATAGAGTAAGAATGCTCAGATTCTTGAGGATTTGTAGCTCATCAGGAAAAATGTAATGCATTTAGATTTTATGCCTTGGATATCGTTAGTTAGCGACTTTAGGAACAAATGATATTAATTTGTAAAAGAAGTTTATGAAGCTTTGCTATAAGAAGAAAAAGGCAACTTTATAGTATGTTACAGATAATGTACACCAAAATGGAAGAGTGTAGGGAAGATATGGTAGTAGAACAACAGGACAATGAAGAACATGAAATGAGTATTTATATTCAAGAGGCAAAGGAACAAGAGGCAAATAAGGTTAAAGAATCATAGATATTGAAGAAGGTTCAAGAGTTAGTAGAAAAACAATTGACTGTGCAGCGTAAAGATTCACATCATCATGAGAAGCAACAATCAAAGAAGCAATGCCTATGCACATGCATAGTTCTGGCAAATGGAATCAAAGGAACCCCTAATGACACACATGGAATTTAAAGAACAAACACTACAAATACGCATTGAATCAAAGGAATAACAATGAACATGCATGAAATCAAAGGAGTAATTAGTATGAATTTGCATAGAAAAGGAACAACTATGGAATTCCACGACATTAGAGAAGCAATGGTTATCCATGTAAGCAAAGGAGGAATTACTACGTGGTCAAATGAAATCGAGTGGTGCAATGAAATATGGAACAAGGTTGTGAGATAGGTACAATCAAACAAAGCTTCCCAAGAAGATTATATATGGATGGTTGGATGTCAGGTATGGCATCACAATTGTAATGAATTGTGGAAGAGTCAATATGGGGTTTTTCTTATTTTTCGGACATGAAACATGTCAAGAAGGGATTGCATGCTATATACTGAGGCATATGATATTATGGGGTGATAGAGATGCTAATATATGGTACACATCCCTTTAGTTAGCTGTATTGTAACATGGGGGTAACTTGGGTAATTAATTATATTTAGTAAAGAGTTAGCTCAAGTTAGGATTTGTGGTTTACCCACCTTTATGTTATTAGGAGGAGGTTAATATGTAGGAGGTGAATATCATTGTAAGGTATATGTGAAGATTATTTTATGTGTTTGAGGATCTCATCTTGTAGATATAGTGTGGAATGGCCATAAGGAGTATTGTAGTGATTTTCCCTACCTTCAAGGTTTATTCTATATCTAATGATGTTGGATATCAGGGCACCTTTGTTCACAAACACTATTTATGTTTATTGTGATCTCTAATATTCTCCATATCACTATTTTTATTTTCTCCATATCCAAGAATATAATTTTTTTAATGGTGTATTGTTGAATTGTGCATCGAAAATTCTTAACATATTTTGGACAGGTAACTCCTACATGCCTTATGCTGCCAAAAATAAAAGGGGTCTCCATAGGTTGTTTGTATCTACCTACTCTTCATTCCTCCTATTGAGTTTAGCCATTTGGCAATGCATTTATCTGTTCTAGTTGCTTAGATTGTTTTTTAAAATTCCTAAGTGATCCTAGCTTTAAGTCTTTTCACCTTTTTAGGGTCTGCCTAATGCTATTCTGATTGGTTGTACTACTGAGTTACGTTGACCTACTTTAGTCATTTGTGGATATCTTTATTGTTTGTTTGTTTCTTTGTGTATTGAAGAAGTTTTATGACATATGCAATTCTGCTTAGAATTTGGGTCTGAAGTCAAAGATATTGCCAGTCATTAGGATATTTGTTTTCTAAGCCAAATTTTAACAAAAGTTAGTGGCCCAAAATTTTTACAATTGGGAACATGTATTTTTTTGATAGGTGTCACTGGAAAGGTAAATTTTTATGATGCTATGAAATGACTTAGCTGTCCAAAACAATATGCCATCTTAAGTAGTAGCTATTATGTATTGAAAAATAGACAAAGTGTCATATGCTTCTAATCACTTGCAAGTTGATAGCTTAACTTTGTTTCTCTTGGGATACAACGCTTAAAGATAAGATTATCTTTGAATTCCATGAACTGTTACTTGTTCTCCATGCAAGGGTTCACGAGACATCTATTTGTTGTTGTATCATATAGATGGTCCTGCATGAAATGATGTCACCTTTTTGTCAGTCATTGCCTTGCATGTTGTACAACGAAATTATTGATTTAGTTATTCTAACCTTAAATACACTTTAAAAACAATGCAAAAGTGTTCCCTTGACATTTATACTATCGGATACTGATAGTTGTGAGGCTTAGAAAAAATAAATTTTTGCTGTGGAGAAATCAATTATATATGTCATAATAGAACATAGTATTACATCACACAAGGAGTTCATTGCAAGTCTTTCATTACCTTACAAATTATCTGTATATATCATCAAAGAACATAGTATTACATTGCACGAGGAGTTCATCATAAGTCTTTAGTTACCTTATAAATTACCTGTAAGTACTCAAATGAAAGTAGAATAATGAAATAGAAATTTAATAGTTACTGTCATATTTGGTTTATCAAATGACTGCTTTCAAGATAGAGGAATGTAGTTGCAAATCAGGAAAATAACTTGCTGGAAATACAAGAATTCAGCACAATGAAATTGGAGATTTGTAACTTGGAAACCCTTAATGAGGGGAAAACCAGTTTTGTATAGTGGCATATTCAGTTCTACCACAATATTATTAAAAGATTACTAAGTACAATGCGTCACTATGGATACATTCTGCACCTTGCTCCACTAATTGCATACACAATTGTCTCCGCCTCTAATACAACCAAGAACCATCTGAATTCATAATTACAACCATGAACGATCTGAATTCATGTTTATTTTGATCAATACAACATTATAAATTTCTTCACATGCTTAAAATGTACTTCTTACATTTCTTTTGTAATTGCTATTCATGCTGGAGCATCCATCTCAGGCCCTAGAACGATCCTTTGGAAGCTGGAAGTGCAGAAGTGGCCTTTTCATTTTTTATTTTATTTTACACAGTTGGGTCAAGACTGCAAGTGTGGGTTGACCTCACAGGTGTGGGTTCAATCTGCAGTTGGGTTTGACCATGCAAACTTAAGACTCTGTCTGTTTTGATCTTTTCACAAATTCATCTTATCATTCATATGTATTTATATTTAGACTTTTTGGATGATTAAGAGTCAGAAAAGGTAACATCTGCGTTTGTGCTGCAATATACAGAGACTCAACATCTGTACAAAACAAATCAGCTTAACTTTGACAAGCAAAGCAAAGTCCTACTTAAAAAGGATCACCTCCCCTAAGCTTGGCAAAAAATTGCTCTGTTGAAAAAAGCCATTTTATTGAACAACTGAATTGTTTATCAAACAGTTTTGAAACTATTTGTAATCATTCAGATATTCTCAGAGAGAAATCTTCCCTCAGGCTGTAACCATTCAAGAAGATACCTACGGAGTTAGAACTCCCCATGATTTGTACCAATTGACTACTTCCCACACCTAGACTGCATACAAAATCTGATATACCAAACCTCAGAAGTTTCAAATTAGCTTATAAACCTTGATGAAATATTAACCATTCCAAGAATTTATATCATCTGCATAGGTGGCATGTCTTGTACAAGTTTCTAATCACTACAACAATATATGCTCTCAAGCTTGATCTCAGAACAGGCAATCTAATGAAAATGCACTTCTTTCATATTTCATCCAAAGTGAATAGTTTCTAAAAATTTATTGTCATGTATGTTAAGATGTTTATAAGTTGCATAATCCTTGTTTGAATGATTCAGCCAAGAACGTATGATGTATTTGCAAGCAAATATTGTTAGATTGTCACAAATTTAGGAGTTCTTTGATGAGTGTATATTGCATTTATTTATTTTGCTCTTGGGTATGTGGCTCAAGATCTCCAATGGCTCAGTTTTCCAAGTATTTGAAGCTTTTGAGCTATAATGCAGTCTCTAAGCTCAAAATTAAGGTATGTCCTTGGGTCTCATAATGTGCACTTAAACCGTTTTTGTAAGACTTAAAATTACATGTAACAAGAATGTTTTTGATCAGCATCTACAAGATTGATTTGCAACTTCTTCACATACACATCCTCATTATCAGTTTGAGGGCAATATAATATTCAACAAGTGTTATATATTTTTTGCGACTGGGTCTTTGTAAGGAGAGGAACATGGCGAGGAAATGCAAAAGGATGATATTAAGATGATCAGTGTTGATATTTAGTGTTCTTCTTTTCTGTGAAAGAATACCTACATCAGTGTAAATTGTAGTATTTGAAGCAGGATCTCTGTAATTGTACTGGGATAAGTAATATCTTTGAAAATTTGTATTGTTTTGAATCTTTCTAAATGACATAGTTCTACAACTTTTCAGAGCTGAACATTTTGAATGATGGTCCACAATTATGCATCAGACTAGTTAATGTGATCTTTTGTAAGGTCTTAAACTTTTAAATTGAAATTTCTTCCTATCAATTGCAGATATATGGCTTGAAGGCTCTTGTTAAAAGCTTTTTGCCACTTAAAGATGGACATGTCAGACAGCGGATCAAAGGGTTGCTTAGTGTTCTTCTAAAGCTTCTTCAAACAGGTGACGTTTCAGAGAATTCAAAATCAAGGTATGCAAGCTTAACTGTTCCTAAGAATATAAGTTGTGCTTATAGTACTGGTTGGCTATATTTGGTAAATGTTTGTGCTTGATCAGGAGTAGGATTTGTTAGTCAAGGCCATTTTGTTGAATGCTATTTAATTTTTAGTGGGCAGGTTCATATTTTTTCCCTTAAATGAAAGGTTTTGATCTGTAGCACCCTGGTTATTTCTAACTGTTTACAAATTATTTACATGGGCACTCACTGTCCTATTATATTTGTTCTTTGTTGAAAACCTTATGAATTCACGAACTTGAACACGACTAACACAAGCTGCAAAATTTTACCTAGTGGCCTTCTTAATTTCTAAAGTGAACTAATTGAAACTCCCTCAGGACTGATGACTCTTAAACCAATTTTTTTGTAGTATCCATTTTGACAGATTGGCTGGATGTATCAATTTAGCTTTGATATGAGAATCAGATAGCATCCCTCTAAAAGGTTTCGCTAGGTTTTGCCTGCATGAATGCCACAATGATGTCTTCTGATCTTTGGCTCCATTCAAATTGAATGTGGAGTTCACAAACAACAAGAGGTTCTAACAGAGTGAGAAAAGCGAGAGGCAGGCAGGGAGTGATGGAGGGATTCCTCTTTGAGGTGTGTTCAGAATTCAGCTTGGCCCTTTCCTTCAGTAGGGGAATCCCATGAGGTGTTGAGTATCTCCTTTTTATCTTGCTAATCCTTTAACAGGAGTATGAACCCTTGAACATTTGCTTGCATTCTATTCTTTGTATGGATGCTTGTTGATGAAGAAGGCTAGGGGTAGTGGCACCTCCCAATTCCTGAAATCATCAGCATTACATGTTGGGACTGGGTTTCCATTGACTACTTTATGCAAATTTAATCGAATTGTTTGTGATGGTGTTATCCTCTATTTCTCACTGTGCCATGGTAGCCTAACTTAATTATAAATGTAAAAATATTAGTATGATGCAGGGTATTATTTTTTGATTTGTTAAAGTTGTATCCTCTATTTTAAAAGTATTTATAATTTTTTGATGATTTCTTTATTGGCCAATGATTTCACTACCTTCTTGGCGAAGGGTTATTTGTACTTATTTTCAATCATATCAGATGCCTATAAGTACCTGCAGAGTAATTTGCTTTTAATAGCTCCCACTTTTTAATTAATCAGTATGTTTATATTTGTTAATTAATTTGGATGGGAAAATATGGCTAGAGAGAAAAGTTTGAAAAGACAAACGCTATTAAGGAGCACATATTTTTTTTTCCTTTTAAATGTCAACTCCACTTTTTGAGGAACATGCTTAAGGTTATCTTTTAAATTGGACCCATTTTTTTTCAAGATTAAAGGAGCGCACTTTACTTTTATTGTATGAGCTCATATTTTAAATAATATTTTGAACTTGTCCAAGGGGTTGAGCTTAATTGGTTAAATCATTGAGTTCTCATTGTGGAGACTCAGGTTCAAATCCTCCCAAAGGAACATCTAATATGGATGTTTAAGTTGTGACTCTTGGTCTTCCATAGGAGGTTTCGAGTGTGGTTGCTGAAAAGGAGCTAGTATTAGTCTCATTATTGTAAACAATTAGCAATATAACAAATAATTTTTTTTTTGAACTTGCTATAAATACCATTTTAAGCTTTTAAATTGAACTTGTATATATCAATATTTATTAGCTTAATATATTTTTTTATTGCCTAACCTAGATTTGAACAGTATTTTGAATATAGAACACACACAAAGGGTATATTATCCCAGGCTTGGGGAGTGAAAGTCAAAGATTATTTGGAAGAAAGCAACAACGATGGAGTCTTGGGTTGGCACTAGAAGGAATTCAACAATCAGAATCTGCCACACAATGAACTTGAGCAACTCAAATCAATCCTCAAGGATAAAGTTATATTTATTCGGGATGGAAAAGATAAATTAGTGTGGATTGGATCCAAAACATGGCAATATAATGTGAAGGATGGATATGAAATCTTAGGGCAAGACGATGCAAAGTCACCACTACCATTGCAATTGTGTTGGAGTAACCAATGTCTTCCAAAAGTGGGAACATTTACTTGGGCAATGCATCAAAATAGGATTCTAACAATAGTCAAGTTTGTTAAAATGGGATATTTAGGCCCCACAAGATGCGTCCTTTCTAAAGATAATGAGGAAAATGTAAATCATCTCATATTAGGATGTCCATTCACACAAGCTTGCCGATGATGGTTGTGTGGCAAGCTTGGTTGGGTTGTCGCATTACCAAATGATATCCTCACATTATTTAAATCCTGGCCAATAATAAAAAAGAATGCTTTGTTTTCAGGTTTATGGATAATAGGCCCTTCAATCCTAGTGTAGGAGATATGGAAGGAAAGAAGCAAAAGGTTATTCCAAGAAAATGAAATGTCTTTACCGTCATTCCTAAACAAGATTGAAGTAGCCATAGTAGAGGTAACGAACAACGGGGTAGCAAGGTTGAACCCTTAAAAATTGTCCTTCGCAGATTGGGACTCAAAGATGAGATAGGTTTTGTTTGGGTTAAAAATTCCAACACTTGGATGTATGGAATCAAGGAAAGCCAAGAATCCAAGGGACAATGTAGCTTGGAAACCCTTGCAACATAATTGATACAAAATGATGGTGCTTCCAGAGGGAATCTCGACGTTTCTGGTGTAGGGTGTATCATCCAAGATTGGGAAGGGAAAACAATGGGTGAGCTTTCACAACCCTTTCCAGAAGGAACAAACAATATGGCATAATTCCAAGCACTAATTCTCGGTTTGCAATTATGTAAGGACCTGAAAATAGATAATGTTGAAATTGAAGGGGATTCGTCCTTGGTCATACATGCCCTTAAGTCTAGGAAGGTTGTGAACTGGAAACTTCAACCGCTAGTAGAGGTGTTTGTATTGATTGGTAGTCTCAATGGTTTCATGCTTCAACACAATTACAAAGAAGCAAACGATGTGGCAGATAGGTTGGCAAATGCAAGGGCGGATGGGATGTGAAAAAGAATGTTAAATTTAGGGCAGAGGCTCCCCATAAATAAAAAATGAAAACCTGTGGTTATTGAAATTGCATACAATGTAGATCACAAAGGGTAATGCATTAAAGGAAGGGTACGAAGAAGCTCATGTAATTAATGCTACAATAAATTCAAATCATGGAAACCATTACAAATGGATGGACTATTGAGAGCTCGAGGCAAATTGGCAGCATCATTGCATTGTTGGGAAAGTGTCTATGGACACTCCAATTTGGCTAACGTGCCCTAGAATACAAATGGCCTTTCTGGGCACGATCATAGAACTTAGGTTAAGGTGAATCTTCTAGGTTGATGGCAGTTTAGATGTGGAAGCGGTGAAGTTAATCCTCGATTGGGAGTTCATGGAGTCTAGTGAGGTTACAGAGTAAATATTGACATATCATCTAGGTCCGTTGCCACACCCCTAGACTTGAATGTCTCCAAAGGTATGAACCTTGCCATGGTTAGATTGATCATAAAGGCAAATTACTTGGGCAGTGTGGAAGATACAATTGTGATGGCTTGTTTTGGGCAAGGGGATCTTATGGCCGAGAGATTTGTATAGGCTCTTCATACAAGGTGCAAGGGTTAAATGCCATCCCTTGCTTTTGGGCATCTCATGGGCTGCTCTTGCGCGGCACAAAGCTAGGGCAGAGAGGGGTTTTAGATTTCTGAAGCATTACTTAAACTTGGAGCCAGTGTTTGGTTGGAATTGGATGATTGACTTTACAAACTTCTTGCAGACAATTGGTGATAGGTGATGTAATCTCTTTATTCTCTAAATTAATATAATCTTTTCATGAGGATAAAAAATAATAATTATTAGGTGGATTCCAAATCTAGAGTTTTAACTTTGTTTAATATTATTTCAATAGGATTTCTGGTATAAAGCGTTTTATAATTGTTTTCCTTTTTACTCACTAAAGAAAATTGTTTTTACTTGTGGCTGCATGCCATGAACGTTAGGACATTATTCTAATGTGGTAGACACAAGGGAATAATGAACTTACAAATCATGGTTTCCAAGATGGCATGATCACATACCACTTGTTATATACGAAACTGTTATATATGCAGGATAAAATGTAAATATTTACATATTTTGTTACAAAAAAATAGAGTATAGATAATTAATAGTAGGAAAGGTAGTTGATAGGCTATAAATATAGGTTACAGTGGATGCATAGGGAGTGACAGATTGGTATGAGGAAAATATTCGTAACTAATCTAGTATACGATACAAACCATATTAATACATCAAAATTGTTAATGAACAAATTGCAATAGTGTTTACAGTTGAAGAAGACAATGTTGAAGAGATGTAATTATAAAAGTCGCCTCTTCCCATGGCTCGCATCATCTTTCTCCCAAATTCAATATTACTGTTTAAGAACTTAAGTCAATTACCCATCCAAAGCTTGCAAATTATGATATTGACATTTTAAAGGCAGTAATAGCATTAAGACATCGATGAGATAAAATAGGAGCTCCTACTCTTGTTCCAGGAAAGAATGAAAGCAAGTCTAAGATTCAATATCAACTTTGTTAATCTTGACAAGTAGAGCTTCGTAGAAATATAATCAAAATCTACTTCAAACAATTGCTGATTTGAATCTGTAGAATGTATGCACATGTAAATTAGCTCCGTGCCTTTTGCGAGTTTAATAAAATTAGCTCAGTCCTTTGTTGTGTATATCTGACATTTCATCATTGAGGATATTTTGCAGCTATCATAGAAAATTTGGGGACATCTTATGATGGGAGATAACTTGTCATGCCGCTGTTGTCAACACTAATTTTTATAGATGATGTATTGGTGTTACCATTTATGCCAGTTCCCGTGATATGTTCATTATAGAACTTCTGATATGCATTTGAGTTCCTGTACCTAACTGTAGCTTTGAATGCCTTTATAGATTCTTGGTTTTACTTGTTGTGGTCAATTGATAATTACTAGTTCTTTTGAGTTTGCTCCTTAACTTGAAAACATGGTGCATCTTTGGTGATTGTTTTTACCATAGTTCAAAGACTTGGACTTTTCAAAAACTCACGCGGAATTCGACTTGGACTTGGGAATCGGGAAAAACTTGAGAAAATTTATGAACATTAAATAACACATAAATTTGCAAAATAAACTTAAGAAACATGCATAAAATTGAATTTACAAAGTTCACAAGTAGTTTTTCCTTCATTTTGAGATAAAATAATGAGTTTAATTCACATCATAGTGTCATGATTATAAATTACATGTCTGTACAAATATTTAACAAATTTCATCTGCAGCAAAGATGGGCCCAAAACAATTTTTATTTGTTTCCTTTTGTTAATGATATAATATTCAGATTAGTGATGCATACTTCAGACAATGAAGAGATAAATTTAAATGTAGCACTAAATGCTATTTAAATTTATACTTGCATATTCAAATTTAATTCATGAAGCCGACTTCTTGATTAATGATTATATATAAATAAAATATAATGAAAAGACACGATTTTTATGAAGGCCGACCTTGATACAAAGAGGTGCGAATTTTTGAGAAAGACGTCTTATGTAAAGTGGCCGACCTCTCTTATGAAGTGGTGCAATTTCATTAGAGTGCCTAATGACTCTCCTCATTTGTATTTGATCATCAAGTTATTCAACTTCATCAAGCAGATCGAATTCAAGGAGAAGGACGCATTTGTATAGAGGAGGTTGATCTGAGCAGCAGATCATCATTTTGTATCAGCAGATTATTGTATACTGTTTGTATTTGCATCTGAGAGAGGTGCGAATTATCCATTGCATCAAATTCGGCTTTGTGTTGGCCTGAGTTGTAAGCAGATTGCTCTTCTTAATATATTCAATATATAAGAGATATATTGGCTGGGTTTTTCTTCCTTAGGAGGAGGGTTTCCCAAGGTATCTTGCTGTGTTTATTGTCTTATGTGTTGCATCTTCTGATTGCTTTCATTTCTGATCATAAAATCAACATGGTATCAGAGCCAGGTTTGAAAAAGTCGTGATCAGATTTGTTATGCAGCACTCTCTTTAATCTTTTTCTGTCTATCTCTATTTGAGTTTCAAGATGGTGAATGGTCTGAAAATCGAGGATAGACTCGAAGGAGCTTCTAACTACACATCATGGAGGTTCAGGATCATGCTCACCATGGAAGAGAATGATTTGGCTGAGTTTGTGGGAACAAAAGTCCCCGAACCTGAGGAGGAAGAAGAGAAGTTGCAGTGGAGGAAGAAAGATACTGGGGCAAAGAAAGTGTTGGTTGATTCCGTTAAAGATCATGTTGTTCTGATTGTCTCCAAGTTGAAGACGGCAAGGGAAATGTTCAAAACATTGGAAGAGATGTACGAAATCAACAACATCAACTAGGCACTTGCACTGAAGCAACAACTTCATCACGTTAAGATGGCGGAAGGAGAATTTGTCATCACCTACTTCATGAAGATTTCTGAATTGAGAGATCAACTCTCTACCATTGGTCATATTGTTGATGACAAAGATTTGACCATGTTGGCTCTTAATGGTCTTCCTTCATCTTGGGAGTCTTACATTCAGGGAATCAGTGCGAGATCGAAACTTCCCAAGTTTGATCGATTCAGGGCCGACTGTATTCAAGAGGAGTCGAGGTTGGTAGCTAAAGGCATTGGTCAAAGTTCAAAGAATGAAGATATACATGTTCTCTCCTCTCATTCGTCGAAGAAAGGAAAAGTTTGGAAGAAAGGATTCTTCAAGAGGAATAGAAATGAAGGGTCAGATGGTGTTCCTGCATTCAAGAAGAAGTGGGATCTCTCTCGTGTTCAATGCTTTAGATGTGACAAATTTGGTCACTATGCGAAGGATTGCCCTACTAGGCCTAATCAACATGCTTCATTTGCGGATGTGATTGAGATCTCGCCCCAAAATGATTCTAGTGAATTTCTACTCTAGTTATGGGCCTATGTTCAAACCGTGAAGGTTTTGTACTGATCGAAGCACAAGAGCAATGTATCATATTGTGTCCACCCTTCAAAATATTTAAGAGATAAGTATTCCTTGTTTTGATTGTAATTACCCTTCTAGGCTAAAGTTCAGTTTGTTGAGTTGTGCAAATCTGACATTATTTACTTAGGATTATGTGTGACTAGTACATAGTGATCACTGTGATAAGATTCTTTAGAATTATTCATTGCAAGTTGTATCATGCTAATTTGTGAAGTTTGTGTTTTGTTTTGCTGAGATTAGCTCTTTCGAGAAATTGAAAGAAAGACATGTCATGATTGATGAATTAATTATCTATTACTCGGGAGATTTTGAATTCTATGAGATAAGTATTGCATGGTTGAATAATGCTCATGAATTGTTTTGTAGTTATTAATTCATGCTATAACATTAGTCGATCATGTATGCTCCTAGTTATGGTACGTCTATTTGAGATAGTTGTGTCCCATGACCTATTAGTAATCTCTTGTTAATGCTTTCAGGATAAATCAAGAAGCGTAAGAGATTTCTTTCAAGAAGAGCTTGATGCATCCTATAGGTTGAAGAATGGAGACTCTACTTGTAGCTATGAGACTAAGTGAATGGCTGGAGACATTTTTTCGAAGAGGAAGAATTAACCTTAAGAGGGAGTTCTATGACTCGTTGAGAATAAGTAAGGGTTGCAGTGTTGCAAGGCTAGATGCAAAATTATTGAAGTACCTCTTCAGCAGTTGAATTGCGCAAGTCAGGTCAACCTGGATTTAACATTGGTAGCTCCGCAAACCTATTCAGAATAGAGTGATTTGGGATGCGGTCAAAGAGGACAACCCTAAATCTCTACAGAGGTATGCGTTGGAAACCATTTCTGTAAGGCAAGCGTTGCAGGCAATCTTGGACAATGAGGTCAGGTGGTTGATGCAAGTGATTGAAGATTCAAAGGGAGCCTACTGAACCTAAAGAAGATGGTTGTGTTGCTCTGGATGCTGTTTCAGTTGAGGTCTGCGATGATATCCTGGTATAGCAGGAAGCAGTCTTTTGTGGCATTGAGTACAACAGAAGCCGAGTACATTACAACTTGTGTGGCAACTCGAGAAGTAGTGTGGCTTCAAAAGCTTTGTGCAGGATTGGTTGGACAATCATTGAAGCCAACTGTCATCCATTGTGTTAATCAAAGCTTTGAGAAGCTTTCTGTCTTTCCAAGTGTTTCATGACAAAACTAAGCATACCACTATATCAAAGATATTGTATCGAGGAAAGATATTTAGTTGAGGTATATCAATATTGATGAGCAAATGGTAGTCATTCTCATCAAGCATCTCTTCAGGATAATGTTTGTGTACCTTCGAGACAAGCTTGATATGGTGGAAAATGAAGCCCTAGCTGAGAGGGAGTTTCTGTATTAGTGTTCCTTCTTTTAATGAGTTCTTCTTTGAGAGAAGTTCGAGGTGAAATCCCTTGGTAATGAGTTCTTCTCTTGGGAGAAATTCGAGGTGAAATCCCTAGTTAATGCATTCTTCTCTTAGGAGAAGTTTGAGGTGAAAACCCTTGTTTCCACCCTCTGGGAGAGCCATGGTGGATGTCATGTGTGCGACTCCATGACAACATCACGTGAGGGAGTCCGTGATGATTTACTTGTACTTGTGTTTCACCCTCTGGGAGAGCTATGGTGAAAGTCATGTTGAGGTGAAAACCTCACGCAAGTGATGAACACTTGTACATACCATACATGGTTGTAGCCATTATGGTTGATATCATGTTGAGGTGATATCTGATATCGCAATGAGGTGATATCTTTCTTCTCCACATATGGGTGTAGCCATTGTGGTAGCTTTCACTATGAGGTGATACATTTTGTATAGCTAAAAGTATTCCTCCCTATCTAAGAGGGAGTGTTAATGATATTATTTAGATTAGTGATGAATACTTCAGACAATGAAAAGATAAATTTAAATGTAGCACTAAATGCTATTTAAATTTATACTTGCATATTCAAATTTAATTCATGAAGCCAACTTTTTGATTAATGATTAAATATAAATAAAATACAATGAAAAGACACGATTTTTATTAAGGCTGACCTTGATACAAAGAGGCGCAAATTTTTTAGAAAGGCATCTTATGTAAAGTGGCCGACCTCTCTTATGAAGGGGCGCAATTTCATTAGAGTGCCTATATATATGACTCTCCTCATTCGTATTTGATCATCAAGTTATTCAAGTTCATCAAGTAGATCGAACTCAAGGAGAAGGACACATTTGTATAGAGGAGGTTGATCTGAGCAACAAATCATCATTTTGTATCAATAGATTATTGTATATTGTTTGTATTTGCATCTGAGAGAGGTGCGAATTATCCATTGCATCAAATTCGGCTTTGTGTTGGCCTGAGTTGTAAACAGATTGCTGTTCTTAATATATTCAATAAATAAGAGATATATTGGTTGGGTTTTTCTCCCTCAGGAGGAGGGTTTCCCAGGGTATCTTGTTGTGTTTATTGTCTTATGTGTTGCATCTTTTGATTGCTTTCATTTCTGATCATAAAATCAACACCTTTAAAACCTAAGCATAGGTCTGGGGGTGAGAGTCCCCATTGGTGTTGATGCGCAACATCCCTCATAGGGGTCTGGGAGTATAGCCTTTGAGACCCCACAAACATTCACGGTGCATGGAATTTTTCAAATGCAGTTGCAAAGCTATCTAAAATTGACCAATCCTCACTCCAAATCACACAAATGAGCCTACAAATGATTGTGGACTTATTCTTTTTATTCTGGCTGAGTTTTTTTCTCACAGATGTGTGAGTTATTAGTGAGTACCCACCAAAAACTTTTCGGTGAGTTTTCATGAGTTACTTGATGACCCTGTGAGGAGCATGAATACACACTGACATTGTGTGGAGCACATTTACTCATTAAGTATTTAATCCATGTTTGCTACTTGAATCTTAAAGAGTTTATGTTTTTTAACTGGTTTGTATAGCTTCAGTTGATTAAGTTGTGTAACTACAATATTCTTAGAGTTTCCATGATGGGTGGCATAGTGACGAGGTTTTGGGGATGGCAAAAAATTCTTGGGATGATTGGGAGACACCAAAAAAATTAATATTTTAAATTTTAAATAGCTTAAAGTAAGTTATAAAATAGATCCAATAATCCATTTGATAATCATAATAACATACATCATTGATAATATGATTTTTCAAGTTTATTTACTATTTTGCTGGTTTAGGTTTGATGGGGTTTCCTAAATATTTTCTTGGCATACAACATTGATAATATGATTTTTCAAGTTTATTTAATGTGTTGGTTTAGGTTAGGTGATTTCCCAAATATTTTTTTGGGGTTTGGTATGGCTGTGTTCAGCTGTTCAATATATATTTATACAAGGTTTAATAATAAAAGCTTGATGGTGAGTGGGACTAAGTGCAGGAGTGGTGAATGACAAAGCAATAGAATTGGATGACACAGAGAATGATGGGCATAAGGGTGTATGTATAGGCAGCCATGCTAATATAAAAGACATAGTGAAGGATTTATGCACAAGAAAAGTCTCATTTCTTGGACAGTTTTTTGAACTCCAAAAAATCTTTCCTCTCTCCTGCCATGGAGAAAGATCAGTTGGTTGAGGTTTGAGTGGACAATCAGAAAATTTGTTTGGAGTGCAAAAATGACCTCAATGCTATGCACCTTGAGGACACATTCCTTGCAAAAATAGGTTCTTCCCCTATAGGGGACTGTTTAGGCATGTATACAAAACCTCTCCCTTGTCCTCAAATTTTAAAAAATCTAGGAAATATTTCTGGTATGGCAAAATTTCAATAGGGGATGACAGGGTGTTTTAGGAGATAGCTAGCCAGCCCCTATAGCCAAACAAACAAAACACTAAAAAAGAAAAAAACACAAAATAAAACAAAAAAACTTCATATATATCCTCCCACTTAAAAATTTTGAGTGCAATATTTATGCTTCAAAGAACCTTCACAATGCCTTCACCATGTAATGTCCCCTTCTCATCAGTGATCTTATCAGTTGCTCATCAGCCTATTTTGGAGGCCTGTAGGCTCGTTGAGGTGAATTAAGGGTTTCCTTGTTTGGAGATTTTGTGGTAATTCTTGGTGTTTACTATTTTTAGTAAATACTATTTTTGGCAGTTGGCAGTTGTCAGTCTTCAGCTCTTCATTTTCAGTTGGAGCAATTGCTTGGGTTTGAGTGTTGGCTTTTTAAAACAATATTCTAGTGAAATACTTCATTTCAAGACAAAGTGTTCTAATTTCAAGTTGACCCCTTGGCCTAAGGAGTTAACTTTAAGTTGTGCTTAAAAGAGGGTCATGAACAGGGACGCCTTCATAAAGGAGTTTTAATTATTTTAATAAAACTTTAAATGCCTTGAAGTGGATGCCTATATGGAGGATGTTTATTCCTTTTGAATTTTAAAAATATGTCAAGGCTTTTGGCGTCCCATCTTGGGAACTTGAAGAGTCATCTCATCTCTTTAAAAATGAGGCTTTACTCCAACATTTGGTATCTCATGTTTATGCCAAACTTATGTTGTCGAAATGACTATTCATTTTGCACTTCAAGGAATGCTGACCTCTTAGTATCATTCTGATTTCGTGTTTGAAAGATAATACCTAATTGGTTCTAGGCTGCTTCTCAAATCAGACTAGTAGATAGAGCTTCAAAGTGATGAATTTTGGTGTGATTTCCAGATTTCAAGTTGCTGGTTTTTACACAACTGAAGGTCGATTTCATTTCCAGCTTCTTGTATGATTTTTATTTCATTGTGGGCAGTTAATAAATTCATTACTAAGGTGATGGTGACCCTTGCTAGTGAATTTTGGATTTTTGTTTGAAGTGTGTGATTTGTTCTTACAAAATCGCCCTTGCTAAGGGCCATACCATTCTGTGTGCATTGGGAATTGTGCTAGTAAATAAATGCTGGCTTTTTGAAGCTGTTTCTTCATCATGACATGGGCGCCTATTCTCCAAGGGTCCATTGCACTTGATTTCACTCAATTCGGAGGTAAATTGATAAAAATATAAGCATTTCATTGATTCACAGGTTGCTGATTTACAGTTTCAGTTTGCTGGTTTTAATTATCAGACTTTAAAAAGATCAGAATTTGGCTTCTGTTCCAGTGTTTGAGAGCTTAATAATTTGAGAAAATCATTCTTCACATATTGGCATTGTTCTATCTTTGTAATACTTGTAAATTGCAGATTATATTGTTTGTAAGGTTGTGCATTAGTAGTACTAATCCAACCATATGTTATTGCTGCATTTATTTGTAATTTCTAAGCCAACATTAATTACCCCTGGATGGTTTACCGCTAGTGTGGAGAATAAGTTTTGTATCTTTTCATTGTACCCACTGATAAGCGGAGAATCCCCACTCAAGAGTGGATGTCTGGCGCAACAGATGAAGTGTTTAATTGTAATTTCTTTCCCCCCACTGTTTTAGTGGAAGAGTGGAAATTCTCTCATGGTTGGTTATCCGCCTAAGTTCTTTTCGATTTGTAATTAGCACTTTGCCATATGTTAGCACCTCGCCTTCTAAAGGATCTTGTGTGCACATTCTTGGTGTTGAGTTCAATTCCTCTCATTCAATTGTAATCATTTCAGTATTGATTAAGTAGATCCTAGGGATTCTTTGACCATATGCTTGCCCCTCCTCCTTAAGTGGTTTTAGGGCGCATTCTTGGTTAGAGTTCTTTTCCGCATCGTTTTGGTTTGAAGCTAACCTTAATGGGTGCTTGGTTACATTGTAATTGCTATTGAAAATCAATTTTTTTTGAGAGGGTATCTTTCACACCATAAGATTTCTTTCTTTGTTGTAATGAATGTTTTGTAAGGATTCTTTCAATTGCTCCTGCAAAGACATAAAAGGATGACAAAAACAACACTTACACATGAGACAAACAAGACAGTTTTTGAAACTTGAAACTTTTAGCTTGAAACTTGACACATTCATATTGGTACAACTTTATTGTTTATTTCTAAGGGATTTATAAATTGAAATCAAAGTACAGTTGAAGAGAGTAGGGATGGAATACAACCTTATAACATGAATTCTTCTACATTACCAAGCTCCCAATCTAGTCTTGAATGGTTTCAACACCCAATGGGGGTTATATCTCACCTCTTTTACATTTTGATGTGTATAACTGTTCCTATGCTAGCACAACCAACCTAAATGTGGGAGAAACATATTTCTATTGTATGGTACAATTACTGCTGAAAATTGGATTTATGGCTCCACAGTTTGCATTTATATTTCTAAGAAAAATATTTGAATGATGCACATAATATCATCGTAGTCAAATTACATGATAAAGACTAGGCATTAATAAAGTGATAGGAACATGTTAAGACACTTCTTTGCTTCATATTTGCCATCTATTAAGAGTTGGGATCTATTGTGGATTAGGAATTTTATCCACTTGGCTGCTTAATAGTTGACTGAACAATTGCTACATGTTACACAAGATGTTGGACCAAATGTGCAATAGTATAGATTGATTTAATTATGTCAACGAAGACACATGATCTTTATGACTTTCTCCATTCAAGTTATTGAGTAAGATGGTTTGTCAACTACTATTCATTTTCCCAATCTCCAAACAAGCTACTTGGATTTTATGTGGTTGGAATGGTTCTAACCTCTAATAAATATCATACTATCACCATCCTATTGAGATTGTCCAAGTCCCTTGCAAGACTCGTATGGTCTTGAGTTTGCGGCCATGCATAGTGCCTTGCAACTTTAGGATCAATAGACTCTTGAGTATTGTTAGACTCCAACCACAAATTGGGATGTTGATCCCAAAGATGCCACATAGGTTGATGAGGAGGATCTACAGGAGGAATTGGTTGGTGTTCCGTTGGATGAGGCATGCCCTCATAGTGGCAATTATTCAAACTTAGGCTCCAATTTTGATGCAGTGGTATCAGATGCTTATTAGGGACAATTGCATATTTAATATGTTGTCATTTTGTAGTTGAAACTTGCAATGTTTGGGCATTCTTTTGTAGTTTGTATATAATACATATGCACATTGACAATGAAAGCAATTAAATTTTGTTAATTTGTTTATCAACTCTCATGTGAGATCATAGTGCAACTCTCATGTTATGTATTGAAGTTCTATAATGTACGTGGTGAATGCTTTATCAATGTGATCATATGGATATTTGAAAGTTTCTATGTGTTAAAAATTTCTCTATTTTTTTAATAGCTGTTCCTTGTAGTTCTGTAAAAATGGCCTCCCAAAAAATCTGTCTCAAAATGCATCCCCTTGTACCTTGCAGTCCACATCCTCAAAACTTGTGTAACATAGCCTTAATTCTTTCCATTCGTGCACAACATAAATCTCTCTACCCCTTTGGTTCAAGGGTGGCAATTTAATCAACTTTCTTAAAATTGTGGTTTGAAATGGATAGGTTCGAGAGAGTGGATGAAAGGGCTCTAGAGAAGCCTACCTCTCTTGAATCACTACTAGTGAATAAGTTTGTTGATGAAGTGAAGGCTCAAGAAGTTTCAATACCTTTATCTTTAGGGGATATTCCTTTGTTTTACTTTTGGACTAATGAGGTGCCAAAACTTTTTACTAATGATGAATTTTTACAAACTATGGAAACTTAAATTGACAACAAACCATTGAGGTGTGGATGTTTTGGGAAGCGACCATCTCTTGAAGAATAAATTAATGTATGAAATCCATTTTGTTTAATATCGGTGAACATTGTTAATCTTTGTTAGAGAAGGGTTTCTTCTTGGTATGATTTTAGATAGTAGAGGATAGTTTTTATGTGGGGAACGAAAGCCCTTGGTTTTTTGGAAGGCAATGAGATGTTATGTGCCCTTGGATAAAAATTGCTATTATCTCAAAGGCTCAGATATGGCTTTGTCTATACAATCTTCCTTTGGTTATGAAAGGCCTTGGTTTGATATAGGGGTTGGTTAAAAAAGTAGGTAATTTCATTAGAATTGATAATGAGTTGAACTCTCCTTGTTGTGAGCGTTTATGTCATGGTGGATCTATCAAAGCCAATTTCTATTCCATCAAGAATATGTCTTCAAAAGATTGTTGTTGCAATTAAACAATTTTGAGGGACTGCCATTCAGATATTTTTGGTGCAACTAGCTGATGCACAAATTGGTGGATTGCCCTTGAAAGAGTTTACTGGGTTCTTGCACTTTTCAATTATAGAAATGGATCAAGAAATCCAACGCTAACTTAGATCCCCACTTAAAAGGAGAGGGATGGAGATGGAAGCAGAAAGATTGTGTTCAGAAGCCTTGAATACATTTGGTGAGGGTTGTCAATGGATAATGGAGGATAGTTTCAACATGCAGTTGCCTTTGCTCTTTTATGAGGTATGGTTAGGATTCAGTGTTGGTTGGATGTTTTTTTGAACTCAACTCGCTATGTTTTTAGGTTTCATTGGAAGATCGAGTATCATATTTCTTGAGAGTATTGATGCACACATTCAATTTTATTCCCTCAATTCATCTAGCAATATATGTAATAATAATTTACACAAAATGTACAAAATTAAATATATAATTGAGAATACAATTGATTATTGATAATTCAATTTCAATTGGAAAATTATAAATGTTGAGATAAATCAAAATGGTTTTTATCATAGAAGTAGTATTTGGAATTGAGATTAACTTGACAGAACAAAAGTATAAATGAAATTCAGTTACTCTAGGAAAAAAACATTGCTTTTCCATCTAGTGTAGCACAAACTAATTATTGTTTTTTGAATTTTAAAGCTAGAGTTAGGGTTTGGGGACATACTTCATAGAGTCCAAAGACATTCAAGGCTATATGGACCTTTCATGTTGCATGCCAGTTTTAGGTGTTAAATAGCAAATGTTTAGGTTGGGGGGTCTTTTTGGGTCTCCATAAAGGTTTAGAGTTTTTTCTTGTAAGTTTTTTTTCTAGTTTTCAAAGCTGTCATAGGCAGAGTCATCTTTGTGTCCCTAGAATGTTATAGGTTCATTGAAGATGGTAGACCATTCCCAACACATTGTTTCATAAAGGAAATGCCTTGGGAAATGTCCACTAGATTGGTGAGATATCTTTGGCTTGAACACCAAATTTAATAGAGAATGGGGATGCAAGGGTTACATTCTATCCATGTCTGCCCATCTTGAAGACATCCTTGGATGAGGGTATGTAAGAAAATTCCTAGTGATGTGACCTTGAGGAACACCTTATATGTAAAGACAATGTAATAATCTAGGATAATGCTACCAACAAAAGCTTGTTCAAATGTTTTGATTATGAATGACACAATATTTGATCCAAATGTTGCCTTTTGTGATTAATGATTCATCCTAGTTTGCTATTGCTAGGACTTTGCTTTTACTTCTCATGACTGTGCATTTCTGGGAAATGTTTGCACCTATATATTTTGATTGAATTGCTTCCGACCTTTTTAATAATGAGGAGGGTGTTGTGAATAAGGCCGCCCAGATGTTTTGTCTTCCCATGCTATCATCCCATTGCGATTCTTTTCCTGTGATTTGTAGTAGGCTAGGGCACAATTCTTGCCCCCCAATTTGCAGTAGGGTCAGGGCTTTGTTTATGACAGCCAACTATTATCTCTCTAAGCAACTCCTTCCACTCTAGGCATGTCTTCTCCTACATCAATGCCTTCACGTTTCATATGGTACGTTGATCATTGCTTCTCACATTGCACATAATCATGAAGATGCTTTGCTATCATAATGAAATAGGGAAGCAATGAGCAGCATTGTTCTTCATGAGGGATTCAGATATATGCACAGAGAAATGTTGGTTAGTAGAAAGGAAACCAACCAACCACCCAGAACTGAATATGTTATTAACAATAATAACGAGGCTTATTATTATTGTTAATATTATTTATTACAATGGTACGGTATGATATACTTATTCTAACAAGAGAATCTTTGTTGTATTCTTCTATCAACAAGTTTTTAATTATAAGTGCAATGGGAATATTGGTTTAATTGGTGCTATTGTTAATGGATAAGAATTTCAGTATTATTTCATGGTGTTCCAGATCGCTTGGTAGAATTCTATGATTGATTCTTGTAGGTGCACATTTCAACTTCATTAGATTAATTTTTCTTTTATTCATGCTTAATAATTTGACATGGATTCCTTTGATTGATGTATAGTATTATTATTCCAATATAAATGGATTATTTTGCCTTTGTTTGTTTGTGTTTCATCATTCTTTGATGTCAATCTTAACCTTATGATTGAATGTCAGTACGTAAGTCACTGATGACAGTGAATGATTGGAATATGCTATGGGTGTTATGAGTTATAGCACTATACTGATATGCAATTATTGGTGGACAAAGGTTTTGATTATACAAGAATTACAAACTACAAAGTCTTTATAGTGTGGACTATTACCCTTTCTTATAAGTTATATGTAATAGTTAAAACATTGATCAATGCAGTGAAAGCGATAAAGCCTACCTGAGGCTAGCTGCTGCAAAATCTGTTTTGCGACTTGCTAGAAGATGGGATTTCCATATTTTGCCTCAAATATTTCATTTGACTGTGTTGAGAGCTCAGGTTTGTTATTTGAGATATTATATGATATTTCTAAGTTTTCATAGAAGAGTATTTTATAATGTTGTTGATTCAGTTTCTGTTTCGTATCTTCTTTAGTGACTTTGCTTGCATGGCTTCCTAAGTGAGCTATGTTATATTTTGAAAAAATTGAATAAATTTGTGGTATAAGTTAGAAGCATATATTAAAGTCTTCCTTTCTTTTCATTCTAGGAATGATTAGTATTGAAGGTTACAAGTTGAACATATTTGTGGTGATATAAGGATAACAGCTTTCAAGAACATCAGAATGTGATTCATCCAAACTACGGGACCATATAACTAGTTTTTATGTATCAAGATCATGGTTTAATATATATATATCCTCTATCACTTGTATGAATTGCTCTCCTGACATCTGTAATCAAATTAAATCAACATATCCTCAACATATCTGCAGAGAAGTCCAGACAGAGGGTAGCCGGTTACCATGGTTGCATTTTTTACAACTTTAATGATTTGTTTGTTTCATGTCATCATTATTTTTCCAAAACTATGGCTTAGTAATTGTTTAAAGGTCTTTATGAAAAGCGTAGCATATGATTTTTCTTTGAATAACTATGATCATGAAGAGTGTACATTGCATAGTGAATTCCTTTAGAGAATTGTATCATTTATTATCAGTTTTGTGAATTCTAATTCGTTTGAGTGGCACCGAATAGAAAAAATACTATTGATATCCAAATTTAGTATCTGTAAATGGATTGTTGCTGGATCCAGACTTCATCAACTCTTGATCTTGTGTATGCTGTATTCCAAATTCAAACTGGTTATGATCTAGATATGGCCCAGAAATCAAAGTGGCATTGTATTTGTTGATTAAGATTCTGATTATTGTTGGGTAATTTGTACCCAAAACCAGTAAGGGAATCTAAATTCAACAAGGAAATCAAATTCCTCTCATTTTAGGCTTTCCAAGGAAGATCAACACACAAGCACACAGCACCTGCATAGGGTTTATATGATTTTGTCTAATGTCTCTCTCTCACACACATAATACACTTTATACTGTTTTTACTCTACAATCCATATAAATAATCAACCTGCACACTTAATTTTGCACACCAAATGTCATTGAGAAATATGCAGATATAGCTGATGTGAAATAGTATAGTTACACTATTCACCTGTCAATAAATAAAGTCAATCTGCATACAGTATAATACAACTCAATTGATAAACACACACCACCATCAGAGATACATATCGAGCCTATAACTAATCACGATTAAATCACATCATTTCCAATCATAAAATTTATAATATTAATTCATATCAATTTTCTGTAAAATTCTCTGTTCACATTAAATTAACAATGATCAATGCGCATCGAGACCACTATTTATTATTAATTTAAAACTGCATCTAATGTTCTTAAGTTTCTTAAATTAGCATCCTAATCATATTAAATTTGCTTATCAGTATTACATACCAAATTAGATTAGCACTATCATTTGGTCAAAGTCATTTTAATTCATCAATTCATTGCATAACTAGTCATAAACGAATTTTCAATCATTTAGACCTCAAAAACACTATAGGACGATCCAAACCATTATATGGATAACCAAAAGACCATTAACCTAGTCATGAGGAAGTCATCTCAAAAATCAATTTAAGTAATGATCTAGTCATAATAAAATTCATTCTGCAATGAAGATAGCTGCATTGAAAATTACACATTTTGCTAAGAAGAATAATATTAACATCAATCTCTACGTCTTATACCATATCAAAATTAATATCTATGTAACACCTCCTAGGATTGAATTTAATCTCTTTATCCACATTTAATTCAATCATTAATTTATATCTAATTAAATGCTGCAAGATAAATTAAGTAATTGCATACTTAAGCCTATAGAACTAAATCCTTGATTTGTGCAACAAAGGCGCATATGCAGATTCGTAATGATGATCATACTTACATTTGCTTGACAATTCATAATTATGCAAACTAAGAACACCTTCACAAATACAACTAACAATTAGTGTTAGTGTAGGTTTTTATTTTCTTTATTCAGCTTTATTATTTTTACTCACATATAGTTAAGCTTGCTTAGGTTTATTATAAATGGTATTTATGAGAGTAGATGGCATCTTCTGTAAGAAATGTGTGTATAACTCCCAGCCATCCTTGGTAGGTGGAACTTGGAACTTGGAGTTACATGTTCTCTTGGATGTATATGCCACCTCTCTTAACTATTTGTTTGTCTTTTACTAAGTAGTGGTACCATTTAGTATTTGCTTAGTAAATGTAACTCCTCCTTGTTTCTAGTAGTTGGAATTACTTCTCCTATTGGCTGTATTTGCTTCACACCTATCTCTATAAACCCCACTTATCACCCGTTTCTCATGATGGGGAGTGACTTTCCTTTATCTTGTTTACATATCTCTTGTATTGTTGGTAACTTGCACTATTTGCTTTCTTTATTTAAAGACTATTTGTTAAGGAGTTCTATCGTATTTCCTTTTGCACTAGATCTTGGACATTTTCTCTCTTATTTGTAAAATCTAACATGGTATGAGAGCTAGTGTCAACAAGAAAGGTTAGTTTGGCACAATATACATTATTTTTTCTATACCATTGTGTTTGAACGACCCGAGAAGGTTAGATTAGGCTTTTGTTTTGCCCAAATCTACAATTAGGTTTTGTTTGTGTTTAAATGCTTGGGTTTTGTAAACAATTGCTTTATTAGGGCATTTTGACACCAAATGGACCTCACCATTGTGTCTACAAGAGATCAAAACCTATAGATCCATATAAATTTTGTCAAAATTTTAGTTTGGAGCAATGGAGGCAATTTTTGTACAAACATGTGATATGAAGTAGTTTATGTGCATGTATTTTTAAATTTTTTATTTTTTTTGGAGGGGTGGGGTTTGGGGTGGGTGGGGGAGGCGGGGGGTGCTAAGCAGTCTACCATAACCTAAATAGGTTGTTGGTGGCCCAAAAAAGGGTACACATACCACTTGGGTTTTAACCTAGTTGGCTCCCCAAGGCTTGAACCGACCTAGTTTGGGTTCCTATGTAGCCACCATTAGCTTGTGTTTTTCTCTCTACCTTGCAACCAATGTCTAGCCTCCAATGCACCCATTGTCAATGCTACCCAAAGTTTGAAAACTTGGACTCGACAGCCCAAAATAGGACTCGAACTCGAGACTTGGCATAAAACTCAGCTAGGACTCGATAAAGAAGAAAATTGTAGTTTTACAAAAAAATAAACATAAATTAATGTAGTTAGAGAACATAGGAGACTAATTTGATTATCAATTTCTCATAATTCAAATATTACACATGTTATATGATCTTCAAACACTCAATATTTCAAATTTCATCATTCATACTCATAGTTTCAAACTTTCAAATGAAAAAAAAAGGTTTTGAACATTCATACTCATTGTTTCCAAGCGATGCCAAGAGCCCTAAGTTGGAACTTGGGAGTCTAACTCTAGGACTCATGTGAGTCACTTGTCAGGACTCTGGAGTCCTAGCTTGGGCTCTCCAAGACTCGGCTCAGTAGTCCTTGGCGAGTCGACTCGGCGAGCCCTAGGACTCGCGAGTCCCAAGAGTCTTTTCCAGGACTCGCAAAGTCCTCAAACTTTGATGCTACCTACCTCCCTTTGATAGTTCAATACCCAAGCAACCCTTGGCCCAACAACAACCACAAGGTTGTTGTGTTTGGCTTAGTTGCCACCTTAGCTAGTTGCATCACCCTTTCACTACTGGCATCCCACTAGCTCACCATCAGGCCCTTTACCATCCTCTTCCTCTTTGGCAATTTCAGTCAAGGAGGCAAACTTTGGGAGAGCATAAGTCAAAATGGGGCATAATTTCTGGTTCTTTGCAATGGTGTAATTAATTTTCATATTCGACTCCTTTATTTTCTAGAATTTGACTTTTGTAAGGAATTTTGTTGTTTAGTTGTGTTATTTGGAACTTAAAAGGCTTATTTATAACTTTCACAAGCTAGCTACTTTTTTAGCAACATTTTTTAAAAGTTGGTATTTTTCTGAGCTCTAAATAGTGGTGTAGGTTTTTTGTTTCCAATCTAAAAATACACAATACTTAAGCATTTTTGCTACTCTTGGTTCCTATAAAAGCTCTATTAATTTGATAGTTTGCATTGTAACACACATTGAATTAAAGTGCCAAATATTGTAATATCTAGGGAGTTATTTTGCATATAGTGACAATGGTTGCATGTGTCTCTTGTTTTGTTACTTATCTCTTTCTTTTCTGCATTATAGAACCTACAACTCCAGTTCCAATTCCAATTTTTACGTTGTACAATGATTTTGCTGAAAAGCTAAGTCGCTGTTTTTGGTATGGATCTTAGTTCGAGTTTGTGGATCTGGCAAAACAGTTTTTGGGTTGGGTGCATCTGTACAATTTTTTTTGTAAAATCATATATATATTTACAGTCTAAAAACAAGAAGTAAGTTTAGAATATCACATATCATCAACAAAACCACCATAAATCGGAATGCCATTTGTAACATAAATGATAATTAATATAAAATGTTCATTGTTCAAGCTTAAGTTCAATACTAAAATAATAATAATATCAAGTTCAACAATTAGGTATCAACATCATATGGATTTTGAAATCATTAGGACTATCATCATCATTAACATTAGATGATATAGGAACATTTGAAGAACCACAAGTAGTGCCATTGTCACTTGCACTAAAAATGTGTTCGTTTTCGGACTTTTGAAGTGCAATAGGTTGGGAAATGGAAGCATTCAAGTTAGTGTGCTTTGGCTCCATATCTCACAATTTCGTGTCGCCTTCCTTGTTGCCAAGTTGTTTGTGCGAAAGGAGGTGCAAGTTGAAATGCATATAGACTAAGTTTTTGCTATTTCTAATTGCAATCCCTTACTCTTTATTGAGTGGATAAAAGAGTATGTGCTCCAATTACTCTTAGATGCAAATGAACTAGCAACCCATGATGACAAAGTAGACAAATAGAATTATACATTATAAAATATTTTTTTTGAAAAACTATAAATGAAACTTTGAAGATAAATAAAAGGTTAGTAAACTCACTTGTGATATCATTTTGATTGTGAGAGGTTGTAGGTGTTTGAATTGTTGGCCATGAAAGTACTACCAACTAGGAGCATCCTTCTTGAACTTATCATAAAGAGCCTTGATATTTATTTATTTTTTGATGGAGGTCATCCACAAATTATTTGTAGCTACCTGATACGGGAGCACGAGCCTTCTTGGGCTGAACCTCTTTGACCAAGAGCCAAAGACTGAGCGTATCCATTTTGCCAAATTCGCTCGGGGCACAATCCCGGCTGTAAGGCCCCACCACGTAACCCTAGAGGACGACACAATTACAATAAAAGTGTAACAAATTTTTTTTTTTGAAAGTGTAATTAATTGTTAGTAAAGTGAACTACACTTAACACATACATCTTCTAAGGTACGCAACAACGCTTACATTTGAAACCCATAACATACAAAAGTAAACTAATCCATATCATATAAATTATACTCATGAAATAAGGAACATAAATCCAATAAGATTAAACTCTTTTCATAAGATTACAAACTACATATTAAAATCATTCATAGATTGTATTAATTCAATATAGCAATTACAAGGGTCATTTCCAAAATGACGTAGATCATACAAACAATATTACAATTGCAATGATACAAGGATTCTCCTTGAATACAAATGAGGAGTAGTACACATACATTAACATCCAACTGATCCAATAGAACACGAGATGGTACAAAGCAACTGGAACATGCGAGCTCTTCAATCTGGAAGATCCCGCCATCACGAACATGAAGTGGAAACTCAACGGTGTAAGATACACATTCCACCCAACCACGTGGTAACCTACCCATCGTGGTAGGAGATAGTAAAAGGGCTTCCTAGGTATAACCAACAACCTTAAGACACAGGCAACCACTATCTCCTAGCACGAGGGGTGGGCCCTCGGGTATCATGTGGTTGGGTGGAACGTGTACCTTACACCGTTGGGTTTCCACTTCATATTTGTGATGGTGGGATCTTCCAGATCGAAGAGCTCGCATGTTCTAGTTGCTTTGGACCATCTCTTGTGTTCTATTGGATCAGTTGGATGTTAATGTATATGTACTACTCCTCATTTGTATTCAAAGAGAATCCTTGTATCATTGTAATTGTAATATTGTTTGTATGATCTACCTCATTTTGGAAATGCGCCTTGTAATTGGCATATTGAATTATTACAATCTATGAATGGTTTTAA
This sequence comes from Sequoiadendron giganteum, assembly GCA_007115665.2. NCBI lineage: Eukaryota > Viridiplantae > Streptophyta > Pinopsida > Cupressales > Cupressaceae > Sequoiadendron > Sequoiadendron giganteum. The sequence continues at coordinate 412,207,106 of CM021108.1, read as the reverse complement.
TATGTAGTTTGTAATCTTATGAAATGAGTTTAATGTTATTAACTTATTGGATTTATGTTCTTTATTTCACGAGTATAATTTATATGCTATGGATTAGTTTACTTTTGTATGTTATGGGTTTCAAATAAAAGCGTTGTCGCGTACCTTAGAGGATGTATGCGTTAAGTGTAGTTCACTTTACTAATTGTTAATTGCACTTTCAAATTTTTTTTTGTTACGCTTCTGTTGTAATTGCGTCGTCCTCTAGGGTTATGTGGTGGGGTGTTACACCGGCCTCATCCCTTATGATATCAAAGCCTTGTACTCAACAAGACTTGATCCCTGCTGGGCTCATTAAGAACCTATAAGAGCCTCAATATTTTGACCAATGGAGTGTACAAAATCAATGAACCCACTTGTGACTACATCCTACAAATTAGGATTAGGGAAGAGTTTATGAAGTGTTTCCTTGTATCCTTCAACAACTTCATAATCTTTATATGGAGCAATTCTCGTTGGTACAAACAATCTTAACACTATAGTTTTCTGAAGTCAATGCAAAGGTAAAAAGTTTTAGTGGGGTTGTCATTGTGTTCAATCTTTCTTCAATAATTTTGTGCAATTGTTTGAAATTGTTGTCTTCAGGGCCTTTCTCATTTTCATTTATGATGGTCTTTATTTCTCAATCATTGAGTCAATGCCATCATATATCTCTCCCAAGCAAGGCTTGTCCATGTCAGTATAATGACCTCTCAATATTTGTTGCCCGCTCAATGATGCTTTGCCTCCATATGGACGAAGTTTGGCTAATGACCATGCTAGAAAGTGCCTCTTGAACATTCACAAGTCATCTCAAGACAATTGTGTTAAGAGGCAAAATAGGTCTCAACAATTTATTCATAAATAAAGCATAAAATGATTGAAAAAAACAAAATTTAAAGAAAAAATAAATTATAGAATCAAATTATGACTTTAGTAATTAATTTTAACAAAATAAATTTTTTACTACTTTATTTGCCTTCAATAGCTTCAATTTTGAAAATGCCCAAATATGCCTTGCGACATCTAGTGGTTGTGACAAACATTTGGATCTCCTCAATTTTTTCATACAAATTTTTGATCCAATCAATTTTGTTCACAATCTAATGTAGCATAAAATTGAGAGAGTGGATTGCACAAGGTGTCCAAAAGATATGCGAATAATGTTTCTCAATCGACAACTTAACAACTTTATAATTCTTTGCATTGTCCCTTATGATTTGAACGACATTACAAGGTACCACTTCCTCAATGGTTGTGATGAGGATATTAGCAATAAATTGACCATCCTTCACTTCTCCCTCACAATCCACAACTCTCAAAAACATTGCTTTTTTAGGGGACACTACTATGACATTGATCATGGACCCAATTTGTAGCATCTTTCTACACACCCATATTTTGGCCCATGAATCCCTTATTGGATTCAATGAATTTTCTTCAAACTTGACCTCTTTGTCCAATAAGGTGCCATGAAATTTCTCATACCTTGGGCCCTTGCACCGTTTTGGTGCTTCATTCATTTTTCTCATTATATCTTGCTAATATGGTGAGCAAACAACTTTGAAAGCCAACCCATTTGCATAAATATATCTTGCTATGTGTTGATCAGTAATGTCTAGAGTCTCATTTTGAAATGCCACTTCCGAAGGTCTTGTTGGTCTCTTATCTGTACTGGGTTGTTTTTTAGTTTTGGCTAAAAATTGGTGGCTCTATACCACAACATTGGGATTAGATGTAGGCATATGGGGCCTCATTCCCTCTAGTCTTTTCTTTGCTAAAGGATGATTTGCTCTACGACCTGCTAGTTCATTTGTTTGGTCTTGCTTACTAATATATGCTATCACTTGCTTCGATGGCACAGGTGCATTATTCTTTCCAAGGCATGCTTTGATGTGTAGTCTAGGGATTCCATAGTAATGTGCTTTCACCTAACTATATGAACTTGAATACCTGAAATCACATTTGTTGAAAATCCAATTATAACCCCCACCTCTTGGAACCGACTATATCATATCAACATACTTCCAAAGAGAACTCATATCTTTTTTGAATTTAGGTTAGCTTATGGAGCTAGAAGTATCTGCCATTGTAATTCCTTTGGCAATATATTTTATAAGCAACACATTCAAAACAAATAAAATTTTAAAACAAAAAATAGATATATAAAACTTAACTCTTTTAAAGTTTTAAGCATAGTGATTATTTTCATAGAAAAATGAGAGGAAAGTAAAGCAAGAGAGTTTGTTTCATGTTTGTAAAACAAAAATCTAGGATAATAAATATAAAAAACTTATGTCTTTTCAAGAATATTCTTCTATGATCTTCTTGGCAACTAATGGACACATGCAAATCCGTAGGAATAGCAATGCAATTGTTGTGGAACTTTCAATAATCAATCTTCAACTCCCTTTGTTGAATGGCAAGGAAGAATGAAAGTTTAGTCTTTTGGAATTGGATTTGTTTTTTGTAATAAAACTGAGTTAAAATGAGTTTTGTTTTGGTGTTTGAAATGCTTTTAGATGACACTTTTAGGGTTGGGAATTCATTTTAGGGTGACAAGATCAAAGTGAAAGGGGAAAAAACAAAATTAAAAAAATGTTAGAATATTGACAAGTTCGATTTTCTTGGATCCCCACACAAGTTTGCTTAGGTTCATCATAGACGAACCTAGCTCCCCGTTTCTGTGTCCTATCAAAATCTACAAGGAAACTAGATTGGACCATGCATTCGGCCAGTCCCATGGCAGATCCGGTAAGACGTTTGAAAAATGAAGGATATCATAAATATGCAATGGAAACAATATTTGAACCTATTAATGCAACAAAAAAGATTAAGTGGGAGAGAAAATGTGATGAGGTTGTTGGATATTTGCCTTTTTGTGTCTCTAAATTTACTATTTCATGCGGAATCCTTAAACACAGTTGTTGAATTTTGAAATACTTAGTCTAATTTGCTTGGAAAACAAGATTTATTCAAAGTTATCTCTTAGAGAATGAACTCACAGGTCTTAATCCTTGCAATTTGACACAATTTAGTACATTTTTGTTAAGTTCAAAAATCCCAAAATAGAGTTGAAGCAATGTAATATAGAGAAAGAGGACAAATAGATGGTTCTTTCCATTCTATCTAAATTGGGTCTTGATTATTTTATCTTCATCTATACTTTTCATTGTCCAAAAAGTACTCTTGGTGGATCATTTCACATGCCTATCTTTGATGAATTTGTTGTCTCTCTCACAAGGGAATAAGGACAAAAATTATCATCTTGATGATAAGAATTATAAGTATTCTAGTGGTCCTAAATCAAACTCATCCTCTTTTAAATGCAACCAGCCTAAGAAAAGGAATTGTTCTCACTACAAGAGGCTTAAACATGATGAGCACAAAGCACATGAAAAACTAGGTTGATCACCTCATACATCTTGTTAGAAAGAACAACATTGTGGTACCTAATTTAGTTAAGCAAAGTTCATCACATGAGGAGTCCTCTAAGAGGAACAATAGTAAGGGCAATGCCCTTGAATCTAGTGCATCTCTATTATCTACATGGATTGTTGACTTAGGTGATTTGCACCACATGGCTTTTGATTAGGATGAGTTCACTTCTTTGGAGCCAAGGGCCATGCCACATGTTTTGATGTTTGATGATACCCCAACTAGGGTTTGTGGGAGAGGGTTTGTTGACATAAGCAATGGAATATTTTAGGATGTTCTCTATGTGCCTTCCATATCAACTAATCTTCTCTTAGTCTACTAGATCACACACATAGGTTTAGGTAAATGAGTTGAATTTACCCCAATTTTTTTTCTCATTAGTGAGTTTCATAGTGACTCCATAGTAGCAGTTGGAGAGTAGATTACCAGTTTTGATTGTATGACTTTTCACAATTCGTTTGATTCTCCTTCCATTGTAGTACTCATTTTGATGAAGTTAGTAATTTGTGGCATTAGTGGTTTGGTTGTTTGAACAATCGTTGCTTATAACAACTTAATTGACAAGGCATGGTTATAGGGTTTGACTGTAGTTTGTTTTTCTAATGGGGTTTGCTAGGGATGCATTCTTGATAAACATTTAGAAGAGAAGTTTGATAAAGCTAAATCATGGAGGGCTACTTAGATTCTAGAGTTGGTTCACAATGATTTGTTTAGTTTGTTTCTAAAGCCTTCTTTTAGTAGGGCTAGATATGTTCTTATCTTCATCGATAATTTTTCTTAGTTTACTTGGGTGTACTTTCTCCATTAGAAGGAAGAGGTCTTTGAGCACTTTCAAGACTTCAAAGCACTCATAGAGAGACAATCTCGGAAAGCCATCAAGATTCTACACATTGATAATGGTGGTGAATATTGCAACCATTAGTTTGAGTACATTTGTACTTCAAAGGGGATTGCCGAATTTTATATAGTTTTGAAAAGAGCAAGGTAGCAAAACATAAGAACAAATACTTGAAGGAAATGATGAATTCCATGATCCACTCTGTATATCTTGCACTACAATTTTAGGTAGAGACTATAAATCATGCAAGTTATATCCAAAATTGTTTTCCTCATAAATCCTTGAAAGGAGTTACTCCTTTCAAAGCTTGACGTGGTAGGAAACATAAAGTGAAATATTTCATGATCTTTGGATGTCCAACATGGATCCACATTCCCAAAGAGAAACAAAAGGCTATGAATCCTCATAGTAGCCCAATCATTGTGGGTTATGTGGATGGTGTACAGTGATATTGGCTCTTTCATCTAGTTACTCATGAGTTGTTCATTGAGAAGAGTGTTCACTTTGAGGAAGGCTCTTTGAGTCCAACTCTTGACGTTTCTTCTTTAGTCACTTGGGGTACACCTGGGACAAATGACAGTTTCTTAGACGAGGCAGATACACTTGAGCACATTTTTGGTGAAGAAGATTCTTCTTCTTCTACTATGGATGACGAGTGATGTTGAGGAGCATCCTCCCTTCTCTCCTAGTCATCATTTTGAGGGTTTAGAATCTCCTGTCTCTTTTATTTTTTGTCCCCTTTCGGCTAGATAGACGTAGTTGGGAAGTGATTGGGTTAGATATCCTTTATATACTAGGTAGACTTAGTCAAGATTCTAGGCAGCACCTCATGTTTGCATCACCTTTTCTTGAATAGGATGCAGCTATGCAGGAAGAGTATGGGTCCTTTATTAGGAACAACGCTTGGGATTAAGTCCCTCTTACTAAGGGAAGAAAACTTGTTTGATGTAAGTGGATATATTAGACTGAATTTGTTTGCAGAGGAATCAATGAATAATTTCAAAGCTCAGCTAGTCAATAAGGAATTTTCATTGGTTCCTAGCATGGACTACATTGAGACCTTTGCACCTATTGCAAAGATGAACTTGATTTAACTCATGCTTGCTATCACTGCTACACATCGCTAGGAGGTGCAATCAGATGGACATGAAGAGTGCCTTTCTTCATGGGGATCTTGAGGAAAAGATAAATGTAGAGCAGCCACAAGGTTTTCAACAGGGTTCTTCTTTGGTTTGTAGACTGAAAAATATTTCTATGGCCTAAAACAGGCCTGTTGGGGTCCGTATGCCAAGATGGATTATTTCCTTCTCTTAGTTGGATTTACTTGATGCCATTTTGATCTGAATGTCTATATCTTGCGGCAAGATGAGTCTCTCTTATTCTTAGTTTTGTATGTTGATGACTTCTTGATCATAGATATCTTCATACTCCATTGCAGTAGTGAAATCTATCCTTCATGATAGGTTTTGATGACCAACTTTGGTTTGCCGCATTATTTTCTTGGGACCGAGATCCATCAATCTACATTTGAGATTAGCATTGTAGAGTCCAATTATGAACTTGATTTGTTCTCACAGTTCCATATAGCCCACTGGAAACCTACTCCTATTCCTTTTCTCTTTGGAGTCAAATTTAAGGCAAAGTGTTCTTGACCGTTGGTTGATGCTACTTTTTATCAGCAACTTTTTGGCAACCTCACTGACTCACACTAGGCTTAACATTTCATATTCCTTGGGCATGGTCTCTAGGCTAATGCTCCAATACTCCAATACAACTCATATAGAGAGTTTAACAGGTGTGTTTATGGGAAGCATCACGCCAATAACACAAAGGGTATGAAGTTACAAGAAGTTATGTTAAATGAGAGATGTTCTAGTTCTACACGAAGAAAAGATTTGCAATAAGTTGAGATTTGTTATGTGTATGGTTGTTAGTAATGCATTGAGGAGGGAATGACAATATGTAGAAGTACCAGAAAATATATTTGAAAAACAGCTGTTTTGGAAGGATGAAATATAAGATGTTAGTGAGGCAGTTGTATTATTTTGTTTAGGTTCAAACATCTTATTGGAGAGTGGTGTTCAAGCATTGGAAGATTGAAATATTTATGTTAAACCAGCATATTAAGCAGCAATAAGGTGTTTTATGGCACAAAGGATGGCTAGTTACTTGATGTAATAATTTTAAAGATGGGATTTTTTTTAATGCTCCGCAAAGAAAGAAGTACAGTTTTGGATTGTGTACACAAGGAATTCAAGTATTCTAATGGGGTAATTGTCCAGTGTCACTGAAGGTGTTGTCTTTGAGTGGAGGGGTGATTGTTTGATGGCAGAAATTCTGCTGTCAATAATCTAGTGACCAGGAGATGTGGGAATGGGTATGTGAATGCATTACCTGTCCTTGTGGCCATGTCTCATGGTAAAATTGTTTTTAATATTTAACTTTGGTGTTCTATAAAGTTTTTTCTTTTTAAGTTTTTTTTTTGATGTTGTTGCAGTGTTTTGTATTGAGTTTATAATTGTGCAGTTCCAAATTTTACTCTGAACCTCTCCAAAACTCTCCAAACTTGCATAAATTCAATATGTTTAGGTGAATGCTCCTTCACCCAATACACATAACTTTTCAAATCTGTTGTTTGGTTAGGAAATTGTGGATGATCTGATATGGTAACTTAAAGTGTTTGTTTGAATGAAGCAATATAAGTTAGAACCCATGCTGTATAGATGTATCATTGGCATGTTTGTGTTTTCTGCTTCCTTTATTTATCTCTAAATCTTTTGTTCTATATATTTTTTGTGCTTGTTGATGCATAAGTTTGAATATGCTTTGAATTACTACTTTTATAGAATTAGGACTGAAATGTATCTGAATTCAGTTCATGTTTTTAGCTCAGCAATTGGACCCAGAAATAGATATGTTTTCTCATGAATTTATTGTTTGAGTGATAGAGGAGCATCCAATATGATACACTCTCCGTTTGTTTGTAGTTTCGTATCCCACACAAATACTTTTTATGAAATTATACTAGAGAATGACATCAGCAGATGTTTTAATGATGGAAAATTATGCCGGTTTACTGGTTTTTGACATTTAGTCCTGCATGCATGGAATGAAACTTTATTTTGCACATGGATAGTTAATATTTGTCTGCAAAGAGTTAATTTACATTCACATTTCTTTTTCACCTTTATGTTCTTTTTGGCATTGAGTAAGAATTTTGAACCATATTTGTTGATTCACAGGATCCTTCAGTTCATGTCCGACAACAATTCTTAAATAAGGTTCAGAAGTGCCTTAAGGACCGTACAATTGGTAACAAGTATGCTTGTGCCTTTGCATTGGCTGCCTCAGATGCTGTGAAAGATATTGAGGCAAATGTAGGTGGTTTGCATTTCCATTCTTGACTGTAACGTTGAGATGCTCTATTGGGGAAGATCTGAGGTGTAATGTCTTTTCTGCTGAAGCTGTTTACTGATGTGCATTATCTGGCTTCAGGCGAAAAAATATCTGGAAGAGTTTGTTGATAATTACCATCGTGAAGCTCGACTGCGGCAAACATCGAGATCTGTGCAAGGCGAAGGGGCTGCACTTGTTGTGTACCCAGAATATGTTCTTGCTTACTTGGTCCATGTTCTTGGACATCATCCAACGTTTCCTTCAGGAACTGATGCTGAAAATGCAGAAGCTTATGAACCTTTTATTAGGTATCTTTGTTGTATATTATGATAAAAAATACATAGATGTGCATGCTTTATATATCTTTTATTTGGCATATTTGTTTAATTAAAATGTGACATTACTAGATATCTATGCAGGCAGTTGTTTTTGTTCCTTCAGGTTTTAATCTGCCAAGATCGGAGTAATAGTGGTAGAAAAGATGAGACTGATAACATGTCAGCCATTCTGTCTATTTTTCGTGCAATAAGAAGGGCTGAGGATGCAGGTGATAAATTGATCACACAGGTAGGTCTATTTCTCTTGGTTTATTGTACTCCTATTATGATTCATGTTACAAAACTTGCTGTATCATGCATAATGAACCTGGTTGTTTGACATCAACCTACGCCCAGAACCTCCGTGTACTCTGTGACATCGGTATCATTCTTGCTAAGGATTTGGGGCGAAACAAAATTTATTCTGGCCGAATTCCTGGAGGGATACCTATGCCTTCTTTTTTTTACAAAGTTTCTGAAGAAAATGCAGATGAAAAGGTATTGAAAAAGAGCATCCATGTTACATTGTTACAAAGAGATATGTAATTCATGGATGAGATATAAAGTATATTCTAATTATCTTTCATGAATTGTATCGGCTTCTGCAGACAGATGGAAGCTATCTGCCATCTTGTCTAACCAAGGGGAATGCACTTGCATGGTTTCTGGATGGAAGAAATATTTTTCATTCTAGTCAGGTAGGTTTTTAGTAGAATCTTCTATTAGGTTTCTTTCTGCTGTTACAGTAACCATGGTTTCTGTGATCATTTATTGCTTTCTAAAGGCATTGTATTCCCTTTCCCTGACGGTAGAGCAGCATCTAACATATTACTCATGTCATAAAAAAAATGGTTTTAGAAATCCAGTTCTCATGGAAAAAGAACCAAGAGGAATCAAGCAGAATCTTTGTCAGAAGAAATTGACCATGATTTAGGGCAGGAGTCATTCCAGAATCAGGGTATGACAAATGACACATTAGTGAACAGAAAGGAAGATAATTCACAATTAGATTACAAAAAGAAATCAGGGAGTCGCAAGCAAGTGCAAAATTTGAAAAGTAAATCTCAGATGACATCTAGATTTAAAGAGTTTGCAGTTGAAGATACTTCTATGGATTCCTGTAAAAGGAGGAAACCACAGAAAGTTCAATCTGTCTCTGCAGATGAGAGAGACCTACCTGCATGTGTTGCTGAAATCATGCCAGCAAAATTGAAGAAACGCCGATCAGAGATGGAGGCAGAAAATAAGGATTTTGGGGAGAGAGATTCCCCATCTAATACCACATTGGAAGGAAAAAATCTAAATAGTGACTCAGATTGCTTACCTGTTGTTGCAAATATTTCCCAGGTGGCTCAGCAAGAAATGAAAAGTGCTGATATTGAACACAGTATGCAAGATGATATTTTAAAGGTTCCTGGAAGGTCCCATTTAGGTCAGAAGACATTAATAGGCGACTCTTTGCGAAGCCAAAGGTCAAGGAATGAACAGAACAGTGAAGAATGTAATACAGGTGTAGAAGATCATCATCAGAAAAAGGACTTGAAAAAAATACCCGATGCTGTAGCCCAGGGCCTCAAAACATCTGTAGCAAATTACAGTGAGGTAGAGAAACCTTATTTTTTATGAAATATAAATCTTGTTTCAGATACAATATTTGCAGTTCTTTTGGGCTCATATTCTATTTTTCATGGAGAATTTTTGCAGTCCCCTGTGTGGAAGGTTGAGAAGGATAGAGAAGGGGATGAGGAACTTGTTGGACAGCGTATAAGAGTTTGGTGGCCAGTTGATAGACGGTAGATATTGTGCAGATTGTAATATGTAACTGTATTTATATCTCTAGTTTAGTTTTGTGTTAGGTGTTTATCATATTAGTTTATGTGCTTTTTGGATCAGGTTCAATACTGGAACTTTAAATGAGTTTGATCCTGCGAACAAAACTCATAAGGTAAGTCACAGAAATGAACAATTATGTATATGTTTCTTAAGAATGTCTATTTGGAATTTTTGAAGCTGTTTTATGTCGACTATTTGTCAACATGTCATCATGCAGATTAAGGTTGCCATTATAAGTTATGATTGCACAGGTAACATGCTATTACTAAGTACATTCGTTGTGCATACCTCCAATTGTGCTCATATCTTTTGGAACTACTTGCTTTAGAATTTCCTTTTACTTTTCTATAGCAGAATGCTGTCACAGGATATCCTTCTTGCTTGTAACATACCAAACACTGGTCAATCTAGACTATGACAAATCATGATAGAGAGATGGATGTTTATACATGGTGAATGAATATACTACTAAAACTGAAAAAATGAAAGTATGTGAATTGGTAGGCCGATAATACGAGTTTTTTTTCTTAAATGTTCGGTGAGTTTATGTACTTGGACTACAATTGTAAGATTTATAATCTTGGGTTGCTCTGAAATGTAAGTCATGAAACAAGTTGTTTGTTGTTAATTTTTTCTTAGTCTATATATATTATTTTCTCGATTCAAATTATCTCCTTCACATGGTTATTTCTAAGTGGTAGTATCTGGTAAGGAACAATGTTTGTAATTTTGCAATTCTTTGTGTAGCAAGTGGACGTTGAGCAAAATAAAATATTAATCAAGGCTCAACTAAGGGAATTAAGGATAGGGGATAAGCAGGAAAGCACAAACAACATCAGAAATGGAAGGAGCCATTGAAGCTCCATCAGGAGCAGATCAGTAGTGCTTTAGGTTAAGAGGAATGCCATGGCTGATCTGTCCCACCCTTAAAAACACCCAGTTGATATAGACAGAATCTTTGAACCAATGATAAACAAGCTGTCATTTAGTGCAACTAATGGGTGATCTGTTAGCATCCAATCCTCAATGCACAATTAGGTTGAAAGAAAACGGGGCTATGGAGAGCTTAGTTTCTTATTGTGAGGCTACTTCTCATTGTTCTGTTTGAACAAGGAAGAAACTTTCAAGAGATGATCATAAGACAATCAGCCAATTTGAATTGTACCAGGTTTACGAGTGGGGGAACTGGCTGATCTATCCCTAGGTGCTCCATTTGACATTATGATTGGCACACTCTGCAGTCAAACATTTTGATAGGCACGTGCTCCAGTCGACATTCTGATTGGCACCTTACCTACTATAGGTAGGCTCCATTCATACTCATGGTAAATTTTTTAACTCACTGTACCCACATAGTGGATCCCCCTCCCCACCCTCCTTTTTCCCATAGGTCAAGCAGGGAACATACTAGCCTCAACTCTAAAGGAGCCGCACCCAAGAGCACCCTACCTATGTTTTGATAAGGGCCCTTAACGAGTACTTGGTGGCTTGCCAAGATGGAGATAGGATCGCCTTAACCCCAAAGGAGACAAACCCAAGGCCCCTCTCTCTCCATAGTTTGTTGGGTGGGGTTTGGGGCACCCAATCCAATTAGTGGGTGACCTAACCTACAGTATATCATTATGGGGAAGGATGAATCCAAGGAATTGGGATGAAGGAATCAATGGTGAATTGCTTGTATACCCTCCTCCCTTCCATCCCACCATAGAGGGATAGGTGGATAGGTACCCCCACCATTATAGAGTAGGGCTCTATCAATCAAGATCAGATCTTGTGCTGTAGAATAGTAGGGCACCCTAACTTTCTATAGTGGAAACAACCAAATAGTTTGGATAGGCTTTCTCAACAATTATAAAACGTTGCAGCCCATTATAGAGTAGGGCAGCCAAGATAGAGGTAGGATTATCTATCAAGTGAAGAGCGACAACATTCTATTGAGAGTGGGTTTTATCATGGCTTGAACTAGAGGCCCTTTCTATGCTTGATAGTAGGGCACTTCTTCTCTACCCCTGACCTCCAAGTAGGTAGGGTAGGGCAAGGATATGATCATCAAAGAGGTAAGGTACTCTTCTTAGACATTGGATACCTAGGTTGAGTTCTTTGATCAAATCCCACCATGGATCAAACTTGTTGATCTTCCAATATAATTATGGATAGAGGTTGCTTAAACAAGATTGGTAATTCTATAGGGACTTACAACTATAAAGCATGAGTCTTAGAGGAGAAATCATTCACTACATATGCTCTCATTTATGTCTATATTGACCTTCTAAACCACTTTCTTAGAAATTGAAATTGCCTAAATATAGGTAATAATATTCTAGTACTTGGACTATGAATGTCTACAATTTGATGCTATCAATGCAACACAACAAGACATTTAAATAAATTGTGTGCTTAGGTGAAGAGATGTTCCACTTAAGTTGAAAGCATGATAGAAGACATTATGGTTCAATCAATGAAAATGATGCTTCCCTTTGAGGCCTCTTGGTAGATTGATCCTCGGGAAGTGATCTAAATCATTTATTTTCCAAACATAGCAATGATACTTGTAATGTGTGTGCTGGATTGTTGTTGGTGTGATGCATTGTTTCCAAAAACAATAGTTGGTTGGGTTTTATGGTAAGTCTTGTGCATGGTTAAATTTGGGGATTACTTTATATCAGGGAAACCCGGGGATGCATCCCCCCCCTAAAATGCCCTGTCCTTGTCCTCGGGACATCTCGGGTACAAGGGGATGACTGGGGGACGACAGGGGACCGTCCCCTTTTTTTGCAAAAAAATAGGTAACATCCCTGAAACAGGGGGACAACGTTGACCAAATGGGGACGGCTGACCAATCCCGGGGACGGCCAGGGGACGCTTGAGCTGTCACCCAACCATCCCCCAGCAGTCCCCTACGTCAAAGCATGTTTTTAAAAATTATATATATATATATATATATATATATAATAGTTTTCAATATTCTGGTTTATGAGTTGTTCGTTTAAATTATTTTCATGTATCTTTCACAATATTTGGAACACTGACTAGATAAATATTTGATGCTCTATTAGAGATATATAAAAATAACAAAAAATTATTCCAAAAGTATGTAAACTTGAATTTATTTGCTTGCTGTTTACTAACAGGTTTTAGAGACAAAGACTTAGGATTCTGACCTTTTTAAATAGTTCTTCACAATTGGAAATAGGCTGAATATTAAGGCAATTTGATGCCCAAAACTCCTTGAGTGCAGCAATTGTCCCCACATTTAACTGCTCAAATCCATATCAGACAATATACCAGCATTGGATTTACTTCCAGTAGTCCACACTCCTACCAAACTAAAATAATTCTGCCTTTAGACGCCTCAGCTATTCATTATTGTTCTGTGCCAAGTAATCAATAACCTAGGTGAAATAATCTTCACTGTAATCACAAATGTTTGCCCAATTTGTGAGCTGGAAATAACCTTATGTAATTTGATATAAGTTAATAAATTATAACTTGGAGGTTGTATTATGATTTATGTATTTTAATTCTGAATTTTCAATGTGTATTGAGTATTGACAAAGAATGTTGAACACAAATGTTATATGTTAAGGTTCTATAATGTATATTATGTATGCTTTATCCATGTTTTCATATGAATATTTAAAATTTTCCCTATATTTTATATAGCTGTCCCCCGCCGTTCCCAAATTTGGCCTCAAAAATTGGAAACTTGGGGACTCGTCCCGCCATCCCCTGCCGTCCCTGTTTCGGAAACTTGGGGTAACACTGCTTTATATATGTAATATTTATAGTTGTATGTGTGTGTGCATATATATATAGACAAAAAAAATGTATCCATATAAGTATGTACACATGTATGTATGCATACACACACATATATATGTATGTATGTATATATATAGCTATACATACACAAGTATATATATTATTATATATATAAAGTAATTCCCAAGTTTAATCAAGCACAAAACTTACCAGAAAACCCAACCAACTTAATTTTTTTAAATAATGCATCACACCAACAAGAATGCAACACACACATAACATGGATCGTTGTCATGTATGATTCTAGTTGCATGAGAAATGGAGAAATAAAAGAACAGGATGAACATATGGGTTACACACTTCCCCAATGTGGCACAACCTATGCATCTAAGAAAGCTAATCACAAGGCAAGGGTGCTGACATATGTAGTACCTAAAGGAGTGTCACCTTTGTGAGTGATCCATTGTGATGTCCCCTTTTCTATGGCCTTTTTAGTATATATGGAAATTCCAATGTTCTTGGAGAATGCTAAATTTTCGTACACCTTGGGATGTGCAGAAAAGTAATTAAATAATTAACTTAAATTGCCATAAAATAACTTTATGTTATTTTCTTGAAGACAACTTATGTTTATTCATTTATTTTAAAGAAAGGTGGCCAATGTCATTAGTGTTTTTAAAAGAGGGCCAAACTCCAAAGTGATATACTAAGCATGGGGTACAAAAAGTGGCTTAGAAAATAGGAATTACCAGTATTATCCTATTAAAAGAGTTCAAAAAGTCACTTTATTTTTATTAATGAGGGAATAAGTGGAATAACAAAGAAATTATTTTAGTTTGCCCTAAAAGTGCCTATAAAAGGAAGAGTTTTTGTGAAGAGAGGTCATTCTTGGCATTTGATATTTTATTGATACCACCCTAGGACGAAATCCCTATAGAGAAGATTGGTTTTAGAAGTGAAAGATATTCTCTAGCCAATGTTTAAGTGGGTTCACAAGGGGCTGAATATTGAAGTTTGAATGTGCAGACAAAAAAATATCTTTCCAGTTTGCATTGTGTTGAAGGTAAATTTATATTTAGATTTGTAGACAAACAATAAATTTGTGAAGTTGATTGGAGGGTTTGTATCCATGGATTTCTTTGAAGATTCCTTGCATATGTTTTAAGTTTGGTTGAGACAAAGATTTATTCCAGTCGTTCCCCTCTTTGGAGAGGTTTAGGGTCTCCAAACCCTAGATGCTGCATTTTGTGTAATTCCTGGCAGATTTAATACTGGGTGCATCCATATTTAGTGGATTTCTGATTATACAGTGCTGGCTACTCCTTATTGACACTGTCTTTCATTATTTATCGGTGCTTAGCATTCTTGGGAGCAGTTCTTGATGCAGCTCAGGAAGACATGATACTCATTTATTTTTTCCATTCTTAAGTCTGCTGCAACAAATACAGATATTCTGGGCAGTAATTGGTGTATTCTGTAGCTGCAAAACCAAAATCAGTCTTCATTTTAATCCTGCAACAGATGTATGGAGATCTGGAGTATCATTAACTGTCAACCTGGGTATTTGCTCACCTGTACTAATCAAATGGTTAAGAAGATTGGACTGAACAGAAGTTACAGCTGGTTGAATACATTTCTGGGAGGATTATACAATCAATAAAAAAGCAAAACTAAATACAGCACAGTATATTGCTTCAAATCTGTTCAATTTTCTTTATCAGACGTAGGTGAACCTAATAACTTAATATTTGATGAACAGCAAAATTGGGTCAGTGAAATCTTCTTATTATATTGCAAGTGATCAGTGCATTATATTTCTTTTCTGTTCTTTATCTTGAAGCAATAATCATTAGCATGAGATGTTGGAATTTGAATGAATGGTTGTAATGGAACAATTGTTATAAGGAGTTAGATCAGTTGTGCAAATTAATTCTTGGATTTTGTCATATGTTGGTTCAAACATTGTTGAAATACACCACACTAAATACAATTGAACACCAACTGTTTGATGAAATGTCCATGTATTACTGACTGAATGCCAAGTGTTTGTAGATATGCTGATGTAATTGGAAGCTAGTAACAACAATTAAGACTTTGAGGCTCAGAAATATTGAAGGGTTCCTTTGATTACAAACTGCTTGACAAATAGTCTCAAGGAAAAATTAGAAGATCATCAACAAGATATTAAATATTTTGGGTGGGCACATTACATCCACTCTGCAAGGATTCTAGATGAGGAAATGAAAGATGATACCCTCCCAAGAAAACTATGAAGAAGTACTAAACATTTAATTAAGTACCAATCAATGCAATAACTAGCATACATTTGATCATTGTCATTAACTTTCAAAACATGAGAATGTAGAATAGAAAGATAGGTTTTTATTCATCTTTTACCTACATTGAACAATTGACAAATATAATATAATCATTTGCTAAGTTTAACCTTTGAATAATAATGTGAATAAAGAGGAGACAAATAGGTGTACATAAATTAATTTTCTCTTTTTTGAACAATAATGTGAGATAAAGAAGAGACAAATATGCGTTCATACAAGGTTGGCATATGATTCCCAATGCATCATTTATTCTTTTCAATTACATAGACTCAGTAAAAAGAATATTTGGTTTGATTTGCCAAAATAACAAGGAAAAGGGAGCTTACTTGCCAAAGTAACCTTGAAGGATGATAAACTCTTTCTTCCTCCTAACCTCTTCTCCATTTCCACCAAGATCCAAGTTCACCAAGAACTCTCTGAAAATCCTCATGAATTCTCTCATAACCTCTCAATAATTCCCCAAAAATTTCAAATGAATCTTCCAAAGTGAGGAATTAACCTATGAAAAGCCAATTGAGTGGGTTTAAATGGTAGTGCCATGTCACTTCTCTCCATCCACTGGTATGGAGTCACATGGCACCCACTCACCCATACAACAATCTCTCACAAATGTTTAATGCAAGTCCATACTAGGCTAAGACGGCTAACTTCACCAAGACAATACAATCAAAATCTCATTACTTCATGGTGTAAAGTGGGATAGTAAATTAGGGTTCTTGATGATTCTCCTGCTTCTCATTTGCCAACCGGTATTAACCAGCACACTTGATTGTGCACATCATATCTCATCAAGAAATATGTACATATAGCTGAAGTGAATCTATATAATCATACTATTCATGTGTCAATAAATAAGGTTAATTCACATAAGCTCAATCAGTAATCACACACCACTATCATGGACACAACTCTAGTCCATAAATAATCATGATATAATCACATTGTTTCCAATCATAAATTTCATAACATTAATTCATATTGATTTTCTATAAAATTTAGTATTCACATTAAATCACAATTTCAATATTTTAAATAAATCAAATTTGAAAACCGTACTAATATCTAGATCAATATTTCTTTTCACATTTGAAATTGCTTTTAATCAGATGAACTTTAGATATTATTTAAAATTCTTGTGTAATTGGTAACATAAATTTATGCTTATTATCGGCATATTATCACAACTATTCAAAGTAAATTAACAATGACCAATTTTCATCAAAGCCACTATTTTTTATTAATTTATAGTTGCATCTAATGTTCTTAGGTTACTTACATCAGCATTCTAGCCAAATTAATTTGCATATCAAAAATCCATAACAAATCAGGTTAGGACTATCATTTAGTGAGAGCTATTGTATTTCATCAATTTATTGCATATCTACTTATTAACTATTTGTCGATAAATTAGAACTCAAAAACATTGTAGGGCAATCTTAAGTATCATATGAGTAGCCGAAAGGACTAACCAAAAATCAATCTGAGTCATGATCATAGTCATAATAAAATTCATTTTGGAATGAAGATAGCCACATTGACAAAGTCCATAGTTCGGTTTGAAGAATAATATTAACTTCAATCTCTAGCTCTTATACCATATAATATTAACATCTACTTAAAACCTACTATGATTAAACTTAACCTCTTTATCAACATTTCATTCAATCATTAATTAATATCTAATTAAACATTGTGAGAAAAATTAAGTAATTGCATACTTAAACCTATAGAATTAACTCCTTCGTTAGTACAATAGAAGGGAAACATGCAGACCCTTAACATGATCATATGTACAGTCACTTAACAATTTGTGATTATTCAAACAAAGAACACCTTCCTGAGTACAACTAAGAAATAGATCATCGTCAACACAATTACACATTATGGTTAAGCATGATCTACTACTAATTATTGACCATCACTTAGGAACCCATCACCCATATGAGTTTCTAACAAAAAGGTTTACAAGCATAATATTATCATTGATAACAAAAGTAAAATACCCCAAGCATTAAAAGATTTACATGCCATGATCAAAATTAATTGGTAACATGAGAGTTGTTAAATAGAAAGAGTGCGACTAAGGATACAACTTGGTTGGTCCTTACTATATATATAGTAAGGTCGAACCTTGCTGTACATAATTTAGGGGAAACAAAATTGCTGAATTGGCAACATATCTGAATACTTAAGGGCGGGGAGTGCAGAAGCCTTCAAAACTCTCAGGATTTGTATTTTGCAAAGACACCTTTCAAATGGCCCCACACTAGCATCCAACATAAACGGGGCTAAAATATATTTACAAGTTCATACAACACAAACAAGGGCACATAAAGAAAATGAGGAAAGTTAGCAAGATGTCTAGCACAAATATAAACAAATCAAGCTGTATTGAATTCAGGGGAAACAAAATTGCTGAATCACTGAACCTGGACCTGAACTCAAACTGACAACATACTCTCAAGAATTCCATTCTGCAAAGAAACATCTCAATTGCCACTACATTGACATCCATCATAAACGAGGGCAAAAGAACATTTGCAAGGCCATCCTAATCAAACAAGGGCATGTGAAGAAAATGAAGAAAGTTAGTAAGATGTCCAGCACAAACATAAACAAAATCAAGCATTAAACATGCATGGAAATTAGTATTATAATAATATTTGAATTAAGTTGTTTTGAATCAGCAAATGTGCCAATTTTTACTTGTAGGATTTAGAATGGACAAGTTATAGACTTCTCCATAAACATAACTAACTGTTGTAGCATAACTAATATTTATCTTCGACTTATTGTGGTCATAGTTATAGGTTCTATGATTATTTTGTAATAACATTGAATCAAAGTCGATCTTAAAAATACAATGCCAAGTATTTTGTTCAAACTATATATCTAAACATTTTAAAGCTACATTCCAAAATGATTTAGGGATAGGGATGATGGGACAATAGGGGATACATTTTAGGGACAACAATATGGGGGCCATTTTTGGGTATGGTGGGGGATGATGGTATAAAGACGATATGATTATATATAATTTTTTTTTTTTTGATCAGTAACAAGTGTTTATTTTATTTAGTTTAAAAAGAGTTTATAGCAAAATCTTTTGGTTCTCACCAAAAAGAGAAACAATCGTAGGAATCCAAACTAAAACAACAGACACCATAGAGTTACAAATACAACAGTGAAGCTCTGAAAAAGATTCTTATGACAAGTCTTCAAATTTGATCCTCAACTAGGCCTTCTCTTGGTCTGAGATTGGAGGACCATAGCAAAACTTTTCCTTTTAAAATTCTTGGCTTTCCTCCTCTTGACGACTTGCCATCCATCCTCCATCTTTGCAGCCTCCTTCTGCCAATCCCTTCTCTTCATTGCAAGCCCATCTTTCACCATTTCTGTCTCCTCCTTTTGCCAATCCTCCAATGCTTCATATTGCAGCCATGATTCTTCCTCCAATGGTTGCTCCAACACCCCTTCCACCCCTCCGCTGCTAGCCCCTTTTTCCTTCGTCTTCGCCAGGTTTGATTTCTCCCGACATTCTGGCGTTTTAGCTCCATGATGAGTTTCTGCTGCTTTTCCTTCAATATATTTTCCTTCATCAACAACTTTCATACTGGGCATCTCAGCTAAACCTGTCTCCCCCACCAAATCTGAACCCCGATTTGTCTGAGGTAGATCAGATTTTCCCACCGCCTCAGAAGTACCCTTAGCCTATTGATCCAAATTGCCACCCTTCTTTTCAACTGCATAATGCCTACGTGAGACGTCCTGCCTCCACGTAGTTGGTTTAGTCCATCTGGGTTTTGCACAGTGTGCAACAATATGGCCAGTTTGGAAGCATCTCCTACAACGGAATGGTACCCCTTCATAGTCCAAAGGTTGTACCCAACTTCCATTGGAGGTTTTGATTGAGATCTCTTTTGGAAGTGTCTTTGAGACTTTCATCTCCACCAAAATCCGGGCATAGGTGGAATGTAGAAGATTTGAAGAGCCCTCATCAACCATCAGAAAATCCCCCAAAGAATTACCTATAGCCTCTAAGCAAGACTCAAACCAAAAATGTAGAGGTAAGTTTGGGAGTCTTACCCATAGAGGGACTTTATCAAAGGTCTTTGATGCAGGGTTGAAAGCTGGATGCCATGGCTTCAAGGATAGAGCAAATTTCTCCTCCCAACTCCAGAAGTAATCACACAAAACTTTTTTTCTATAGCCATATTTTCAAACACCACAATAAAAAATCCTCTAGTAGCTGGGTAGATTTGGATACCATCGTCTACAATGGGTTCCTAGTGCTCAGAAATCCATTTATGCAAGTCACAGAGACAGGGCCAAAATCCTCTGAAACTTCCTATTATGCCTAAATGAGAGAAAACATCGACATTGTGCAAAACCTCCGCCTCAAGCTCTTCCTGCAACAAAACCGCCGGTTTATTTACATCCGTTTTCTCAGACGCCTGATGAAGAGGCTCTAGTCGAGCTTTAGCATCTTTTGCCTGACTTGCCTCTACCTTTGGTCTGGAGCCCATCACGTCCTTGCCCTCACCTTGCTCATTGCATTTCTCTGCTTGCCGTCCCGGAGTCCTCTGCTCAGAGTTCCATCCCTCGCCCCTGCCCCTCATGCTGTCTCTCTTGTGGTCTGAAGCCTGCATCGAGGTCGTTGTTTGCCCTCTCCCCACAATTTCTCCAGCTCGCAGACCATAGCTTAGTAGTCTGCCGGGCCTCCCCTGAGCAGCCTTCCCCCCTTGGTTCGGTTCAGGAAGAACCCTAGCCTCATTAGTTTGCGATATTTGACCGTTAGACTTTTCCCTGTCTACAAAGAACAAGTTTTTGATACTAAAAGGTTGTATGGTGATCCCAGCCGTTATTACCCCGGGTCAGCGGAGCCGACCTGGTTGAAGCATACTGACCAGCCGACCTGGTTGAAGCATACTGACCTCCGCCTTTTCCACTACGAAGGTGAGTCGAACCCATGTCCTCGAGGGAGCAAACCTCGAGACCTGACCAACCCACCTACAAGTGGCGGCTGATTATATATATATATATATATATATATATATATATATATATAGGGATACATAGCTTTCTACAAGTTTAACTATGTGTGATATCAAAAT
This sequence comes from Sequoiadendron giganteum, assembly GCA_007115665.2. Taxonomy (NCBI): domain Eukaryota; kingdom Viridiplantae; phylum Streptophyta; class Pinopsida; order Cupressales; family Cupressaceae; genus Sequoiadendron; species Sequoiadendron giganteum. Next base: position 412,186,051 of record CM021108.1, on the reverse strand, counting down.
CAAGATAGTGATAGCAGTATCTATGATTAATACAATGAGAGCAATAAAATTATAAATATAAAAAATTAAGATTATGATAGTAGTATATCAGCAACAAATATATCATGATTCAGATTCATAGGTTCAAGGTAAGTTTATATCATTGTCAATAAAAGATTAAGACAAATATTAAAATGCATAGTTATGCTTGTATTATTGCCATCTTATCATAAAAAAATATCGTACTACTCTTAACTGCACTTATGCCTCATTTGAGCTATCAATATCAAAAGAGCTCTTTGAATTTGGGTCATTCTATTGTTGAAGTTGTGGCTTGCCTAGTGGAAGCCTAATTGATCCCAATTGCACCTCTTCCTCATCAATATGTTGAGAATCTTTAGGGTCAACATCCTAATGTGCAATTGAAGTTTGTTTCTATTGGAAAAGTATAGGAGTTTTCCAATTCGAAATTCTCAAGGAACTATTAATTGCAACTAGTTGCTTTTTTAGTCTAGATTTAAGCTTGTTCCTCGTAATTGAGTGGATGAAGGCATAAGTGGATGAATTCCTCTTTGGAATAGTGGAATTAACAATCTATGAAAGTAGGTGAATGGCAAGTTCGTTTAGCTCTAGCGTGTCCATTCCATGAAATCTCCACTATCCAATAGAGTTATTTTGTGCGATAGTGGCCTATTTGTCCTAGTCTTAAGTTTGTTGAATGTAGGATGTTGAAGATTAGAAAAATTAATCCACTACACCCAAAATATCATTGCATCCTTAGCGCTATACATCTTATGAAGGGCTTTCATATACCCTCCATTACTTCATCATCCTCAAAAAGCAGAACTCGACCAACTCTAGCTCAATATTACTTGGGACTAATAGCATTGGCAGCCATACGATGAGGGGTGTTCATTCTTTTCCACCTCTTTGTGACAATGGGCCTAATATGCTGCTCATAGAATTGTAATCCCGAATCCTTGTCACAAAATTCTTGCCTCATTTGATCAAGCATCCTACCAATAGTACCATAAATCTCTCCAAGACTAGGAGAGTTTATATCTACATATCTGATTACCTCTACGACAGGTAACATGATAGAGCAAATATATCTTGCAAGGAACACTTAGAAAAAAAAAAAAAACATTAACAATATTAAATTTTAAATAAAAAATAAAAACAATATATAAAATGTTAAATAAAAAATTTCTTACTTGATATTGGACCATTGGCATGAAGGGAATCTCAATCTAGTTAAAAGATAAGGATTTTCTAACTAAATAATTCTTTAATAGCATTGACAATATTAGAATTGCTTTTTAACTTTAGAAACAAGAAGCATTTACTTGACTAGGGCATGAAAGAAAGCAATAAAGTACCATTTACCAAAAACTAAAAAATAATTTATAGAAGCAAACTTTAGAACAAAAAAGGGGATACAAAAATGAAAATGGTATTAGATGCTATAACTCACTATCCAAGACATGAGCATGTCTTGTTGTCGTCCATACAAATAGAATACCAAAAATCTCCTAAAATAGGTTAAATCTTGCCCAATTGTTCACCTAGTTTGCAAACTAGAAACGAGAATGTACAACAAATTATAGGTCACAAAATATATGGAGAAATGCAATGAAAAAGTTAAAACTACAATTAATTCAATGAAGAAATGCAAATGAATGACAAATAAGAAAACACTTGCAAATTTGCACGTGGTTGAGTATTCCCAAAATACCTAGAAAGAGAATGAAAAGGAAATTTGTTTGGGGTTGTTTAGGGGTTTGCCTTCAAGTCAAACCCATGTTGGTCTTTTGACCTCTACAAACAACCAAACAGAAAAATGATAAAATTTGTGTGCTCTTATCCATTATGCATCTAGGAAGTAAGAGCAATGAAACTATGAACTTTGGTCTATGCAGAAGAGTACCAAAGTGTATGAGATTGATGAAATAGGTGGTGATCTACACCAAATAGATTTGCGCAATGTTAATGGGAAATGCAATAGCAATAGAGAGAAATATTATTCAAGCGAATGAGAACAATATTACCACAAAATGGAGAGCTTTTTGAGGATTTGAAAGACGTGAAAGTCGAGCAGTCCTTGGAGAGCTTCAATCTACCATACAAAGCAAGAGAATGTTGTAGAAATGAAGTCCTTCAGCCTTAAATGAATATTTCAGCGGAGTTTCTCCAAGGGAATGATGAGTGAGGTAAGAGAGTGAAAAGATCCTTTTGTAAAGAAGGAATTAGAATTTTGTTTGGTTGGATACGCAAGTACAAAGCATTACATTGGAATTTTGTTTGGTTGGATACGCAAGCACAAAGCATTACATTGCTAAGCAGATGTTACCATAGGTGTCAACAAGAAGTTGAGTGGGAAAGCAATGTTTGAAACCTGAATTTTTTTGAGATGCTAGTGCATTGAGTTCATTTCCTAAGGAATTTCTACTGAATTTGATACATGCTTCTATAACAAAGACAAGAATGATATTGCTGTCTGAAAGTTGGGCAAACCTTGGTGTTGGGGAAATAGGCCAAGGTTCAGGCTCAAATGGACCTAGAACATGCTCCGGGAGTGGACGTTGAAGTAGGTTCAAAACACAACATAAAATTGCGAGTGTACACAATTTTCCATGTTATAACCACCAAGTGTGATCAAGCAACTTTTGTCTCACCTTTTTCCCCTTTATTTGTCTTTGATTGAGCCTAGTTCTTCCACTCTACTCAAACCATCATGGATTTTAGAGCATCTTGGACTTGCAACATCCTTTGTAGCAAAATAAAATAGCTAGCATATTTACTCCCAATTGATTTGAGGATTTCTTTCTTTGAATTAGATTGAAATAATGTAAGTGATGTGTGGTAGTTACATACAAACATTTGTATGTCTCTAGCTTCAACCATTGTTGTCTTCATCTGTTTTTTTTTTATTCAAATGTCTTTCAAAGCATATAGACAACATGAAGTCCGAAAAGTGTGTTTTTAAGAATTCTCTACCATCAAACCAACTAACCTACAAACATGAGCTGAATTAGTCACAACTTGCACAACATGACAAGGCCCAACCTCCTCTATAGCATCCCTCAAAAAGCCAAATTGGTAATCAACATCTACACATTTCCCAAATCAAACAATAACTCTAGGAAAATATGAACTTACAAGAGATGTAACGATAATATTAATGAGTAGTTGATGTTAAATATTAGTCCACCCATATACCCATATATGACTATGAAACAACTAGTCCTAAGCTATGTTTGTCTCATCTCCTCCATCAATATGTTCACCTTTGAATATTGTTTGTCAAGGAGAGATGTATGCAATTTGCATAAGAGGGTCCAATTGTAGTTGTATTTTTTAAAATCACTTTGAAATAAGGAGACCTTGCTGTATGAATGATGGAATGGGCATACAAAGATTTGCGCTTTGAATCATTTGTCTGCTAAAATTGTTTCGAATTCATCAAGTGTGCCACTATATTTTTCCCTTTTGCAATAGAAATGGCTTTCCTCTTCCCTCTATTTCCGACAAATATATTGGAATACTCGCCAATAGATGGCAATGGTGTTGATGCACGTCGGTTGGAAGTAGTTGTTTCCTCACTCTCCTCAACCAACTTTACCATTTCAATGCACTGTTCCAATGCTATATTTGCACAAACTCTAAACCTATGCCCACTCTTAATCTAACAAATGGTGCTGAACCCTACTATAGCTCCCATAAAAATCAGTTTTGCAAATATGACAGCCAATGCTTGCTGCCTCCTGTATTTTTAACCTTATATTATTCCCAAAATGGTGGTGAGTTGTAGCAAGGGCTTTTCGGAGTTGAAAGGGCATTTTGCAAACTTTTGAAGAATGGACAAAGGGCATGCAAAATGGTTTGCTGGTGTTCCAACAGCACTTGTGTTTGGATTTTCAGCAGAATTGGAACCCCCAAGACTTCCTTAAACTTCCCTTGGTTTTACTTCTTCACAATTCATTCATTGTTCTCACTATTGCTCATTTTTACTGTCAAAGATGGATGATCAAGGAAATTATTTACTATCACAGGCTGCTAGCGCTGGAGAATTGTGGTTTGTGTGCGAGCAAATTGAAGAAAACGTAAACAAACTCCATAAGTTCCATGGAAAAAAGAGAGAAAGAAAAATTGACCGTTAAATGTTAAATAATATACAACTATAGTTTAGAGCCTATGTTTTTTTTTATATTATTAGTTTAGAGCCTATGTTAATGGCTGGAAAATCTGTAGTCCCTTTGCTTCTAAAACACTGCATGAATGCTGTTGAAATCAGAATATGAGTGCCTTCAATCTGCTTTGTTTATAGCAGAGAATCAGAAACCCAAACTTGATGGCTGCAGATAAAATGAGAATAGTGAAAACGATAAAAGCTAAGAGGATTTATGTTTCATGGTTGGAGAAGGGGCTTGGGAGGACTTGGGGAATGCTCATGCCCTTTTGAAAGCTGATTTTATCCCCTTAGTTGATGTTTTTCTTTTTTAAACATGCCAAAAATCTGTTTGGGGATGCTTGGATGCCCACGGGACAGTAAGGAGATTTCAAGTACATCACCAAGCATTCTTAGGACAACCAAATGTTCCTTGCAGTGTGGATGCCTCAAGCTGTTTTGGGGATGTTTCCCCATTTAGAAAACATTTAGGGATGGCCAGGGGGACACTCCATTATCCTGCAGTCTCAGAAATGTGGAGCGGGACAGAGCCACCGGTTTTAGGGCGGGGCACATGTGCCATGGAACATAGATATAAGGTGAATATTTTGTGAATGGTACTCTGAACATATCAAATACCTTTCTTCATGGCAGAGATCTGGTTTTTTCTTTAAGTAAACTTCCTGCTGCTGAAAAATTCAAGACTGAGGGAGCTGGTGAATCTTGCAATTTCTGTTTAATGTTGATTTGGTTGACATGGTCAAGGCTGCTGTGGGAATAATCAAAGAGTTGAAATTCAATCCTGCAGGAAGTTAAACAGCAAGATCAGATCGGGTCAAAATCATTGTGTTTGTCTAACAAACATTTGTCCTCTTTGGTCTCAATTTTTCTTTAAGGGAGTTTGAATTTCCTGTAAATCTGTGTGATGTAAATGGGTCAATCTTTTTATCTGCTTTTAATCGTTTAGTGCAATTAAAATAATTATATCATAACAGTTGGCTGACATCATCAAAGTTAAAAAAGGCAAAGAAAATGAAGTTTGAGATAGCCAAGAAGTAAAATTAGGGTTAGAGTCTAGATTTAGCATGACTTTGACATTAACTTGATGATGCTATCAGGTTACAGATAAGTCTTGCATTATTGACCATAACAATATATAGAAAAATGATTACAGGTCTAAATATAAAACAAACGAAACCACAGGAAGGAACTAATGGGGAGAAACTTTATAGATGTGAAAATCTTGGGTATGAAAATATGGATCTCAATTACAAATAGTATACTGAAGATTGTCCCAGGAGTGCTACAGCATGTACTTTCCACAACACGCTAGTATTTCTTAGGGGCTCATACAAGAATTTAAAATTATCAAGGCCCATGTAAAGTTCAGGAACATTCTATATATGTGGATTCTTTGTGTGTTTCATCTATTGGTTATATCATTGATCTGTGCATTCCTCTTTACAGCTTACAAATTAATCTTTTAGTCTAGGTCCTTGATTAGGCGGGTTACAAACCTGTATAACTATTTACACGTAAATGAATAGATTTAGGATCAAAACCTTTTCATATTGAATATTTTCTTTGGACAGTTAACAGTGACGTAGCCAGATGTTTCTTTTGAAACAATGTATATGCAATTATTCAATTTTCTGAACAAAGCAAGTTGACTGCTTTGTTTCTGATTAACTTCAATTCAATAATTAATATATTCTTTGGCTACAAACTTAATCACACATTCTTAAATAAGTAAGGTACATTGACATTTGAAATAAAATATTCTTTGTTAGAGGCATCTTCCTTTCTGAATGTATTGAAATGGCATACATGGATGAATGGCCTTAATTGTATATGGAACCATTTGGTTAGAAGTTTGTAGTTGCAGTTCACAATATTTGGTCTTCTTAAAGTGTCTAGGTGAATGAAGTCTCCACTGAATGCAGGTTTGTTTCTAACAAATTTAATTCTAAATTACTGGTTCTTGCCTGAGACTCCTTGGAACTGGGTATGACGCATTTCTGGTTCGGATCCTGATACAGTTTGACTGGGGATACAACCGGGGTGCTTTTTTTGCCCTGAGATGGACCTGGACAAACTTTCTTTAAGTTCAACAAAATTTTCAGTGAACCTGTGGTAGTTTGGCTGTTTGTTTTAAATTTTTTATCTTTTTTAATTGATATTTGTCCTACTGTGCCTCTTGCCTGGCAAATAATCATTCCCCGTTCCCAGCCATGGCTGGCCATTTCAGTCTGCATCATGGACCCAGATTTTTGTTTTTAATTTTTCTTTTGATCTATATTTGGGTGGAATATTTAATAGGTTAAAAACTGTGCAAATTTCATTTTCAGAAATATTGGATGGGGTGGTGTACATTTACTCTGAGCTGGATGGAAAGCACTCCAAGCTCCTTGAATTGAAGCTGCACATTTTACGTTTGAAAATGTGCTATGATGTGTGTATTTTAATTTATAGTTATACTATGCCCATGTTTAATGTTTAAAGGTTATCAATATAATAGTATTATATATGTTTCAAAATCAAAATAGAGATATATTTATTATTATCTAATACTTTTGTATAGAAGCTTATCTCTCTTTGGAGCATCAACAGCTTCTATAGAAAAGTATTATATAGATTTAAAACATTTAAACTATTAAAGTGTATGTTCTTTTTAATTTATGAAGGAATGAAATTTGAATGTAAGAGTATTAAATATAGAAATGTAATTCATTGATTTATTTAGAAAAGGTTTTTTATTGTTTAAAAATTTAAATATAAACGTTTTTAGAATATAATGGGAATTTGGATTGAATGAAATCTGTGTGTGTGAATGTTATTTATATGTTTTTGTATTAATGAACGCCAAACAAAGCCAACTCCAATATTTTTTTGACTTGACTCTGCAAACTGAACCAGCAAACCTGAACCCAATCCTGAATTGGTAACTTAGATTTGATTGATTCCTTGAGATGGTTTGCATTGGTTTGATATGATATCAAGTTCCAAGGGACCTCACAAATGTAGTTAATTGGAGAAATCTAAGTAATTTTGGATAATTCTAAATTTAGATGTTTGAGAATGATTTGAGTCCTTTACATTGATGTTTCCATTATCTCTTGCCTTATTGAAATCTGTATTGAACAAGTTTGAGTCATGTAGTGAGGCCTGATCAATACAATGTAAATTTTATGAATAATTGTTTGGAATCGATTAGTAGTCTAGTAGGCTATATCTATCTATGCAATGTTTATCATTATGTGCCACAAGTTTTGTATACAGTTTGGCTCAAGAATGCTTGAATAGAAAACAAGACATATATCTTGTTTGGCTTTCAATTGTTTGGATAATTTTGTAACAGATGCTATTTAGTGAACTATATAGGACATAAATAAAAGCTAGAAGTCAACTGAAATTTTATCAAAGTTTCTATATTTCTATGTTTTCACTTGTTTTTGAGATGCTCTGCTCTTAGAGAAGTAATTTTGTTTAAGTTAACAGTTTTGGTATGGGTATTGGTACAATGGTATGACAAATTTTGTTTTCCTTGGGTATTGGTATGGGTTCGGGTATATATATATGTTCAAAATTATAAATTATAAAATATAAAAATAGTGATACTCATGATTACAATAAAATATAAAAATAGTGATACTCATGATTACAATAAATAGAATATTTAAATACCTGATATTCATTATTTGCAAAATTGAAAATACTCATAAATTCATAATTTAATCATTTGTCAAATCAAAATGTCATTACACAATGAAAATTCAAGATCACAATCAATATTCAATAGCCTTCGTATTGTTCTTCATCAAAAGAATCAAGGTCAACATTTGGTTCAATTTCATTTGAACCACAATCAATTGGAGTGCCACTCCCACTAGCTATATCATTTGCAAAAACTGCGTCATCTATAGAGACTTCGACAAGTTGTGCAAATGCAGCATCTAAATCGGTGGACTTAGGACTTAGATCCCGATTCTTTGTCACACCCTCATTGTATTCAGGTGTCTTATGTGACAAGAGATGAAGGTTAGAGTGTACATACACCAAATCCTCTGCTTTTTTGGCAGTCATATGGTTGCGGTTAACTGAGTGGATGGAGTATGTACTCCAATTTTGTGCAGCTGAAGAACTCACAACTTGTTGAATTTGCATACAACATTTAGTAGTTAATTTTATAAATACAAAACATAAATTATAAAATTATATTATTATAAAATATAATATATAGCATAATGAAAAATGTGAAAAATAAAAAATAAAAGATTCATACGTTAGAGAGAATTTTAATTGCAAGAGGCTGCAAGTAAATAGAGCCTTGCCCATGTATGTACCACCAATCATGACCATCTTTCCTGTATTTGTCTTGAAGAGCAGAAAAATAATGATTCCTTGAAGATATGAAGTGGCCAAACTCACTCAAGACAACACTTTGGATATCTTCATTTGGAAACATCCTTCTAAATTCAGCGTTGTAGCCAACAACCTCCTCATCTCTATATGGTAGCACACTCCTCGACAAGGAAAGTATCTCTTTGTTATAATACTTTGGTGACAAAGAAAATGCTAAGAGATGTAAGGGGGTGGTCATCGTGTTCCGGTAGTCAATGACGATCTTTTGCACACTTTTGAAAATTGTTTCTGTTGGGTCGTGTTCCTTGGCTTTTATTATATTTCTTATTTTCTCAATCATGGAGTCCATGCCACCGTAAATTTCACCCAAATCGGGCAAATTGATGTTAGCATACCTAATCATGCTAATGATGGGCTTAGTGAAACTCAAAGCATATTTGAGATATGCCCGCCACTCATTGTTTAGGATCAATGCTTTTACTTTTTGGGCTCTTTCTATGCTTGACTACCTCCATACACTCCACAAGCTGTTGATGACTACAAAACTCAATGCCTTTTGCACCTTCACAGGTCATCTTAAGACGACTGTATGAGATGCAAATCAAGTTTCGACAACCTAACATGGTGTAAAAAAATACATATCACATATTAACAATTAAAAATAAAATTAAAAATATATATTGAAAAATAAAATTTAAATTAGTAAAATCACCTTCAACAACTACAACTTGGAGAAGATCTTGAAGATGCCTTGTGACATATGATGATTTGTGACAACATTTGGATCTCCTCGCCTTCGTGTAGATTTATTTGACCCATTCAATTTGTGTGCTAATTTTTTGTAGTATCAAATTGAGTGAGTGGACCACACATGGTGTCCAAAACACTTGAAAAAGTTAAAAACATAAATCAAAACTTGAAAAAAATGAAAGATTTACTCACCTTTGATGGTCAAATCTTCTTTGTGCAACTATTTCTCCCTTGGTGGTGTAGGTTTAACTCTCTTATATCTCTCACCTTCAAACCATCCTTCAAAACTCAACAGTGGCAGTTTGGAGGAAATAAATGCAGTTTTGACCTTTTTTGGCTATCAAATGAGGTGAAAACTTTGTTATGCCCTCACTTTAGGGTGACCAAAACTTTTTGGGTGAGTTGTTTAAAAAATGTCTTTTTATTTGTTTTTAAGGGCCCACGAGTGATGGGTATGCTTGGTTTTGCCTAGGTACGTCTTGGATATGCTTAGGGTATCGCTCACACATCCTCGGGTTCATTGTGGGTCCTTTTGTGAAGGACCATAGAAGGACCTCTAGGGAACTCAGGGTGCCTAGGCGGAAGCCTAAGCGTACCTAGGCCAAATTGGACTTGTTTTGGATCCATAGGGGGACGATGGGGTAAAACAAAGGATCTCGTAACATAGAATTTTGTTTTATCATGTAAAATAAAAAGGGGCCTCAAAACCCACAATTAGATATGCAAGATACCAGCCTTATCTTAAAGAGAACATAAGGTAGTATGAATAAAAGCAAGTCAATGTTAAACTCTAGCAAAAGCTCACATTTTTCTAGCAAGAAACAACCAAGTTGAATGCTTAGAAAGCAAAATACATAGGTTGCGACAAAATGTGGCGGCCATCAACCTACCATCCCCAACCCCCAAACACAAACTCTTAACTATAGTCGATGTAAAAGTAGCCCTCACATGATTACTTATATTGGAGTCTTCTCTTCTGCCTTGTCAATTGAAATATCCATCAATGGAACTTTCTCATCGAGATGCACATCTGCAAGTATCTTCTCCAATCTGCAACCGTCATCAGATAATCTCATATGGAATCTATCTTCTTGCTCTGTGCTAGAGATTCATATGCTATGACTTTTTCCACCTTTCAGATCTAGCCCAAGGTGATCATGATTCCATATTCAAGAGGCTAGAGATTCTCATGCAATTCAAGAATATTACTTGTATAATGCATAATTTTTTGAATTGCGATTTTGTGGGCCAACTTTAGGGAATTAAAGTATGTTTTTTGCCCTCATTGCTTGCAAAATTGCATTAACATAGGTGTCATCTCTAACTGACCCAAAATTGCATTATTATAGGTGTCATCTCTAACTGACCCTGAAGAGGTTCATAGTGATCCATTTCAGCAGTTTTTCATCCTCAATGCCATCAACAAGTGCATCCTTCCACATCTCCACAACCTGTCCTACATTAATCTAGGTGGATTTATGTATCATGATGCTACTATCCAAGAGTTGCTTAAGTTTGTCATTTTTCAGTACAATGAAATATTTGTTAATGCGCCCAAGCCATAATAGTTCACGATCTTGTCCTTGTGGTCATCCACAATACTTCAAAAGACTATTTCCCTTTTCAATCTAGGATACCCTCAAAGATGAATCTTATTCATTTACTCAACTATTTAGTACTGCCCTTTTCTGAAGAGTGTACTTCCACACTCCCACTCTTCTAGGCAATAAAAGCTTTGCTCCATTGGAATGGCAGCTAGCATTCCAATTGGGGCAAATTCTTAATTTAAATAGCCCCTCAATCATTAACAAGGTTGGAATGGATGCCTATATCTTTCTTGGCTAAATTAATTATGTGGGGGTCCCTCAAATGGGGCAGCCTCATACTTATTTTCCTTGTCCAAATCATTTCCAATATTGGCTATGTAGTTTGCCACCTTGTTCCCAACTATCCTTATGAACTTCTGTTTATACCAGTCATAGTTTTTCAATTATCCATGATTTTTCCTAGGTGCAAGCCTTCACATTGTGATTTACTAAATGTGTTAATGACAAACTCTGAATCCCCTTCTATTCTCGTCTTTCATGCCCATTTTTCATAGCAATCTTTAATGTCCCCTTTTAGCCAGTGTTAGAGTTTGGTGGATTAGCCTAACATTAGGTCCTCGTAGGCTAATGTTGGTATTTAGAGGGTCCAATGTGGGAGTTATATGGTTTTTCAAATGGCAGTTTGTGGTGTTTTCTTCTCTAGTACTTGGGTGTATTTAGGGTTTTCCTTTTGGAGGTGTTACATGCTCCATTTATGCACACTTACTAGTTTTAGTAAGTCACTTGGATGTTGGGGTCCAATCTTACTATTTATAGTAAGGCACCCTGTTGAGCAGAGAAAGCAGTGGGCTACCCTTTGGTGTTGGTAGAATCAATATTGTGTTGATATTCATGGAGTTATGGATTATTAATTATTGTTAAAGTGATAACTTAAATAATAATTAAATATAAAGTGAATATTATTTAATGAGTTAATGACTTTATAATATACACTTTAATTTCATAACTTAAAGTCATTATTTAAAAGCATAAAGTGGACGCCACATTTAATGTTTATATCATGTGGCAACAAAAGAAAATATAATTTAATATATTAAATGGATTTAATGTGCTTGAGAAATCGTGCCACTTGGAGAAGGTATAAAAAGCACTCAAAAAACATTTCATTATTCATTCAACACTTTGCAAATTGATGAATTTTGGTTGTAAGAAATAAACAAGGGTTTTCAGCTTTAAATTGATCTTGGAGAACGTAGTTCTCTTAGATTGTGTATTCTATAGTTGTGAAATACCACCCAAGGTTTGCATCTTCAGGTGGCTTCAACCAGAGGTCACATTTGTGCTTGATTGAAGATAGTTTGTTCGGATTTTCAAAGGTTATTAAGTGCAGATCAGAATCGATGGAGGAATAGTCATTGTTGATAGTTTTTATTGTTGTTTGCTCTCATTTTGGAGGCCATGTGGGAGACACCAATCATACCATACACCTACTTGCTGGCCGTACAATCCAGGGCTGTGGCGTTTGGCTTCAAGGTTGAAACACCTTGAGTTTCAGCATCCTCTCGCCTTTGTTTGGGGCGGCTAGGGCATAGCTAACTCAGCTGCAATTCGAATGTGGAGAAATCACCCAATTGAGCTAGGCGTTCAAGATAAGAGGGTTTTTTGTGGTATTAGAGCATAGTCTTCTTGCTATCTTGTGCGAGTAATAATATTTTTTGAGTAAAAAGAACATTCAGTATATCAAAGGAGCAACTATGTGGGAACCACTTCCAGTACTGGAAGGTGAAAGAGTTTCAGGTATTCTGGGTTCACAATGTTGATAGTGATAGTGACATAGAGAGTATTACACATGCCATGGCTGAAAGGGAAAAGAGACATGTAGATTCAGTTAGTCTTGACTCCAGAGAAAGAAGGCAAATTGAGAATATGATGTCTAAGCTTTTGGGCACAATGAGGTAGTTTACCCCACCACAACACAGGTGTTTACTTGCTCCGGGTACAATGACGTACAGAGTAAACGAAAATGTAAAATAACATTGACAACTTATAATCATCACATGGCAATTGCACAAAACATAGATATATTTCTTTATTCAATATTCGACAATTACGTCAAGCATAATATCTCTTGAATATCACATTCCTCCTTGACTACATGAATCAAGTACATATAGTACGTTGGTTGTGGTTGAGATACAAACCATCGTGTCCCTTCATTATAACTAATTACTTCATCAGGAACTTAATTCTCGAAACAACTAACTAACATGACACATACATAACACAAGTACATGAATTATTAATATTAACTAAAGTCTTATCTACTTAAGACCCATAGCCGACCAAGTACACTCTTGACTGACTACATTGACTAATGGTTGACCAAGTGCACCCTCGACCGACTACATCATCCCCCCCACAAAAGTAGTCGTCTGAAGATGACAAAAAACAAAAACGGGGGCACAAAGAAAATTCACTGCGCATCGGCCATTTGTATGTCCTCTGCCAATACTCTTTCCTCTTCCGCCAAATTCTCCTCGAGAGCTCCAACTCTCATCCCTTGACAATCATAACCTGAACCAGTAGCTCCTGTGACATCTGGATGTAGTTCGCCAACTCTTGCTTGGTAGTTTTGCCCTCATGTACCATTGCATGAACATGTCCCATGTCCAGCTGTTGTCCAATTGCATCAACATCGCACATAACTCTCTTCATCTCTTGCAATTTACTCAGGTACCTATGGATTGCCCTGCGAGGGTCATCAACATTGGGGTCAATGTACACTTTGTTGGAATCTTCTGAACATCGTTTTGACTATGAGGGTGGTGTACGTGCTAGTTGTGAGGTTGGAAGAATTGATTGTGATACAGGTGACTTTCGGTGTGAGGTTGGTGGCTCTAGCTGTATTGTGGTGGCTGGTTGCATTGGGATTTGGTAATTTGATTGAATTGGATGGGGGTCTGGGGGCAACACCCCCAGCGTAGCACCCCTTGCAGGGGTCTGGGGGTAGTGCCCCTAGCGGGGTCGAGGGGTAGCGCCCCTCGTGGGGTCCGGGGGCAGCACCCCCACCACCAAGACCAATTTAACACTTTTGAAACCACGCAAAACTGCATTGCGCACCTCATTTTTATGATTTTTCAAGAGGCAAGAAACAATGTTGGGAGAGCCAGAAAATATAGATTTCGCGTTGTTCTTATTCCTCTTGCTTGCGTAGCTCGCCCCCACCTTGTACGGCCTTCCTTGTGTGTTCAAATCTTCCTTGTGCATTCAGGTCTTCTTTCCATTGTGTGCCTCTATTGAATTGTACGACCTTTAAATGATTGTTTCGCCTAACTTTTGGATTACTAACTCGTATGGTTTGGTCCCCTCTATTGTTTAATACAATGCACACTCCACTCTTTGGTACGGTCTTCAAATTCTTGCTTCGTACAGACGATCTTGCAGATCTTTCATCTTGTACGGCGACCAATTGCTTATAACTTCGTATGCTCCTTATTTTATTGCTTCATACTATTCCTTTATTTTCTCCAGTTCTTCGCACGACCTTGACTCGTATGGCCTACAAGTTTCGTATGACATCCTCCTTGCGCATAGTGTTATTCAATCGTACGACCTTCATAATATTACTTCTTCGTACCATTGCAATATCTATTGCCTTCGACGTTCTTGATCCTTCTTCGCTCAAAGGTCCTGTAGGATGATGAAATGGCAGTCCAACAGTCTTGGCAGACAGTTGAGGAGATGATCAACCTCGTCGTTCACTTCCAGTTTGTCCCAGATAACTGCCTCAGGGATCTCTCGCCTGAGGGCTTCCCTCTATACATGATCTCTTAGTGATATATTCCACAGATTTATCAAATCTTGTGTCAACTTGTCTTCTCTTTCTTCATTAGTTTCCACAGGCTCCTCTGCCAGTTGACCCATTATGTTGCCATCATAATGATGAATGATTCCCTGGTCCGCTTAGGCAACAACGCCAAATGTTTACTTGCTATGGGTACAATGATGTAGAGAGTAAACGGAAATATAAAACAACATTGACAACATATAATCATCACATGGCAATTGCACGAAACATAGATATATTTCTTTATCTAGTATTTGGCATTTACATCAAGCATAATATCTCTAGAATATCACATTCCTCCTTGACTACATGACTTAAGTACGTATAGTACGTTGGTGGTGGTTGAGATACCAATCGTTGTGTCCCTTCATTATAACTAATTACTTCGTCAAGAATTTAATTCCCGAGACAACTAACTAACATCACACCTACAAAACATAAGTACATGAATTATTAATATTAACTAAAGTCTTATTTACTTAAGACCAACGGTCGACCAAGTACACTCTCGGTCGACTACATTGATTGATGGCTGACCAAGTGCACTCTCGGCCGACTACAACGGGTAATCCTGGTGAGACTAGTGGTATTCAAGGATATGGTTAGCCTAATGTGGCAGTTCTGCGGTCTACATCTTTTACTGATTCAGTCCTTAGATCCAACCAACCGACTTTTGCTCCTAGGGAGGTGTCACAGGCACCAAAGGTTCCAGTGCAGGAGCCACATGTTATCATAGTTGGTGATATTACATGCTATTATGCTGAGTATATGACTTTACCGGTTGAGATTAGAGAATTGTTGACCCTAAATCAGTTCTTGGATCAAAAAAGGCCTAGAGGTGGTGGTGCAGTTAGGACAAAGCACAGGGCACCCCAGGCACCACAAAGCACATGTGATTTGTAGCTGGCTGTGAGCAAGGTCACCTTGCCACACTTTGACGACAGTGATTATTGCATTGCGAGATCGTGGGTCCAAAAATTGGACAACTATTTTTATTTAAGACCAATGCCAGAGGAGGACGCGATTAAGTTCGCTCTATTACATCTGGACGGTCTAGCGCATGAGTGGTGGTATCATGGCATGGTGACACTCCAGCATAATCTTATTACCACCTACGATGAATTTACAAATAGACTCATTTAGCGATTTGATCGTAAGGATCCAGAGTTATATTTTAGGGAGCTAGCTTAGCTCAAACAAGTTGGCACTTTGGAGACTTACATTGGGGAGTTCTAGAGATTGTCAATAATGGTTCCTAGCATTACTGAGAGGAGGTTGGTGATTTTATTTTGTGAGGGACTATTAGAGCCTTTGCATGGATGTCTCAAGGCAGTTGACCCACTCACTCTGTAGGATGCGATGAAAAAGGCACGAAGCATGGAGCTCGCTGCCCCGAACAAGTAGTTTCCGCCTTAAACCTTGACGCTTCCAAAGGATGAGAGCCATAATCAAGTTGCAGATCATAAAAAAAAATCTGCAATTAAGCTTGATGATGAGACCCTTAATGACTTCAGAAAAAAAAAATTATGTTATTGTTGCAAAGGGCCATATAGTAGGGATCATAATTGTCCTGTTAAGGGTAAGCCAAATCAAATGGAGTGGTATTATGTTGATGATTCAGATTCTGAAAATCCAGAATAGTGAGCTAGCCCAGAGGATAATGAGATAGGAAGAGTATTCACAGGGTCAGGAAAAGATGCAAAACTATCCCCTATGACATACTCTAGTATCCAAAGGCAGGGATCTTTCAGAATCAGAGGAGTCGTGAATGGGCAATGTTGTATCACTTTAATTGATATTGGAGCTACACATAACTTCATCGTTGAGGGTTTGGTTGCCAGGCGTGGACTTCAGGCAAAGAACTTTGAGGGGTTCAGGGTAAGAGTTGCAGATGGTTTCACTCTTACATGCACCAAGAGCATCCTTATTCTCACTTTGCTGTTGAATGATTACGAATTTCAAGATGATTTTTATGTCATCAGCATGGGTGAGATGGACATTGTATTAGGCATGAAGTGGCTTCATGCCATTGGAGAATTTTCCCTCAACTTGCAGAACATGGAAATGAAGTTTGAGGTGAATGATAGACAATATGTATTGAGGGGAATAGCTGAGGGGAGTTTACGTGCCATCTCCCTCAGTAGGGAGAAGAGTAGAAGAAAAGAGAAATAAATTGAATGGTTGGTGGAGGAGTGTGAGAAAATTCAAGAGGAGTATGATTCTATTCATTGCTCTAAAGGTTCAGAGGAAGTTAATTCAGATCAGCAAGGGGGTAATGTGTAGTTTGTTAATAATCTTCTATTTGAGAACGATGCTGGTTTGATTTATGACAATCCACATGATATAGGGGTTGACCTTGGTCAATCTGTTTTATCAGTTGCGTTGATATTGGTGCTACAGTAGTTATTTGGAGACAAGAAGGACAAACCACAGTTCTTCCCTTGGAACCTAGGTCGTGATGTGTTCTATCTTCAGTTGGGATTGCTTGGGGTCAAGCAATTTCGGGGAGGGCGGATTGTAATGTCCCCGTTTTAGACAGTGTTAGAGTTTGGTGGATTAGCTAACATCAAGTTCTCGTAGGCTAATGTTGGTGTTTAGAGGGCCCTATGTGGGAGTTATATGGTTTTTCAAATGGTAGTTTGTGGTGTTTTCTTCTCTAGTACTTGGGTGTATTCAGGGTTTGCCTTTCGGAGGTGTTACAGGTCCGTTTATGCACACTTACTATTTTTAGTAAGTCGCTTGGATGTTACGGTCCAATCTTACTATTTATAGTAAGACACCCTGGTGAGCAGAGGAAGCAGTGGGCTACCCTTTGGTGTTGGTAGAATCAGTATTGTGTTGATATTCACGGAGTTATGGATTATTAATTATTATTAAAGTGATAACTTTAATAATAATTAAATATAAAGTGAATATAATTTAATGAGTTAATGACTATATAATATACCTTTTTTTTTCATAACATAAAGTCATTATTTAAAAGCATAAAGTGGACTCCACATTTAATGTTTATATCATGTGGCAACAAAAGAAAATATAATTTAATATATTAAATGGATTTTATGTGCTTGGGAAATTGTGCCATTTGGAGAAGGTATAAAAAGCACTAAAAAATCATTTCATTATTCGTTCAACACTTTGCAAATTGATGAATTTTGATTGTGAGAAAAAAACAAGGGTTTTCAGCTGCAAATTGATCTTGGAGAACGTAGCTCTCTTAGATTGTGCATTCTATAGGTGTGATATACCACCCAAGGTTTGCATCTTCAGGTGGCTTCAACCAGAGGTCACATTTGTGCTTGATTGAAGATAGTTTGTTCGGATTTTCAGAGGTTATTAAGTGCAGATCAGAATCGATGGAGGAATAATCATTGCTGATAGTTTTTATTGTTGTTTTCTCTCATTTTGGAGGCCACGTGGGAGACACCAATCAGGCTGTACAACTACTTGCTGGCTGTACAGTCCAGGGCTGTGGCGTTTGGCTTTGAGGCTGAAACGCCTTGAGTTTCAGCATCCTCTCACCTATGTTTGGGGCGGGTAGGCCATAGCTAACACTCAGCTGCAATTCCAATGTGGAGAAATCACCCAACTTAGCTAGGCGTTAAAGATAAGAGGGTTTATTGTTGCTGATCAGAACTTTTCAGACTTGTAATAATCTCCTGTTGATCTCCAGGTATGAGTTTCTTTGCAAATGAAATGCAATGGTAAATCTGAATTGAAAGTATATTGCATTTGCTACAATAGTTTGTCTATTTTGCAACTGTTTGTGTATATATATATATATATACTTGTTTGCATTTCCTGGCAAATTTCTCAAAAACTCAAAAATCCAAAAAGCACAAAACCAAAAATAGTTTCATACAATAGCAGTTTCAGTTAGCAAATATCTCAGATCGGGGTGGGATATTTCACAATCATCAATCCTTTCCATATTGCCCTTGCCATAGGAAAGATATCTGTACCATCCCTAGGTTGTCCAAGTAAGTCAGAATTATCATTATCCTTTAGCTTGTAACTGCCCCTCTTGCTCCAGAGAGAAGTAATATTTTATTTGTTATCATGTTTTAAATTATATTTAGTATTAAATAAGCTAGAACGAAGGGCTACATTTGCAATAGAAAATATCAGGCCACAACATAGTGCCGCCCCATTTGGATTGTAAAGAAGTGTGCAATTTATTGGGATAAATACTCCTGACCGCATTTGGTATTATGCCATTTCTTCTTGAAACACTAAGTTGTAACATTGCTTCTGCAATCTACATTATAATGATACATCTATGTTTCGGATTTCCTAGTTATAATAACATTACTATTGTTGAATAGCAAGTGATCTGTGAGTGCAACTAATTTTATCTTCATATGTAAACAGATTGAGTATGATGATGGTGAAGTTGAGTTGCTTCACTTAGGTAATGAACGTTGGGAGGTCATTAGTAATAGCCAAAAGGTTGGTAGTTATTTTCGCACTACTATTTCACATATTGGATGATTGATTCCTTTTCTATCGTTGATGTGTGATTTCGTTTCCTCACAGTGGTTGTTACTGGATTGCAGGATGTTCTGAAGTTTCCAGCCAAAGGACGGTATGTTATGCTTTTTAATATTCATGTCTTTTAAATATTAAGAAAAGTTTGATGAGTGTAACATATTACTGTTTGTGCATAACACAATATATTGCAAACGTCTGCAAATGCAACTTGACAGTTTGGCATATAATTTAAAATTACTCGAATCTAGAGATTCACTGTATAAATTATTTAATTAGAGCAAATGCAGCTAATTCAGCAAAAAAATCGTGCTGTTCTTTCCTTTTAGAGATTAATTCTCTTTGATGCAAAATATGGTATGTCTTGTAGGCATCAGAAGCCAAGGGAAAATAAAGAGAACACATAATTCCAGATGGTGCTACTACTGTTATTTTCACTTTAATTGCATGGGAAGCTCCTATTCCAGTATTTTGTAAGATGTCTAACAGGATAAAATAAGTCCATAGCAGCAAGTCTGTCAAGAGATATTATATACGAGTTTATTGTGTTTGACATGAATTATTTTAGTTTCATATCAAGGAGAAATTGTGGCTGTTTAGTTTGTGTGATAGGTATGTTAACTATAATATGGTCAATTAATGTTATTAGATTTCCCCAATCCATAGTACTTTCACCTTTTCTGTTTCTGGATTTGATTTTATGAGAGTTTTTAGCATCACAATCAAATCCAGAAACAGCAAAAGTGAAAATATAATATGGTCTTCAACAGCTGCACCAAATATTTTGTCAAGATACCATACAAGCTGTGTTCTTATGAATCTGATAAGTGAAGGCAGAATATTTCCAAGACACTTGACTGTATGATGGAAGAATCATTTGGTAGGAGCAAGAAAAGTCAGCCAGATGGTGGTAGTTAGAAGAGCCAACTATATGGCAGCAACCATGATGCACTGTACTGCATTAACAGTGGCAAACTATATGACAACAATAGTGGTGAATCATACAATAGTAGAGAAGGTCAATAGCATGGAATTAGAGACACAGTCAAACCTTACAGTTGCAGGATTAATTGATCAACTGTTAGAAAAATAATGAACTGTACGGAATGTAAAACCTTGTGTTGTATGATAACATGATACTATTCCAATGGTATTGTCTCTTGTCAGCAGTAGGGTGTGGGTACCAGCTAGTAAAATCCAAACCTCAGATATTATGGGGCAAAGCTGTTTGGAGAAGTCAAATTGAGGAAGTGAAGTATAGTTAGGAGAAGGGTTACACTTGTATGGTCCACAACTGTTGGTAGAGTCGTGGGCATTTGCACCTCCATTCACCATACTTGTAAGAAAACTGTAGGTACAAGTCAGGGAGTGGTTGATACACTTGATTTTTTATTTCAATATAGCATTCAGGAAAGTTTGCACACTTAAACTTGGTAGAGAAAGCAAACCAAAATTTCTGGGGTTTCAAGCAAGCCTTCAAAGTTCAGGAAACAAAGGCGGGAGGACAAATAAATCGCAACTAGGGTTGCAGCAAGTATTTTAGTGTAGAAAATTATGGTTTTTCTAATACTGTCATGGCTGAAAAAGGGAAAAATCAGCAAATTGCATGGACTTCATCCTCAGTTGTAAGGTAAAATATTTGGGAAGCAACCTTGTGTTGGGATTTTCAGGCAGAATGGAGCAATAAATTAAACAATTAATCAATGCAGATAACAAAATTAAAGAACAGAATGAATTACACAGACAATTTTTTTTAATGTCGTTCACCCAATGTGGGCTATGTCCACAAAACAACACTCCACTATTTTTTTTATTAAACTCCAGCAAAGAATCCAAGTTACATAAATGTGCAGCAATTCCTACAGCTGTGGGCAACTACTCCAAAACACCCTCATGTTCTGTCTGCGCAACACACTTGTTGCTGCATGCTCATGAACAAACTGTGATCCACAAAACTCTGCCTCAGGCACGACTGTTCAACAAACTCACATGCTGTTTGCTGCAGGCTGTTTCAACTTCTCATGCCTGCGACTCTTCACCTTTGCGCTGCAGCAAGAAGCTTTTAACAGTTGCGTGCAGTTACAAAACCAATTTCAACAGGAATTAACAGCAAATTTCTTTTATATTTTGGGAGGAAATTGTGGCTGCCAAATTCGCTAAAATATTAACTTGGAGCATGATCAGGCTCCACATACCAACACCTTGGACAAGGATTTTGCATGGTATGACACACCTTAGGAAGGTTGGATCCTTCCAGTACAAGCTGCAACTTCTTTCCTCAGAATGACGTAGAGAGTTTTGCCTCCAGGAGATGCGATGTGTAAGAAGAGCCAAAAACTAGGTACAAATAAGGCAGTGCAACACTTAAAACTCTGAGTTAGGAGTGTTTAACAGCAATGTGACCAAGGCTTTGGTGGGAAGACAGGCTACATGGGCATGAGTTGAATGCTATGCTTTGCTGAGCTGAGGTAGCCAAAATATTACAGATGTCTTGCTTCAGTGTTTAGGACTTCGAACCTTATCTCATCTATATGGTATCAATTGACAAAAGGGATAAGTAGGAATCATTTGTGTGTTTTGTGGATCAGCAGATATGAATCACCTATATGCTCACCTAATTTGGCCATTTAATTTTAGATAGAGATTACTAGAGTCATAGTTTGTAGATGTCAAGGGTCAAGGATAAGCTTTAAGGGACAATTGAAATGTCACATAAAAACTCAAAAAGATGGTAGAAGATGCAACCTCGAAAGAAGATGATGTAGCTAGTGAAGAAGCAATTGGGTGGGAGGATGAATTGGAGAAGTTAGAGCCGTTTGATGCTTGCTCCATCCTTTACTCCTTGACACTTGCCCTTCCACCATTGGTTGGGGTTTGCCACATATAGGAGTGGGTCAACTAGTTGGGTGTTCCTCATGACACATTATAGATTCCTCCTTTGTGTTCATCCTCTCTAAACCTATGCTTTCAACTATAGTAGAGCCACTAGGCAACTCCAACAGTGGAGTGTCAGCTAGTTATAACCAAAGACACCATTTTCAAGGAGAGATTACCTCTTCCACTATACTGACACACTTTGGGCTAATATCTCTTCTCACCACTTGATATATTCTCAACAGCATAAGCATAGCATCAACCATCATTAAGATAATCTTGTGCATAAGCACTTATAAATTTACAAAATAGCATTTTGAGATTTATGATAAACATGAAAATCCTGCCAACAAAAATACGTCTTTAGAGTTGTGTCACTTAAACTAGCTGAAAAAACTGAAAGCAAATACTTTAAAGTGAAAACTATAAATGAAGTAATAGATAAAAGCTGATTCAAGTAACATTTCTAGAAATCTGCTCCAAAAATAGATTTCTATTCTATATATAGATTTAGCTAACAATAACTAGTTTGAAAGCTCCTCAAATTTACTTGTTAACCATTGAAAATCACCTTCAAATCTTTGGCAAGCCCAGGAAATACATTTCTTTGACTCCAAACTCTAACCAAACTTTGTACTTTAACACTTCTTGCATAATGATAACAACACCCTTTTTTAGTTTGATTATTTTTTTGTCTTTTGGCAAATCATGCCTTAGGGTGTGTTTTGGGGGTCTCTACCTGGCAGTGAGATGAAAAGTGCGCTTTCAAACCCCTTGTAGCTTTTGTCACTTAGAAAAATTTCACTTTTTGTTCTAATTTGAAGTTGACTTGTTTTAGCCCTGTCACTTTTCAATTTAGTGACCAATAGCACGTTTTTTGATCTATGAATTCACTTATTTCAGTTAGAGGAGTACTACTTGACTTGCTAAGCCCTTTCTTCTCTTAAAGGAATACATTTTGGCAAATCTGTCCAAAACGTGCACTTCGGACTTATAACCATGGCAAAACTACTTAAAGCATGTAGTTTTGGATTTAGTGTCATTTTTCATGATCTAGAATTTTGCTTACATTCACTTGGCAAACATTTCCAAAGTATGCATTTTTAGACTTATAATCATGACAAAACCACTTAAAGTGTTTGATTTCAAGGTTATAACCACTTTTTGTTGCTTAGTTATTTTTCTCGAGGATGATTAACCAAGCAAAAGTGTGCTTAATTTTTTTATCCTAATTGGAAAAATGCACACTTTTTATGACTACCACTTTTCCATGCCATAGTCTCTTTTACCACCATCAGTTTGGCAAACACTCATATCATCTTTTTTAGTAATTTTCAAGCCTAGCAAAGCACATGCCAAGAGTCGCTTTTCCGCTTTGCTTTATACTTAGGTAATTTTCCACTCCTTCAACGATGTTTATGCTTTAATTCTTGACATCTAAAGTTTTTCTTATATATTGACTTAACAAAACAATCAATAACTTCCTAGGACGATGGACTTCACTTGCATCATGCAAAAGATACAAAGGAACAACATTGAGGTTTAATCTATTTACTTTGGTGATGTGTCCCTTGTGTTTTTGGAACTTGTCCCCCATGAGAAATGTTTTAGACATAGTTTGAAAACTTTTAGAGTACTTGGTGAGTTGTCAAGTGCTTAAAGGAAATTTTTGACGATGGGTTTTTATGGTGTTTACTTGGGAATTTTTTGACGATGAGTTTTCACCATGATTACTCATAGGAAAATTTTGATGACAAGTTTTCCCTATTTATCTCATGAGGTTTGAGTAGTGGGTTTCAATGAGTTTCGGTGTCAAACTCATGTAAGTAGTTGGCAAGTTTGACACCAAGACTCATAGGACACAAAAAACATTGGTACTTGTAAGAAAACCACACCTAAATGCTGAAAACATTTTGCTTGTGCATGCCCTTTTGTTTTTGCAGACTTCCCAAGTTCTCATGATACCCTCATGACATTTTGTATAAGTTTACAAACATATATAGACATTTTACAAACATTTTCTATAGACATTTACATATGTTTTATTACTATGAACATTCTCAAGTTTGTGATGTACAACTTATAATTGTAACCCTACCTACAATGTAGATTGAAATCATAGCTGTTTTGCATAAAAATAATTTTTTAAAGGATTATAAGTATTTTCCTTTAAAAGTTTTTGAGTTTTGTAGGGTCAATTTTTTCGGGTCTGTTGAGTTTGAGTGTGCAATGTATAGTTTTGTGGATGTAGGGATGGGTAGGTAACATCGCTCCTACTACGCACTACTCCAAGGAAAAATTGGAACCATCCTTGAGAAGGTTGAAAAGATATTATAAATAACAAGAAATGCTATGGGGCAGCTAGTTGTCGTGAAGATGGTTGGGGGTGCACAAGCATCCTTTGGCCAACCCCTACAGCTTAGACTTAAAACAACAATTTATCAAAAAAACACAAAAATGAGAAAAAAGGGGGGTGGCAGATCTACAAGGACCTCCACATCCTTCACAACAACCCTTAACCTGAAACAAAGACACTAACACGAAAAAATAAAAAGATCTTTTTATTTTTACCATTTTGCATTTTGTGAGAAGAAGACAAAATAGAAATCATTAGTGAGAAGAGAACAATAGTGATAAGAAGAAACAAAAGCATCACAAGTATATCATTTGAAGTAAGTTTACCATCCATTGTTCATTTGCACAGTCTCTTGTGTATTTTTTTGGTTTCTTTTGAAGTTTCAAACACTTTGGGAGTTTAGTTTGGTTTTCTATTTTATGATGGCACTTGCAGCCATGTTTTGGGTTTTGAAAAGTAAACAATAAATAAGAGCAATAGTGAGGCCATTGAAAGTGAAGAGGTTCAAATTCAACAAAGAGGCTATAGAGGTACTAGGGTTTCTTCTAGGTGTGGGAGTGTTGTAGGTATTGTGGGTTCAAATAACCCATTTGAATGCCCTTCCGCTTTCCAAAATATTTATGCAAAGGGCCCATTTAATCCTAAAGAAACATTTTTCACAATTCGCAACGGCCATAGACAAAGACAAGAAACAAATTTAGGAGGGAGTAGAATTTGGTTGTCATTTTTGCAACAAGGATTATAGGGGCAGCTACACAAGGGTTTTCGCTTGTCATATGTACATAAGTGGACAAAGAGTAAAAGGATGTAAAAAACAACTCTAGTTGAGAAGGCTGAGGTGGCTTGATTGTTCATAAAGGGTGAGATATGAAATAAGGGATTGCTAGTAGAGACTACGCAATCAAGAATGGCATTGCCTATCCAAACCAAGGACATTGAGACTCAAAAGGGAGAGGGTTCTACCAATGGAAATAGGAGGGCTACTATCGTAATAAGGATGTTTGATATGCAATAAGAGGAAGTGGTAGATTATTTAGTTTCCAAACTTTTGTTTGCCCGTGCCATCTCATTTCATATGGTACATTCACCCTACGTCAGACAAATGTTGAAAGATACAACTATTGTTGGCCCTAGATATGCCCTCCTTGGAGAACATAAGTTATGCTCTAGCCTCCATGATAGAGAGTATAATAAGTTGAGTTTGGTGATGGAGGACATGTGTAATGTCCCTTGTCCTAATTTGCCCTAGACTTCACTTATTGTTTGCCAATCAGGGTTAGGCTTTCACCTTCTCAAATAAATGCCTCCTCTAATGAAGTGATTCTGGATTGGAACCTGAGTTCACCACATGAACAACAATCCAACATACATGCACATATATTGTTAGCATTAACATCATGGCATCCTATTCATTGTCTGATCACAAAAGTAACTATTATGTACTAAGAAAACACTTTGCCTACTGGAGGAAGCCGTCAGAGCTTACAAGTGGTCTACGCCTACCACCCCTCCATGGCCCATCCCTTTCTTGGTCCAGGCAGACTTGAGTGGGGACCCTAGACCTACCACTCCTCCATGGCCCATTCCTTTCTTGGTCCAGGCAGACTTGAGTGAGACCCCCACTCATGCATGGCCCATCCTTGCCTTTGGGTTGGGCGGATCTTAAGTGGACCTATCCACTCATCCATGGCCCGTCCTTTGCCTTAGGATTGGGCGGACCTTAAGCGAGGTCTCTAGGCACCACTTTTCTCAGGTCCTTCCTCCTGAGCAGGTTTTCATACACTCAAACAATCTTCAGGCAATGAGAATATACTAGCAGATATCCTAATTTCATCAATTCAACAGCAAGATCCATTTCTAGAATAATAATGTCAATACTATGTAGATCGTCTTACTTATAATCCATTTGTACGTATATTCAGAAAAACATTCTCACATGCCTATCATTAGTCTTATTACAATGCCTTATTGCCTGTTAATCAGGTAACACAAGTCGGAAATGCATTTATTGGTAAGAAAATAACAAAGAACAGACAGATATATTTGCTGAGTGCACACAGAAAGATTCAGTAATCAGAACTAGATGTAATCAGATTGCATCAATGTAAATATACTTGTGTGTCAGATTGTTTACTAGAAAGCGACTGTAAATAGTGCATACATTCTTGTTTTGCTATTATGTCAGATCGCATATCACTGTGAAAATAGTCATTAGACAATTCGACAATCAGATTGACATGAAGACAGTTCAGTTTGCATATACACAACTCAAGCGATTTGGTAGTAAGGACAGATCGCATTGTGTGGTAATTATGAATTTAGGAGTGCATATGAAAAACAACAATTTCAGATACCTATTGCCATAGGTTTTAATGGTTCTGAATTTTGCAAATCAAAATGTTAATATACTAAGTGAATACTTCACCTGATCCGATGTGTCTTCCAATACCTCGTTATTTAATAATCTCCTTCTGTCTGTCCTCACCATGATTCCCTCATGACCGGCTTGACTTCCTCTATATCTATGTTTGTGAAGGATCGCATCCTTCTATTTAAGCCACGTCTTGTGAGTGGAGGCATCGTTTCATCTTTAATGCCAACGATTAATTTTAAAGGATGCATTTAGTTTCTTTAATGGGAGTGGTCAATGGTAAAGACAATTACATTTTGTCTTTTCTTTATCGATTAACATGTCCTATGATGCCTTTTTAATGATAATAATGATAATGTTTTATATATCTATATATATATATATATATATTAATGTTTACAACATGAAATTTATTTTTCCTTTTATATTGTTGTTTATTTGGTTTATTTATTTCTTAATGTCTTTTCGGTGACATGAGAAAATGAGACGAACTTGGATGAGGATGGGTGGATTAATATTAGATATCAGCCACTCGTCAATATCATTGTCACATGTGCAATTGAGTTTTATTTTCTTAGAGCTATTAGTTTTTAGTGAAGAGGAAGGATGAACAATTCTAATTTCAAAATTTGAAGGATGTAATAGAGGTAGTTAGGGTGTTAAATGTTGTACAAGTGGTCACCAATTTAGCATGTATGTGTATGTTGGTTGGCATGCTAGTGGAAGGTGCTTATAAGGACATGTTTTGGACCCTATGTTCCGTTCATGCATTGAAAGACATAGGCAAGATAGATTAGGTGAAGGGAGTGGTGGTAGAAGCAAGAGATACATGATGTTGAGGTGTAGGAGACTATAGTTAATGATTGTTAGTGTAGGGTGGGATATATAGCTAGAGCTTTTTACAACCAAAGGAAAAAGTGTGAAACCAAAGATCCTTGATGATGATTTGTGGTCCACATCATCTCAACTATTAAACTATTAGTTTATTAATGTTCGTTACATCTAATTTATTTTTTCATTTTTTTTAGCAATACTTTCTTTGTCATTTGTGTCATTCTTTTAAATTCTTTTTGTAGGCGCATTTACTCTTTCATCTCAACTATGTGTGGTTCATTATATATGTTGATAGAGACCCTCTTAGTTTAAGAGAGATTTACGAGACATTCAACAACATGCTTGTATAGATGAATCAAATTATTCTTTGGAAGGATCTTGATTTGGGATTATATGAGGAATATATTAGGTCTATTGTGACATGTTGTTGATGAACACCTCACTTCACATGGAAGCCAATGCTCTAGAATTGAAATGGCATGCACAAAGGCCTAGGAGAGTGCCCCTTGTGATGATGAAGAGGTGAGTGAAGGGATCATGAAGGCCATTTGAAAGATGTACAGTGATGAGGAGGCAACTCTTCATTAAATGTAGTTGCTAGTTTTTGACCATTTTTAGGTTCCATTATTGGATGGTGGACATGGCATGGCAAGGATGCAATAGAATTGAGAATGCTTGCTAATTGCCTTCTTTCATAGGTTGCTAGTTCCTTTTCTATAGAGAGGAATTGTTGCCAATTCCTATACTACATAGAAGAATTGGTCCACATTCAACTTCGTTCAATTAGTCAAGAGGAATAGGCTTATCTCTTGACAAGAAAAGAAGTTGGTGGCTTTGCATAGTGTCTTGTGACTTTAGGATCGACAAATTCTTGAGTATCAACAAACTCTAGTTGCATGGTGGGATGTTGCTTCTAAAGATGCCACATAGATTGATGAGAAGGCACATTAGGGATCGATTGGGGCTCCATTGGTTGAGATAATCCTTTTTATTGTAGTGACTCAAATTTAGACTTTGATATTGATATAGAATGAAGCATAGTTTAAAAAATTGGACTCAAGAATTATTTGATAGAGCCAATTTTTAAAAAACTTAAGACTTGGCAAAAACTCAGAGAATAACTTGTTAAGAACTCAATAAGTTTATCAAACATTAAGATACATTAATTTTTTAAAATATAATTTGAAAACATGCATATTAGTGAATTTATAAAACATACTACAGATTTCCTTCATATATAGATCAAAATTAAAGTTTAAGATGTTGATGTTATAGCAGCTTAGGGCTGCACTTCATTGCACATGCCTCAAGAAGGAAGCATAAATTAAATGGGTAGCCATTCGGCTATTTAATTTATGTTAACAACATTTGATAAACATAAAGGGCCGACCCTATATGGTTCGCATGATTTGTTTATTGTTTGGGCTGACCCACCTTGTAATTATCATATATTATGTTTATTCTAAGAGGGCCGACCTAAGTGAAGAGGTGCCTGATTTTGTATAAGTACAAGGTCTTTCCTTGTCATTTGTAATCAAGTTAAATTTGCATTTTCTTCAAGCAAGTTCGCACTTAGGCAGCAGATTATTATCTTGTAGCAGCAGACCTATTTCAAGGTGTTTCATATTCGTACTTAGGAGAAGTGCTATTGTATCAAATTCGCCTATGTGCTAGGCCTGAGTTGTAAGCAGATTTCTGCTCCTCTTCTATATAATATAAGAGGATTATTTGCTGGATTTTTCTCCCTCAAGAGGAGGGTTTTCCCAGGGTATCTTGCTATGTTCATTGTCTTATGTGTTGCAATATAATAAGTACTTTCTGTTTGTGATCTGATCTAAGAAACACTAACATAATACATGTAATAGACCAAAAAATGACTTCAAAGTTTCAATACATATAAACCTCCAGTTCAATATCAACAAAAAATACAAATCATAAATTTTTCTATGACAAAAGCTCAGAATAGTCTATTGCTGCGATGTGGGTGTTGTGAAGGTGGATGGTATGGTTGTGGTATTCTCAATAGGAGCCTCAACAAGAGCCACAACAGGTGTCTCAGGCATAGGACCAGGTTGTGTATGTGGTGAACTTGCCCTTGATGACTTGCCAAACTCACCTGTTGAAGCCTCAAATGGTGCCACATTTGCTTGGATTTTTGCTTCATCCCTCCCAAAATTAGTGATCTCATTAGCAGGAAACAATGGATTCACATCCTTAGGCTCCACAACCCACTTTAAACATGGATCAATGTCATCGAGGTTAAGTGCATGTGTAATGCCCCATTTATAGTCACTTCAATATTATAGTTGGCTTCGACTTTCTAGGTGGCCATCAACCTTGTCTAAGAGGATGCTTGATGTTGGCAATGAGCTCAGTTGGTCTAGAGGGACTACTATGCACTTTTTGAAGTGAATTTCGGCTTTTGGTGAGTTCTCCAAGATTCTTGGAGAGAGCGTCTATTTATAGTAAGTCATTGGTCCGGCTTGATTTCATTATTCATCATCGGTATCATTCCATTGCAATCAGATTTTGATTTCGATGCTTTTTGACAGTTTTTGCAACTTGGGTGTATTATTGGCTTTAATTTAATTATTTTACTAAGGTTGATTAATTTTATTAAAATAATTTATTGGGCACCTTAGTATAAAATAAGCAACTCAACATTTGTATGGGTTGAATAGCACCTTAGTATATGGGTTCTTATTTGGTCATATTCAACCCATACAATTGCTGAATTGCTTATTTTGACCCTATCCATGGCCTCATATAGACACGTGATGAGGCTTTTGTCCCCATCCACCGGGTACAAAATCCTAAGCAATGGTTTTGACACCTAAAACAAGAGAGTGAATGACAAGGAAATTAGAAAATTAAAGTAAATAAAAAATGTTATAATCAGCAAATTTAAATATTACAAAAACTTCGAACATTGGAAAAAAAATTTAAAAGGAAATTTTTGATAAAAAACTTGCCTTGATGATCTCAAACGTATTCTTGACAAATGTATCATAAAAAATGGTCTTCATGACATTCTTTGCTTTAGCCTTCCTACGATAAGGACTCTCCAACCACCTTTTGCTCAGAAACATGTAGATAAGGTTGTGCAATGTAGTTGCTATAGTCTGCGAGGTAAGAAAATTAGTGGCAAAGTGTGTGACTCCTAAACACACAAAATCCTTGCTATTAGTGTGATCTCTCATGAGATTTAGGACTCATGTGTAATTGGAGATGTATTTGTAATATTTCTCACATCTTCCATTGCATTCTTCATCCCACTTAATTTCCTCGTGTCCTTAAGGATAAGGTCAAGGCGATAGGAGGCACAGGGGCTCCAAAATAATGTTGGGTGCCTCGTCTCTTATAGTCTATTAGCTACCACATAAATATATGCAATGTTTATAACTATTTGTATAACATTATTCTCTCCTACCTCCATGACCACCTCATCCAACAAGCTACACAAGGTCTTGGTATTTTTTACTTCATTTGAGGCATCAACTAACTTCAAAAGGAGCAACTGCCCTCCTAAAGCCACTAAAAAGTTAAATGAGTGTCCTATTCCTAGCATCTCTTTGTCCATCAGATAAAATGCTACAGCCATCGGTTTTCCAAATCCAATTTTGTTTATCTACTAGATTATATATGTTTTTGACCTCGTTGTCCAATAATGGGCCACTCAATTCATAAATGCTGGGGGCCTTAAACCCCTTACTTGCCACAATCAATGTAGTAACCAAATCCTACCAATAAGGACTTGGAGTAGCACTGAGAGGAAAACTATTTTAGTACCAAAATTTGGCTCATGTCAACTTCTTTTCATGATGTAGTTCCCTATTCTATGCAATACCTTTCAATGAAGGTTGCACAGTAGGAGTGTTACGAGGAACAAGGAACCAGATTTGTGGTTGCCCACATTGCCTAATCTTCATGTTTGTGGCCTAATGGAAGAAAAGGCTCCCATATTTTCCCTAGTGTTTGACCTTGTAGAATTGTGAAATGTGGGTGAGGCTCCCAACTGCCCTTTTTTATTCTACTTGTTTTTCTCATATGTTGAAAGGAGAGCATTTGCCTCATTCTAAACCTATAGAGTTGCTAGACACATGATGTAATATTTTGGCAATGAATCTATGCAAGGTGATATTTTAGACTATTTGTACCTTATTTAATTTGCTTAGAGCAATGGATGCAAATAACTACTCCCTTTTCAAGACCTATCCCATGTTTCTAGCAAGGGTTCTTAGGGGTTGCTGCCTTTTACTAGTTGTAGCCATATTCTTGTAAAAAAATGGAAATAAAAAAAATACATCAGTAGTGTTTTAGAGTAACCTCCCAAAATAATTGGAACAATATACCTTTCTTTTGGACCAAATCATGTTCAATTTTGGTTTACAATCAAGAGTGGTTTTGTAAGGGAAATACATATGGATTGTGCTTTTGCATTTTAGCTATATATAATCCATACTATTACAACCGCTTCTTTCTCCTAGGTCAATTATATTACATTAATTTTTTATATGCATATCTAATAAAAATAATTGTAGATTGTGCATGGTCAAGATACCATGATGAGATTATTTGATGTCATATGATATCTTGAATTTGTTTTATATTTTAATATATTACTATACATGAAGTTTGATACTTTAGAAAATTTTGATGATTAAGATTTGCACATGGATTATTTGGAAGTAGATACACAAAAAAGGTGCATTGTGTCATTTCATAAGATTACTGGGATATCATAACCCACGGTAGATTCCTATTTCATACTTGGAGTTGTGTTTGAAGTTGTTGAATAGTGAAGACTAAAACTGAAATTGCGGTGAAACCCTCATGGTGTGGGAAAGCGGAAACCATCAAAGTTTAAAGCCCTCAAAGTTTCATTCATAGTGGTAGTTCTTTAACTCGTGAAATGTTAAAAGAAAATGACCAAATTGAAAATCACATCACGTCAAATATTATAAGGTTTAAGTTGGGCAAGTTTTTAATAAATTACTTTTGATTTTTGCCCTAGAATCTGCTTTCTTTGTTATGAATTGTGGTAAGTTTTGTAAAAACTTTGCGTAGAGTTTTATTGCAAGTCACTTGGCTTGAGTATTGACTTGCAATTACTCACGTGTCATGTGAGTAATCATTGGGTTTTTAAACACCGGGACAAAGATGAGGTCGAGGCATAATAACAACAAATGTAGTTGTCTACATTTTGTCATTTTGCGTGTCAACCTAAGTTATTGGTTTAGGTTCGGGGACGGGCTTGGGTACGAGAACTCGGTACGCGGGTATGTGAATTTTTTTTGTATGTATGGGTATGTGTGTATATATATATATATATATATGTATATATACAAAAAAATAAGGGAAATATACAAAATTATAAAGCTAAATCATTTCATAGTATGATACTTGATCATTGATCAATGACAAATGCCAAAGATAAATATTAAATGCCAATTGATAGTTGAAAGATATTCAAATAGGAGGAAAAAAAATAAAAAATGTCTTTTTTATTAAGTTTGGGCCCACTTTTTATGATTTGGGCTGTGGGTTCTCTCGGGTTCGTGCATGGTTCGCTTGAATTCGTGTTGTGTGTGCAAAGGGTGCGTGCTCAACACTGTGGGTTCACCTAGGTGCGCGGGTTTGGCACCTTGGCGAACCCACAGTGCTGGGCGTGCACCCTGTGCACACCCAACACGTACCCGCAGACGAACCCGAACCGGCTGCGTACTTGAATTGGGTTCGGGGCCTGCGGGTACGAACTCTGCAACATAGGTGTCAACTAATGTGAATTCTCAATTTAGGTGTAATGTTTTATAAGATGGTTATACTATGAATATGGTGAATGCCTTATCATATGACTATTTAAAATTTCCCATGTTTTTTGAAGTTTTGCTATTTTTTTTTTTGAAAACATCAAACCCCCTTGTTGTATCTATCTTGAAAACTTGGTAGAATTCCAATGAAAATTTGACAATAAACTTGTTAAATAAAGGAAAAGGACTTCAATATGGAAAATTTCATTGGGGTACAACATGCTTGAAAGATTTTAGAGCACATGGTCTCTTGCCAAACTGACTACTTTTAATTGAACATGTGCTTTGATTGTTTAACTTTGTTTTCTTTTTGACTTGTACAAACTTGGTATGAGTGTGTGCCTTGGGTATATGTGATTTTTTTAACAACGTTTCAAACTTTCTTTGGACAAACATATGCTTAAGTGCACACTTAGGATCTACTTAGACACTTAGGATCTACATATAACATTAGCCCAACCTTGCTATGGTACATGCTTCAACTTAAGTGGGTAAAATTTTCATGTTTTACTTTTTGGACCAGATCATACAAGGGCACACGCTTTTCTGCATAGAACCCTTTTCTTTTTAATACTTTGATCTTTGAACACCACATATGAAGAAAGTGCTTTGGGCTTGAGTGGCACTTTTTGATTTAACATGAAATTTGCACCTTCTTCTTTAGTGGCATGCATTTGTGGCCTAGATGACCTTTCAAGCTTTGACATTTTTCAATTTTGACTTTTGTTCTTTATGGCATGTGCTTGGTATGAGAAAATCCCTTTTTCGATTGGGTAAAAATTGACAACCTTCACAAAGGTGTGCTCCTTGGGTCGTTTGATCCTTATTTTCAGTTTGTGAATGTTGGGCATATTTCATTCAGGCATGCACTGATACATTAAGATGTCCTTTTTTCTTCATTTTGATTAAGCATGGCTTCCTTGTGTTCTAGTGTGCTCCAATACACTATGCATTAAACATTTTTTGCACCATCTTTAGCATCCAAGCTTCATTCTTCATCTTGTTTGATAATTGGAAAGCTCCTCTAGGATACACAAAGACATTGAGTAGAGCTCTAAAGTACACAATTCATGACCTTGATAATCAAGGATCCAACAATGACTCACTAGATGAAGAATGACTTTCATTCGACTTAAGAAACAACACTATACAACTCTTTTTTTGTTTGTGTGTGTACAATATGCTTTATCTATCTATACCACAATTTATAATCTCCCACTCAAGATCATATAAGCATGTCCCTTAAACTTCTGGTGATGAGTGACACAGATGCATTATTTTACTTGAATGATGCAAAAAATATTCTTAGAATGTATCTTATCGTGTTCATCAATTTCATTTCTATCTTTCCTCCTTCTAATACACTTTTTGCCTAGCTATGGTATTTTTATAAGTTCCCAATCATGTGCCATAAATATTAGTTTTATTGGCTATGTAAATTCTGAGTAATCTGGGGCAGCATATTTCCTCATCTTTTTTGAGTTTTCAGAAAATTGCTTATTAGAGTGTTGTAATCTTTCTTCTGCACATCTTCAAAGTAGACATTTCTTCTTCTTGCTTCTACATCTCTACTTATAACTATTATTGCCATATTACTTGTACTTTTCAGCGATAGAAAATGATATGAGCTTGACATCTTGTATTTTTTTTCCTTCGTTTAATCTACACTTGTATTTTTATTTTCTGACGAGTAATTTATTGTACAGATTTAGTTATCTAGAATATACAGAACCCACAAATGCTCAATTGCAGAGTTGTTCTCATATTGTTTTTGGTCACATCCAAACAAGGCTCTAGAATGATGTCACTGTGCCTTCTATGATATTCTTTAGTTTATGCTCAATGAAGTACCAGAAGCAAGTTGGTTTTACTTCTCATTGGAAATGTTTGTAAAAGCATACAACATATTTTTTGCTTTTATTTGTCTTTAATAATTAACTTGATAATTTGCTTTCTTTTTTGGTCTGAGTTCCCCAATGGAGTGGAAAGACTGATTTGGAATGGGTATAACTTTGCTACTTTTTCATTGGTTTAGCAGGAAAGGGAAACAGAGAAAGCTGTGTTTTACGACAGCATCATTGAGTAATATTGAAGTTGCATCTTCTGAACTTAAGTATGACAAATATTTGACTCTTTGATATGCAATCTCTATTTATTTTGTGAAAGATAAACTAAATCATGATGCAAATTTGCCTTGTGCAGTGAGATGAGGATAGACTCTTCAGTTGATCTTGTCAAGGCAGACGGAGCAGGTAAAGCTGAATTCCGAGTGCTAGTATGATGTGTGCTTTTTGTTTTGTTTTTATTGTTCTGTTTGTTTGTTATTATGACATTGCCACAAATACTTCGACAGTATAGATCTGTGCAGTAAATCTGCATTTGATTTGATGGAAGGCAGGTTGATTGTTACCTCTGTTATATTTTTTTAATGCCCATGATATGTATTTTTTATCTGACTTGAAGCATATTTGGCTTGACTTCATGAGTGCATATAAATTGAATCAAGTCTGCATAAAATTTCCTTGAGGAAGGGATATGTAAATTACATGCTTCTGTACATCTCAAAATTCTACACACCTCCCCAGGTATCAGGGAACAGAACATGAAATAGCTATATAAAAAATACAAGAATACAAAGATAGAAATATTTAGGAAAAGTTTAACATAAACTGCAATAGAAATGGAAAGGGTTTGTACTTGATGCGGTGATTTGTTGGGAAATTGACATATTCATAATTCCTCCCTGATTGACCTAGATTCATTGACGTACATGTGTTACCAGCTTTGTTTGTAGTTGTGGAGAATGATCAATGATGCAGGAGCATCCCTGGCATTTAGTTTGCTCTTTTTCTATTTAGTCTCTATAAATGTCAGGTCCCCTTTCAGAACTAAAGGAATTAATTAAGGACCTGTAGCTTATTCTCTATTTCCCATAGGCTCAGGAATAAAATAAGAGAAATAAGAATATTTTAAGTTGGGTGCAATCATTTATTTGCAAATAACAATTAGTTCAATATGTAATTCAAAAAGTGCTTTCAAACACTTGATGTAATCTAAAAATTATTAATGCTTGGAGGGCAAAATAAATTCAAATAGCGGGGCCAAAAGACAACTACAAAACAAAGGCATTGCTCAAAGCAAATATTTTGTATTTGTTATTTTTCTATTCATTCCAATTTTGGAGTTTCAAGCATTCAAGGATGAAAACCCTTGGTATGAGAGATATGGAGCACAAAATCTTTCTTGGTTTTCATATTTGGATTTGAGGATGAAAACTGTCTTATCCATTAAAGGTGATTCCATCTGAGGATCACAGTTGTGCTGATTTGTCAGAGATCTATTGAGGAGTTGAAGTCATTTTCAGTTGTTATAGAGTTGCGACAGTGTAAAAGGGTTAGAATTGCTGATTTTGAAGGGGTTTTAGATATTGTTTTTGTTTGTGAGGATTTTCAGTCATTAAACATCATGTTTCCAGCTGCCGTACCATGCTGATCTGCTACTGTTGCTGATTTTTGAGGGGGTTTTACAGTTTGGCTGGTGCTGTACCATCTTTATCTTGTTGATTTCTAGGGCCCATCTCCTAGATCTATTGTTAACAGGCATTTGCAGCCATTTGAGGGAGGTTTCAGACTTGTTTCAGCACTTTTCAGCCACTACCATGCAAGTTTAGTGCAACACTTGAGGGTTTGTAATTTATGTACAACTGTGCAGACTGTTGTAAGCGAATTTGATAATGACATTATTAAAAGACACCTTCGTAAATTGCTGTTCAAGGGCATATTGCTGTTAAATAGGATTAATTTGGTATTTCGGTGTGTCAATTCAGATATGATTTTTGCTGTAATAGTTGTTTGTTTGTAGTTATTTGTTGTTATTAAAGTCTGATCTGCCCCTGTAAATAATCTA
Source organism: Sequoiadendron giganteum (assembly GCA_007115665.2). Taxonomy (NCBI): domain Eukaryota; kingdom Viridiplantae; phylum Streptophyta; class Pinopsida; order Cupressales; family Cupressaceae; genus Sequoiadendron; species Sequoiadendron giganteum. The sequence goes on along the minus strand of CM021108.1, from coordinate 412,148,759 downwards.
TGATTCATGTGTAAGTACTAAGGGTTTCATGCATTTTACCAGTTGTTGTACACATAGTTTACATACTCGGAATCGGAGAGTACTCGGCAAGCCTGAAAATTTGCATGCATACACACAGAGAGACATATTTATACACACACAAACATGCCAAGTTTGTGGGTTTTTTGTGAGCTACTGGCGATTACTCGATAATTTGACGGGAGAAAATCCATCTGCATACTGCCCGCGAGTAAAAGCAGAAAATACTCGGCATGCAAATTTTTTGGAGATTACTCAGCTACTCGAAGAGTATGTAATCTATGGTTGTACATAAGATCTGTTACTACTTTGTCATATTTTTGTCACTTGAGGGTTTCAAAATTCATATCCTCTTGTGGAATATTGGATCTGTTGTTCGTAGTTGTGTATTTTAATTGATGAGGGCTTTGCAAGATTGTTAGTTTGTTGATCAGCAGTAATTTCAGGAGGGTTTGGCATCTACATTGGATATTAATTCATCATTTCAGCTTGCACATATTTGAAAAATTGCATATTTCATAATGCTGTCCAATTGGGGACATTTATTAGATGCATCTACAGTAGCACGAAGGGTTTCTACTCCTCCATCTACATGACACTTATTCATATAAGGTTCTTCCGGTTTACTTTCTTATGATAAGATTTTGAGTTGTATGGTAATGGTCCAGTTGGGATACATCTTCTATGACCATCTAGGACTAATATCTTTTGTTTAGCAGTTTTCCATCCTTCAGATTCCTTGGAAAGTTATTATAAGTGAGATGGATCACCACTTTGGGATTGCATCCTTGTTTGTGTTCAAGTTTGGATTTTCAAATTCAAATATGCTAATCTAAACTTTGTGCCAAGGCGTGGGGCTGTTGATAACTAAATCCTTCAATCTCGGTCAATATTCTAGTATGTCCTATAGAATCTGGGTTGGATTTGATCCTCTTTGAATGAATAATTGTAAATCTTAGCAAGGTACTATTTTGGAGGTTTTGCCAATGCTGGACATTGTAGTGGGTTTTAATTGGGAAACCAAGATGTGTATAAGTATGCATCCCTGTAAATTATTGCTGGCACTTCTTACTCTCGGAATGATAATATATACATATTTGTAAGATCAGTGTGATCTGTTATTGTCTGATAAATGGCTGTGTGCCAAGTTGCAACATGTGTGCCATGCTGGAAATATTCATATTTGATAATAGAGATCTATGTTATTCTAATTGTGTATATATATTTGCATTGTGTGTGTGTGAATGTGAGTGTGAGTTTACTATCGAGGTGCATAGTCTAACAATTCTTAATTGGACATAACTCTTGAACCTTGACCTGTATTCATCAGTCATGGATTTTAGTACGTTTTTTGGGCATACCATGCTTCTACCTGGTATTGCCCATATGCACTCCATTATCCCATGCCATTCCCCTATGGGCATCACAAAAAAAATTGTAGTGGTCTTTGTCACTATTAACAAGAATGCCGTCCTTTCTTCTGCTCTGAAGTCTAGTTAGATTAGAGCCACCTTTGATCTCTTGGTTTAGTCTCCATGAATTCCCATCTTGAATTCATTGGTTGTGTTTGTGGTGAGGGCCTGCCTTAATGGCTTTTTCCTTTGGACTTATCTGGCATTTAACTGTTGTGGGTTAACCCCCTCTAGTTAAGATCTTTTGTTATTTTTGTTTTAGTGACTTTTTTGGCAATTATAGATTGTTTATACATCTCTACTTGCTTTTGATCATTTGAGTAAGATTGATCGACTTGGTTATTTGTGGTGATTGATGTATTTGATTATTTCACATGTATAAATTTCTCAATAAATAGATACACGGGATTAGATGGTAGCAAAACTTTTAATTTTGACAGCATTTCAGTTTGTTTGCATTAATTGGAATATGGAACAAGATAAGGATATAGAGATGTGGATGAAAAATAGGCATGTCATAATTGAGAGACAAAAATGAGATGATGGTAGAAGTTTACAAGACAAAAGAAGGAAATATTGACTTGATTAGAGCCTGTAATGGACACTCTGAAGAAATAGCAATCAATTTGGAGTATTCTAATGCCAACAAATTAATGAAAAAGTGGTCCATAAAAGGCCCAGGATTCAACTACAAATTGATGTTGAAGTTCTGTTAATTGATGGCTTATGCAAGTGGTAATCACAGCATTAAGAAACAAAAAGGCCGGATTCATGTTATCATCACCAACCATGCCTTATGCACGTGCTGTTATGTCTATTCCAATCTTTATGGGAGTGCTACCAATCCATTTTCTTGCAAACAACTTCCAAGAAAAGACACGTGTACATTAAGAGCACATGTCCTTATTTCCTTTGCAGCTATAAAACCACCTTCTACCTTTGATTTTATAAGATAAATACATTGACAGCTGTTGGGTTTTGCACATGCATTCAATCTCAACAAATATGGTGTAAGGAGTTATTACCCCTGCAACATGCATGGTTTTAAAGGGCTGATAAACCAAGTCATACAATGTTTAATGTTTGTGATCTGTACGATAGCAGCAGATACTCTCGTTATTACTAAAAAAAATCTCTTAAAACCACAATTTCAATCAAAATGAGAAATGTAATACATTTAAGATTATAAATTTATCAATTGAAACGCCCTTTATAAGATATAAATCTTGGTTTAGGCCCTGCAACAATGTTAGTGTCCAACAGAATCAATGAGGGCAACTATTATCCATAGATTTAGAAATCGAGAGTATTAATAATCATCCTAACATATTCCTATCCTAACCATATTAGGAATTTGATAGAAACCTTGCAAACCGCAGCCTCAAGGATAGTTATCCTTGTACTGCGAGAGCATTGAAGGTGGGCTGCCCTTCCATCCCTCAGTCCACTTTGGAGGCTGGCCGTCCTCCAGGCCTCCTTGACCAATCTCGTGAGCACCAATAAGCCTTCCAGCCCATGAGGCCTAACCCCCTATGGGTGGCGTGCTTGATAAGAGAATTAAGACTACCTCCGTTCCACCAAGCATGGGAGCACACATATGCCTCCCAGCCCATGAGGCTTAACCCCCTATGGGTGACATACTTGATGGCAGGTCCGTTGGGCCTTCATCTCTTGTGAACTCGAAAGGTTGATAGGCCTTCCTATTTTGCAATCATTTCTCCTTAATTGAGAATAGGTTATTATATGAATCTTCCATTACATGTTTATAATAAAAATAAGCATATAGATTACTCAAAAAGATCAATAATTTCTGCAAGTATCTCTATGGCATGAACATATAAAAATATCAAATATGCCTATAATTCTACTATATTCACAGATTTATCTTTTAGTCTAGTTGCTGATATAATATACTTATTTCTGCTCTTACTCAATTCTGATTTCTCAATGCTTTTCTTGCGTAATCTCTCTCTCTCTCTCTCTCTCTCTCTCTCTCTCTATATATATATATATATATATATATAAACTTCCCAATAATATTCTTGCTGATAATATTTATTCCAATAGATCTCTTATTCTGATTTCTAATTCTCTTTATTTTCCAATCTGCTTGCTTGATCCAAATTGATGCCTCTTACAATTGATTTGACCCCTCATATATCCTTCATGGTTGAGTGAAGAGATACACCCTTTTGAAAGATAACGACTCTTCCAAAAATCATGACTCCTCTTAAATAATTGTTGCCTCTTCAAACTTGATCGCTGCTTTTTGCTTGACTAATCTGAGCGCTCCTTTTATTCATTGCAATATTAATCACTGCTTATTGGGAGATTATTAATCGCTGCCCATGAAATGCTTCTTTAACTTGGGCAATTACGTCCTAAAAGGAGTCGGCTTATTAACAAAGTTCTAAGTATTATTTTAATTTAATTTTTTTAAATAAATAATTACATATTACTGCTGTGATCTGATTGGTAAGGCATATTCTTTAGCGGGGGCATGACATACATATTGTACTTAATATTAAGAAATAAAATAGGACATCACATTTTTGTGCTGATTTGATCCATTGCCTACCTCTCTACAGTGGAAGTAATGGATTGCTGGCTTCTCATTGGATCTGAGGAGGTTGAGCTAAGCATATTTGCTATCCATTGATTTACAAGCTGCTCTAATTGCCATTAATGACAACCATCTGCTGACATAATCTCACAATGATTTGCAATCTACAACAGTTGCTGACAGATTAGAATTCCTTCATAGATTGCTTAGTAAGTAGGTAGATTTTATTCTGTACCATTGTTGTGACAGATTCAAAAGGACATAAATTTGACATTTGTTGCTTGAAGGGCAAAATATTCTCCCTTATGGAACAAAGGAGAAGGGTAAGCTAACTCTTCACTTTGCCTCTGCTCCCATTTGTAACAGGTTTAGCTCCTTTGTTATGCAGGCTTTAAAGGTATCCTACACCGCTGACCTGATACCTGCATCTGCTTATTATCCTTCTTATATTTCCTGTCCCATAGCCTCTACCATTATGCATAACTCTCATAGTTTGGAAGTATCGCCCAGTCTCTGTAATGCCCAACCATTGGAAGTCGTATACAATTGATGCTTTGTGACTTGCCTTAAAATAATGAATGTCCATCCCTCACTACGAGCAAAGAGCAACCTCATAAATCTTGTGAGAATCACTGAGCTAAACACACTTCTCCTTCTGAAACCACAATCCACTTGGCCTTGGCAAACACTGGATTACTATACAAGATCTGTGGGGTATAAAAGATAGAATTATCAATTATTTAAACAAGTGGGTGGAAGGATTGGCTATCCTCAAGCATTGTTATCAGAATATTCTTTATAGGATGGGAGGCTATTTAATGGTTTCTGAGTGCTGAAAGGACGAGGGATAATGATTTCACCAATCAGCAGTTTCACTAGTTCAATACTACTAAAAGTGTTTCCAATCCAAGGACTATCTTGCTCAATGACCTTTCTGCTTCCACTAATCAATGGACCATGCATTGGGCTTGCTACTTTGAGGGTCGAATGTCTGATGGTCAAAACATTGAGAAAAGGTACTGCAACACTCCTAGGCAGAACAACTGAGGCTATGGCTTACTCCTTTTTACTCTTTTCTGTTTTGGCTTTGTTCTCTAACTATGGTTCAATCTGTATAATTTTGCATGGTCTAAATCTGCATGTCCCATCCTTTCTTAATATCTTGGGTATGTATGTGGCACCTAAGCATGGGAGTTTCAGATATTCTGCTACAAGCATGTTCTTTGATGGGGATTATTATACATAATTTTCCTTTATCAAGAAAAAGAATCCAGTCATACAGAAAGACAAGTTTGAATGGTTGAGAGCTACAAGACATTAGAGAAGGTGGGTATTCAGTTAGGATGGAGTCATATCACACAAAAAGACACTAGAAGAAAAGAAGGAATATGGAGAGCAATATTCAAGTCTTTGACAAGAATATACAAAAGGAAATTTCAATCCTCCAACTACCAAGAAGGCACAATCATGCTCACTCATGCATACAGAGTCCAGACAAATGTAATGCTAATAAGATTGCCTTACACCAAGTATGCATACAAAGTTTACAGATTCTCATGCCCACTGCAGATTCCATTTATGTCTACCCCTCCTATGAATAGGTTTCAAGTTCTATGCCTCTTGACATCTGTAATAACAAAGTCAATTTCAAATATTTGAATTTGATCAAGTACCAAAGGTGTTGTCGTTGCTTGCACAACCTGCTCTATTTTCCTTGAGAAAAAACAAGCAAATTTTTTTCTTGAGGTCTCTGATTCTGTATTTTGCAGCATTCTGCAACAGACTTAAGTCATCACGCTTGTTGTTTTAACAGGTCATTTCATGACCCGACATCACTGATCTTGTCGCTTTTTGAGTATCTTGACATATTTTTGGATGCAGTGGTAATTTGAGTTTAGTGAGATGCTTACAAGATCCCATTTGAAATTTATTATAGTTAGGTTCACTCTAAGACATGGGAGTCCTTTTGCTTGTCATAATGCATAGGTGCATCTTTTATGTTTTAGGGGTGCGGTGCATATGCTATGAGTTTTATTGCTTAGTTTAGATTTGGGGATGTGAAAGTTAATTAGTCTGTCTAACTAAATGTCATTATGGTTTATTGCAAATTACTCAAGTTTTTTTAACATAGAATTGTAACTTTGAGCATGTAGTGCAACAATGCTGATCTTAAGGGAAGTCCCGGTTTAATTATTGTTTGATACGCATAATGATTAATAAAAGAAGTTTGCCAATAGTGGCATGGTGTGATGGTTAAGTTGTGTTGTTATTCTTTCCATCAAGGTTCAAACCCCATCGGGGTGTAATTGTTTAGAATTAATGTTGGTGATGAGGTCTCCCGTTTGTGACCTCACGGGTTCATAGCTCTGGGTCAAAAGAATTAAAAAAAATAAAAAAATAAAAAAAAATAAAAGAAGTTTGATTCTCTCTTTTTTGTTTTGCAAGACCTCATATAGCTGGTTCAACTATCTTATGTATCAATAGGTTGGTGGAAGGCAACTTTGCATCAACATAGCAAATCAGTGCTAGAAGGATAGTGCAGCAGAGTATTTCACCAGCTCACAAGGTGCTCAATGAAAAGAAAGTTAGATTTGAAGGTTCTATTTGACTAATAAGGCATCATGTAGTGGCCATGTATAATTAGTGGCACCACACAGCTATCAAAAAGGAAAATAATTGATTCAATAAGAGGTATTTGCTATCGAGATAAAAGCTTTAGAACAACATTTCTCTTACTCCATGCATTAAGACGAAAATGAGTAAATGGATATTTGAGCATTGAAAACATCTATTTGGATCATTGGTATTGGAAATTGTTATAAAAGAAGCGATACTGAACTCCTTACATATAGCAATGTGTCAATTAATTACAAGACTTGTTTACATGAGTGAAGGATGTGTCACAAAGGGACCTATTTATGAAAGTACATTGTAAGGAGAACTATTCTCAATGCTACGAAAGATCAAATGGAGGATGCCATTTTTCAAACTTGTATCAGAGCCTTAGATCGATAAACTCCAATGTTTGTGAGGAGAATTCCAAGAACGCTAGTTTCTTTAACATTGGTATACGATGGAGCTATTAAAGTTGAAGAAGAAATGATGCCTTAAGATTTGGTAGTAATCCATTACCATCATTAAGACAGCCTTTTGCATATGATCAAATCCCAATGATAAACCAAGCATTGATGCAAAATACTTCCTCGCTGGATCTAATTCTAGGTGTTAATATTTCAAAATCAGAATTAGGTATGTAACTTGGCACCTTTGAATCAAATCATACATTAGATAAATAATCAGCAAGTTGTACCATTAATAATTTTTGGGATTCTTTGGATGAGTCATTATAGGCAAGATATTTAGTGAAAAATCTTAAACTTTTACTTTCGTAATTGCCACTGTGGTTCCCAACCTAGGAACAAGTTTTGTTGCTTGAGGATTAAGATAGATTTGAAAAGAAAGAGATAATATTTGAAAAACACTAATGAAGAAGAAGAGAAGGAAATTTTAAAGTGGACAAGGCTGGATAGAAGAAAAGAAAGGCAAAAAAATGAAAGATATAAAGAAATCAATTCCCTAGTTGATTCAATTTATCTATGTTGGGGCTATGAATTCATTACAGAAAGTAGAGCTATGTTTAGAGTGGGACCAAAAATATCTCTGTCGGTACTATAGATGCTTGAATGGCATTGGATCAATGTCTAGGTGATTGGTGATTATGTTACTTAAATACTTGCATATTCTAATATATGACTATTCACTTGACAGTAGGATTCAAATGCTAACTTCATATCTGTTCTATAATAACAAATCTTTGTAATTTCTGGAAAGGAAATTAACACAAGTGCATACATTGGTTTGAGAAAACATTTGATAGTATGTTTCTTGGTTGCTCTTCTCTTATTTCTTTGGGAATCTGTTCCTTTGTATGTGCTATTTGAAGATAGTGATTTTGGGTTTTAAGCATGTTCTTTTATTTTGAAACACTCAAAAAGTATTTCCCAATGGTCCCATTTGTTGTTGCTTGCACAAAACATCCTATTTTCCTTGTGGAAAACAAGGAATCCCATTTTTTGAGGTTTCCTATTTTATATTTCCGACATTTTGTGGCAAACTTAAGCCATTGGACTTGCTTTCTTAACTGGTTATTTTATTACCTGGCATCATTGATCTTGCGACATTTTGAGTATCTTTGCATATTTCTTTGTTGTTGTGGTAATTAGGAGTTTGGTTAAGTACCTGTAATTTCCGAGTTGAGTTTTTGTTATAATTCAATTCTAGACGGGAGTCTGTTTGTTTGTAGTGAATAGGTGCATCTTTTATGTTTTAGAGGATGTAGTGGACATGTATGAGTTGTATTGCTTATTTTAAATTTGAGGATGTGAAAGTAGATTAGTCCATTTTGGTTCACCACAAATACTCAAGAAGTATTTAGACATAGAATTGTAACTTTAAGCATGTAGTGCAACAATGTTGACTTTAACACAAATCTTAGTTTAATAATTGGTTAACACTCATAATAATTAATAAAGGAAGTTTAATACTCTCTTTGATGTTTTACAAGTCCTCATATAGATGGTTTAACTGTCTTATGTATTGATAGGTTAACAAAGGTAGCTTTGCATCAGCATTGCAGATTAGTGCTAGGAGGAGGATAGTGCAGTGGAGTGTTTCATTAGCTTACAAGTTACTTGATGAAAAGAAAGAAAGCTTTGAAGGTTTTGCCTTGCCAAATAAAGCACCACATAGTTGCTGCACATAATATGCAGTGACACACAACTATCTACAAGAAAAATAATTCTAGTTTAACAAGAGGTTTTTGTGGTGAAGTTAAAGCTCCAAAATAACATTCCTATTAGACCATGTGTTAGGTTAGAAATGGGTCAATGGATAAGTGGGGGTTGAAGATGTCTATTTAGGGCATTGGTTTTGGAAATTGTTGCAAACAAAGGCAACAATGAACTCCTTACATATATCAACGTGTTATTTAATAATGGGACCTATTTACATGAACGAAGGATGCACCATAAAAGGACCTATTTGTGGAAGTGCATCATAAGGGGAACTATTCCCATGCCTCAAAGGACCTAGTGCTACATGAATTATGCCTTGTGTTTCTCTTATGCCTCAAGTTTATGGATTTGGCATTGAGATTGGAATTTTGAATTTAATTGTTACAACCATAGTTGAAAAACTTAGACTCGACAATAACTCGGTAGGCCCAAAAATTTTAAAAACTTGGAAGTCGACAAAAACTCGGGGAAAAACTTGGCAATTTTATTGAACATTTTAAAATACATAAATAACTAATGGGGATTTGGGAATGGAGATACCAATGGGGTTAAGGGGTAGTGCCCCTCATGGGGGTCCCTAGTGGGGTCAAGCGATAATGGCCCTTGTGGGGATTTGAGGGCAATGCCCCCAACAGGGTCAAGAGGCCCCTTGTGGGGGTTTGGGGGCAACACCCCCAATGGGTCAAGGGGCAGCCTTTTCAAGAGAATATTGTTTGTTCTCTTTTTGTTCCTCTCATATGTTTTCCAAGGGTTGTTGCTCGTGAAAACGTTTTCATTTATAGTAATGGATGTCACCTTTATAGATCTTGCAAGTAACCTTCTTGTTAATCTTCTCATAGAAATTGCATACCAACTTAAGAAGTGAAACAAAATTGATTTTAAAAGCCCAAAGAAACTTACACTGGATTTACACATGTATTTGGTGAAGGATTGTCCTGGTAATTGCGTCAAAAAACAAGTTGTCAATTTCATTTTCTTGGCTTAGTTGGAACTGGAAGTTCCTTGTAGGGGTGATATGGAGATGAGAGAGAGTCTAATCGATAGAAATAGATATAAAATCATCATGCCCTAGATTAACTGACAGCCAAACAACAAGAATATACACTCTAAAACATGTTTGGGAAGAATTCTGCAGACATCTTTGATTTGGAGTAAACCTTATGTTCCTGATTGAATCGCAATGATTTCAACCTTATAAACATGTCAGTGCTTGGTGCAATATGTTATTTTCAAACTTTGAACGCTAATATCTTGTATGAAGTCCGGCCGAACAGCTTGGTGTTGTTGTTTTGTTTTAGGTGAGGGTACTTAGAATTGAGCAAAATGCTATTGATACCTCTTATCTATGTGTATAGGGGGAACTTTGGCCACAAAGCATGTAAGGCTCATTTTGTTAGAGAGGGACCTGTTGATGGGTCTTTTGACATACCCACTTAGACAGATAGGAATCTACTCTCTCAAAAGCAGATAAATTCTCCCCAAGGTATATATTACCGGGTCTTGGTCATGCAAGATAACCCAAAGGCTGATATAAATATTGTTTCAATCAAGTGACTACAAGTGAAACTAACATGATGAATTTGAGTTAAGCCAACAAATGGCACTATAATTTTCAAAAATTGTTCCCAACATTTTATTTAAAAATAAACATCACAAATTTGCATCTATATTGGAAATGAAAGCTTGTAATCATATAATTCAATTTTTCTACACAAATTACAAGTAGAAGTCTAATTGTTAGAAATGAAGGAAAACTACTGTAAAAATGGAAATTTGAATTTTAACTGCAAATCTGATTTCTAATAGTACAATGTCAAATGGAAATATAATCATATAAAATCAGCAACAAAAAAATCAGCAAACACCATGAAAACATCACATAACAAAGTATATGACATGGAGAAACCCTTTCAAAAAAAGAACCCCTCCAAGGAAAAGAGACCAAGATATTACTATCTCAAAAATCAAGAGTACAGTACAACAAGCTTCGTGTAGCATCTATATACCTATACAACAATTATAAAACTACTATCTCATGCCTCCAATTCAAAAAAGATTGGGAGAGGAATACCAAAAATGGTATTCAAAACCAATGTACCATCAAACCATGGTAAAATGCAAAAACTCCATCATCCAAAATGAAAAAGCTCATTCGAGAATAGTAAATGTAACTCCCAATGAGCTATGAAAATAAAAATAAGCCTTGTATTAGCCACCACTTGTAGGTGGGTTGGTCGGGTCTTGGGGTTTACTCCCTCAAGGACATGGGTTCGACTCACCTTCGTTGCGGAAAAGGCGGGGGTCAGTATGCTACGACTAGGTCGGCTCTGCTGACTCGGGGTAAAAACGGTTGGGATCACCATACAACCTTTTAGCCACGACTTCTAGGTGGGTTGGTCGGGTCTTGGGGTTTGCTCCCTTGAGGACACGGGTTCGACTCACCTTCGTAGTGGAAAAGACGAGCGTCAGTATGCTATGACCAGGCCGGCTCCGTTGACCCGGGGAAAAAACGGTTGGGATCACCATACAACCTTTTAGCCACCACTTGTAGGTGGGTTGGTTGGGTCTTGGGGTTTGCTTCCTCGAGGACATGGGTTCGACTCACCTTCGTAGTGAAAAGGCGGGGGTTAGTATGCTATGACCAAGCCGGCTCCGCTGACCCAGGGTAAAAACGGTTGGGATCATCATACAACCTTTAAGCCACCACTTGTAGGTGGGTTGGTCGGGTCTTGGGGTTTGCTCCCTCAAGGACACGGGTTTGACTCACCTTTGTAGTGGAAAAGGCGGGGGTTAGTATGCTACGACTAGGCCGGCTCTGTTGACCCGGGGTAAAAACGGTTGGGATCACCATACAACCTTTAGCCCCCACGGGTTAGAGGAGTTGGTCCGAGTCTTGGGTTTGCTCCCCAAGGTCTTGGGTTCGATTCTCTCTGGCTCATAATTCACCCTGCTACGGACGTTGGGGGGCGGCGTTGGTTACCCCATGGCCGCAGGGATTAGTCTCGCCTCAAGCTCGCCCCGTAAAGGGATTCGTTGGGCTTGAGTCGCGTGGATACCCTGACGAGAACAAAATAAAATAAAACAATAAGCCCTGTATTAATAATAGATGGCATCTTTGACTTGTAACTCTTCCATATGTTAGTGTTTGGTAGCTGCGGGAGATATTTTTCTCTTTAATTTATTCTTCTTCAAGGCAGGTCGGCCTTTCAGTTTCAAATAATATTTTATATCTTCTAGGGGCCGACCTAGAGAAGAGGTTGCCTAGTTGGGTATAAGTAAAGGATAAAGGCCCCCTCATTTGGAAATCAATTGAATTACTCCAAGTTCGCACCTTAGCAGCAGTTCGCCATCCTTGTAGCAGCAGATTCGATTTCAAAGAGAAGTGTTCCAATTGTGGAGAAGTGTCTCCATTCATTGTATTTATTCAGCCATTGTGTAAGGCCTGTCTCTGTATGCAAAATTCTGCATTTTTATCTGATATATGAGAGATTATTTGCTGGGTTTCTCCCTCGAGCAGGAGGGTTTTCCCAAGGTAAAATCCTGTGTTCTTTGTTCTATGTGCTGAGTTTTCTGCTTATTACATTTTTGATCCTAAAACTAACACCATAATGGCACATACTCCAAAATAATAGTTCAAAATCATCATCCAACTCATATGGGGCCCACCAATAACACCCAAGATGCTCCACTACGACCAAGTTGAGATATTTGCTAAAAATAGGTTTGTAACTGCCACAGCCAACTCCATCTTCTTCATGAATGTAATAACACCTAATGACAAGATTTTGAGAGAATCTAAATTGCAAAAGTAATTTTACACCCTATGTGTCCAAGGACACTTTCCAAAAGTGTTGGAGACATATGAATAATACATAGAATTGCAACGTAAACGGCACTTGAAGCTTAACATTCTCCCACTTGACATTATACATTGCAAGTACATCCACAAATATAATAAAATAATTAAGTACAAGTGACAAGGCCCTTCTTGCAACAAGATAACTTATTTGTGGTAACTAGGTTCGTAAACATATCTGCTTCATTATTCACACTCAAAGTGTCAACCTTCTCTTACAAGACCTTACATTTCTCAACCATTTCTCGCATAAAGTGATATTGAACAGCAACATGCTTAGTACAAGCATGATACATATAACTTTTTGGCCAAACAAATAGCACTCAGACTGTATTCTGATTCTAACAATCTTGGAATCAAAATCAATACCTGTACCAAGTCTCTTTAACAAAATCACCTCCTTAGAGGCATGTGTAGCATCCATATACTCTACTTCTACAATGGACAAAGCAACTGTGGGCTGCGTTTTACCAGGCATACATAGGTTTTTCCTCCTCCAAGAGTCACACTTACCAAAAAGAAAATTCCCTCTTTTTCCTCTCCAAGAGCCACTCGTCTTCATTATTGAAAAAACAATTTAAAGATTGCTTTCCAACACTTTGTCTCTTGTTTCTTAACATTTATGTTGACTATATGCATTCTTGACTTGTCACATTTAGGTTGACTTTCACTTCCATATGATTTCTCTTTGTTCCCATATGATGACTTCTCATTCTCTTCATTTCTATATGATGACTTTTTGCCTTTTTCTTACTCAATATGACCTTTGATCAAAGGGTACTCTGTTTGTTCTGGCTACTTGTGCTTGTCTCTTGTTTCTTAACATTTATGTTGACTATATGCATTCTTGACTTGTCACATTTAGGCTGACTTTCACTTCCATATGATTTCTCTTTGTTCCCATATGATGACTTCTCATTCTCTTCATTTCTATATGATGACTTTTTGCCTTTTTCTTACTCAATATGACCTTTGATCAAAGGGTACTCTGTTTGTTCTGGCTACTTGTGCTTATAAAACACCTAATTCTTTTGGGTGATAAAAGATTGCACGACCCCCAAGATGCTTCTGAATCACTATTCAAAAAATTGTTGGGAATTACTGTGCCAAAGAAGCATTCAGAGTCCCAAACAACAATAGCCACACAATCACTGCTCTCTCAACATGTGCCTTGCATGTTGCAAACCTTTTCAAAGGGCCTTGCAAATGCTAACTTTCTATCAGTTTTTTTCTACAAGGCCTTACCCTTTGAATCTGCTAAGAACATGCCCCTCTTATACTGATATATTTATTGAGATCTCAACAATATCTTTTCTAATAAGGTGGTAGGGGACCGAACTACTAGTTCTAGTTGTGCCCCCACAACACTACCATCCTCAAAGGCTAATGCAAACATCAAAAAGCAAAGAATTCTCTTTGCAACTGGTGCCGGCAAAGATCAATGACTCACTGCTAGGGCTGCTGACTGAAATGAAAGCCAAAGAAGAAGAAAACAAGTCACTTCAGCGGCTTGCCTCTCCTTTGGTCTCCTACATTCAGGAGTAAATGAATAACCAGCTCTTGGTTCGAGGTTGCCTTGTGAAACAGACTGAGTCTCAAGATCTTATGGAGGAAAAACATTATTATTCTTCAAAGTCAGGCTGAGGCCACAAAAGAAACACTTGGATAAAAGACAGAATTCAACTGTCGCAGTTGATGTAGAATAACCAGCAACAAATTACAGCCCATTATGCTGCAGTTCTTTGAGGATGCTAAATGATGTGGATACTCGGTGGCCAATGCACCACAACCATCCAACTCATGGAGGATCAGGTATGATGTCCTTGATCTACCAAGACTATGATGCTAGAAACATTGAAGAGCAGCATAGCAGGAAGTGGCATTTCCATCCCAAAGGAGTAGCATGGAGATATGCTGCTCCTTACTTTGCTTACTATAGAATTGCTAGTGTCTATACCTAGCTTATGATAGACACTGCTCATGATAAAAATCTCTAGTTTCCTTAAGTGGTGTTATCTTCTCGTTGTTTTGGTAATCATTACTTTTTACTGTCTTTGTTAGTAGTGTATGTAATATATTTCTCTTGAATCACTTTTCTTAGTGTTTTTTACCCCCTCCATATCCGCTGAGGGATTTTGCAATCAACATTTTTATTAAGTGTCCATCATAAGGGACAAAAACTGATGTGTCAATGAAGATTAAACTACTTCTCCACTATAGTATGTAATGCCCCCATATTAGAGACATAAAATGCACAGATTAAAATTTCGATTTTAATGATTGTTTGATAAAGAGCAATGAAAGATTGATGGAATAAGATAAGTGAAATGCATTATTATCAACTAGTGCATAGCTAACATAATCTGATATAACTAATTACTCTTGATCGGAATAGATCTTTGCCTTGTCTCCTCTTTCCTAACTTCATTGGATGGTAGAATGATTGTGCAAAGGGCGCGTGAACAATCTCAAAGGGGACTCCCTCAAGGTGTTCCACCCGTCTTGGGACTATCCTCCAAAGGATCGAATTACTAGACTTTCCCTCCACAAACTCCCTATCCTTGGTGAGTGCTAGCAAATGAATTTTTTTGGTCCGAAGTCTATTCTTCAAGGTAAAGTCATAAAAGCTCATTGAGACACAATAATTGTTGCAAGCATCATTATTGGATAATCGAACATATATATATATATATACATATTAATGTTCATTATCCACATGCCTAATGTATGTATCAAATATCTTTATTTAGATATATTTGTCAAACATAATATATTTAAATATGTTTATAAAACATCAACTGTTATTTAAATTACTACTATTTTTGACCTTCATTAATAACTAAATTTATAATTGTATTTAATAGTTTCTTATTTCCTACATAGATTATTCTTACTTATATTTATTGGTACTCATATATACATTTATATAATTATTCTTCATTTATATTAAAGAATCATAAATACTTATAAGATTCAATAATTATTGCAAGCATCATTATTGTATATAATAGATACAATAGATATCTATTCTGTATATAATTATTTCTAATTGATTTCAATCTTCCAATAATCCCTTGTTATGAGTATATATATATTTATCTAATAATAATATATTAATATATTTACTGTTATAGTCAGAAATATCCATTTTATTTCTACCTTCATTTTCTAATCAGATTTCTACTTTTAAATCTCTTTTTACTCATAAATATATTTGAGATTTATATTTATTTATATTCTATTTCTCTTCCATTCGATGCTTTTCAAATATCTTTTATATCTTTCATAAATATATTTGAGATTTTTATTCTATTTCCCTCCATTCGATGCTTTTCAAATATCTTTTATATCTTCCATTATTCCATGAATGGACCTGTCTTTTACCAAGAAAGGTGACTTCGATGCTTTTCAAATATCTTTTATATCTTCCATTATTCCATGAATGGACCTGTCCTTTACCAAGAAAGGTGACTTCGATGCTTTTCAAATATCTTTTATATCTTCCATTATTCCATGAATGGACCTGTCTTTTACCAAGGAAGGTGACTTCTTTTAAAGCACACACCTTTGTTAGCAATTGCAATTCTTATACTAATCGTATTTTTCATAGCCACCCATATAAGACAAAACTTGTCTTTATGTGGGACCTTTTTGTCCTTATGTGTCCACCTTTGAATTATTTGCTGCCCTTTCTAGACTTTGTTAAGCATTGTTTGTTTTATATTAATCTTTATTTACTTTATCGTTGTGCTACCTCCATGAATAATTGCTGCTGCTTTTAGAAATGTAACATAATCGCTGCATAATATGAGTAGGATCGCTGCTATTTGTCATATATATTATTTATGATTATTTATATTTATATTTATATTGATATGTTAACATATCTCATATTATTATATAATAATAATTTTATTTTGTTTATTTTAATTATATTTGGTAATTATATTTATATTGTTATCTTACGATAATTTATAATTATAAAAATATTAAATTGTTAATATTTATTTTTATTTATTTTATGTTATATAATTATTATGTTTGATAATTATAATTATAATAATGATGTTTAAATGGCATTCTTATATTTATATTTTGATATTTATTCGATGTAGTTATTTGTTTTTCAATATCTCAGATTTAACTTTTAACATGACATAATATCATTTATGAAGGCAAAGATCTATACAACTTTCTGCGTATCCAGCGCATGTAGAATCTAAACACTGACAGAATGTCTAGGATTGCATTGTGAATTATTCTCATGTTTGCACAAGAGTCGCATTTTCACCTGTCACAGAAAATGATTATCTCAGAGACATGTTTGGACTTTACAATCGTATGAAAGCATTCTCTGAAGCTTTTTGTTTAGCTTTATTGATACTACGCCATTATCAAATTTTGAGCTTCAATGTGCTATCATTATCTAGTGCTCTAAAATTTCTTTCCTTCTCGTATAGTTATGTGATCACATTTTTTTATGAACTTTACTTTGAATCTAAATTTCGTCAACCTTGATTCTTGAGTGATTATTTCTTCTTCTATGTGAAGACATTGATCATTGTTATTACTTGGTTGCTACATCTATAAAATATATCTTTTGCTGCTTGTAATGTTCGCTCGTGTATTTTCAAATTATTAATATTTACAATTCGGTGGTGAGCTATATCTTATCGGACAATATTTCTGCAGCTGCTGCTATTTGTGGTTTTGCACTTTAGTCTCAAACTTGGATCATTATTCTATAATCATGCTAGATTTAGGCTTTCCATCAATTAGAAGTGTCTATGCTAGGCATCAGCACTTTCTCCATTGTAGGTTATTTTATAGATAAGAGCTTTGATTTTAGAGAAGATTTTTGAAAGGTGTACAATTTGAACCTCTGTAATTAGTTTTTCATTTCACTTAAGAGTAGAAGGAACTTGTAAATGCTTTTTGAATAGGCACATTTCTAAATATTCCTGATTTTGAGTTTCTAAGGAATACTAATTTTCTTATAATCTGTAGGGGAAGAACAAAAATCATTGAAGAATGCAGGCTCTCAAATATTTGTGCTTCAACAAAGCAAAAAGGGAAAAAATGGAAAAGGTAAGCAACCATCTGTGAAAGAGAAGGGAATGGAGTCCCATTTAGAGGCGCGTGAGAATGATGGAGAACCATTGGTAAGTCTTCTCAACCGAGACACTCAAATCTATCATCGAGAGATGTGTTTCAACATATTCTTAGTATCTGCATTTTGTATTTTTTAGATTAATTTTTTAAATACTCAATTTTTATTGAAGGCCACTAGGAGAGCACGAAGGCAAAAAGTTGTACAATAAGGTATGCAAGACTGTATAATATTTGTTAATGCGACCTGTAATTTTCTGGTACGGTGAAAATATCCAAAATTATAAAAGATCATCTCCAGTCTGGTTAAGTGTGCCAGCTTGTAACTGAAAACAAAGTGTTATGAATGCGGGACCGCATTTTTCAGATAGTTAGCTTTTATGTTCATTTTTTTTGTTTTCTAATTGAATTTTCTCTTTCTGTAGAAAAGAAGAAACTTGCTTAATTAAAATCAATTCAGTTCTCAAAATTATGAATTTATGCATAAAGAACAAGCTTCTTGACATTATTGATTAACCAAGCTCAATCTATACCGTAGGCATATGTAATTTCAAATTTAGAGGGGATTGACTTTCTTCACCCTCACAATAAGAGCTTCTTATTGTAATTAAAGAAACAACTGTTTTAGGGGAAAATATAGTATTGGAGTTTGATAGCATATATGCAGTGGTGGTCCAATGTAAACGCATTCATTGTTAGCGACAAACAATAACAAGCAGCTAAGCTGCGCTGAGAGCTCAAGTTGCCTTCTAATTCTTACGAAACGTTCATATGCTATTCGGATTATATATTTACCAACCTCTGCGTTATGGTTTTCATGGGTCTTCGTTCACCTATCAACTTCAAGAGGAATGATGGTGTATTCTATGTATCTGCATTTTTTTATGATGTATCGTTGATTCAAAACTGTTTCTCTTTGAAGGTAGTGGGGGAACACGAAAGGTGAGATGTTCATCAATAACGTGCACAAGACACTGGCATTTATAAACATCATGATGTCTTCCAGGTTTTACTGGAACTGTGAATATATTTGAACTTATCAGTTGATTTCACAACCATTGCCTCCAGTCGGATTAAATTTGCCAGCGGTATAGTTTGAAAATGTTTTGATATTTATTAATTGTGGTCGCTATCTTTATTTAGATCAATTGCCAAAAAGATTTGATTGAAATTTTGATTTTTGTTTTAATATTTTATTTCTTTTCGTAGAAAATAAGAAATTTGTTTGATCGAAATCAATTGAATTTTGAAAAGTAAGAATAATTATGTATAAACAATAAGTTTCTTGAGACATGAATTCTAAAGAACAAACTTCTTGACATTATGAATCCAGCAAATAACAATCTTCTAGGGAATCTTAATTTTAAATTAAGAAGAGGCTAGTGGCTATTGTTATTCCTTTCATCAATGATTAATTTATTTCATGAAAAATTTAATATTTTTAGTTGATGTTTACGAATTGTAGGAGTAGAAATACAATGTGAAATGTTTTGTCTTAGTAGACAAAAAATAAAGAGGAAGCTGGTTTCAATTTTTTTTTGCTAAATGATATGAAATGTTCATATATATCAACCTTGCAATGTTTTTGATTAAGTAAAAAACAGGGTTTGAAGGGACCCCAAAACCCTTTACAAACATATTTTAGATGGATCTGGAACCTTCAACCAAAAGGCTGTCTAAACATAAAAACATGAAAGCACAGATAACCAAGGATAAAAAGGCCACCAAGGCCAAAGAACCACTACTGACTACAAAGTCGCAAAATAACTAGCAGTTAGCCAAAAACCAGCCCCCAAACAAGAGCCATTAAGATTTACATTTAGAATCACTCTTGTGGGAGCGGAGGGTCATGTCAAAAGGAGGCTTAGAGGACTTGTCTTTCTTGCCCTTTACAGTAATCTAGCTTTCCTCCACTTGCGCTGCCTTATCAAGCCAAGCCAGCGCACCATTATCAACCTTGCAACATTAATGTCTTTGTTCAATCTATTTTTGAATTTTCGTTGTACTTTCATTTTGTTTGATGTTAATGTCACTTTGTCTATTATGTTGTGTATTTTCCTCGACACAAAAAGGTTTAGGACGTGAAGATGTTCAAACTTAACCTATTTGACAAGTGTTGCTTGCAATTTGATTAAATGTTCTAATTTTTAGCATGAAAATAATTTATTATCGAAGTACTTAACCATCTTTTTCAAGATGGTTAGTAAGTTAATTTTTGTTTAAGGTTTTAGTATTTTAAGTAGTCATCTTGACAGTAATATTAAAAAAATGCTTTGATGTTTAAAATAATTCACAAAACAATTTTTTTTTCAAGATTGTGAATAATATCCAAATTGAGAAGACAAGATTGAGTGTTGTTACAATGAAGATAAAAGCCTTTTAAATATAGGATTTTTTGGATCAACATTTTAGATTTGCACTTGTTAACCCCTCAATAATAATTGTTCTTCAAAGGTGGCTTAATGCCAACCCTTTATTCTTGTTTAAATTGACCACCCTTGATACTCGTTCAAGTGACGACTTAAAATAGTTTTCCTCCACATCTAAGACTATTATTTTTGATGTACATTCCTTTAAGGTTGACTTGCCAATATGTTCATCTTCTATGTTTGTTACATTCTCATTAATCTTGGTGAGGAGTTAGCTTATTTAATGCATGTTAGCCCCACATGAGTGCATTCTTTCTTATTCTAAATGGATCTAGTTAATCTCTTTGCATTTAGGTATGAATATTGATTTGATGTACTTGAGCAATTTAAGTATTTTATTAGAAATCCCCTCAACAATTAAATTTAAAGGAATCTCTAAAGTGTTACATTGATTTGTTTTTAATTGTATCATTTTTTCATAAAATAAATTAACAATTTCTTATATTTCAAAAATCCATACATACAATTTTATTTAAAGAGCAAAGTTAAAAATGAGAATATAATACATTGTCATTGATATCAAAAGTGAGTTCATGGTTGAATGTTTGTGGCCATGCTTTAGAGTAAAATTTAAAATGAAATAAATATTTGGGTCCCCCCTTGGTTGGTGCCCCTCTTGGGGAAGTAAAAGATAAATTAAAAATTACAAAATATTTTGTTTGTGTATGAGGTTGACCCTCCTCATTGGGGACCCTCCTCATGTGGGTGACCCATATTGGAGATTTAAAAATTAAAATTAAATTTAATACTTGTTTTGGGTCGACCCTATCTAGGTGCCCAAATTTGAAGATGAAGAGGTGCATTTAAAAAGAGGGGTTGCATATGTTTTGAGAGTGTGTTGCTTCAAAAAGCTGCCTCTCTTGGTAAGAATATTTAAAGAGATTGTGAAGATCATTTGAAGGTATGCAATTCATTGAATATCATTCGTGTGAAGGTAAACAATTCATTGAATATCATTTGTGTAAAGAGCAGATTTCAAAAACTTTCAAGTGCAAATTTTTGAAGACATGAACAAATTTATCTAAGCTTTATGGTAGAATTTTTGAAGAAATTTTAGGAGATTCTAAAGGAAAATTTTGGTGAAGTAGTGGGTAGTTACAAAGGTGATTTTTGGTAGATCTAAAAAGAAGATACGAATAATTTATTATAGTTTTCATTAAGAGGTTGGTCCTAATTAAGGAGATCGGGAGGTTGGTGCCTTTCATTAAAAGAGATTGGTGTCTCTTATTGAGTTGGTGCTTAGTTGTGGGGATTGACGTATCTTGTGGGTTGGTGCCTATGAAAGAAGCTTTGTTAATGAAGTAGGTGCATACAAGATCTATATAAGCAATATTTGTTGTGGTTTTCTCTCGTAAGGGTTTCCTCGTAAATCGTGTGATTTGTATTGCTAGATTTTGCATGTGTTTTATTGTTGTGGATGATTAAGTTTTGAAGTATTATTGTTGTGATTAGTTAAGTTTTGAAAAAAAACTAAAAAGTTGTTATACTAATTCACCCCTCACCCCACACCCCCTTGCTCCCCCTCTCTCAGTATAATTGAGTGCTTTTTAATTAGTATCAAAGTAGGTTCTTTCAAAGATAGTCTAATTGTTAGAAGGAAGATCCAAAAGAGCACATGGTTGAGCAAGAAGGATATGGTTTCTCATAAAACTTGGCACCATTGTTCAATGGAACATGTTAATACTTTTTTTGAGTATAAGGATGAAAGCCTACTTGAATGCTCTAGGGTGTAATATTTGGCAATCAGTTGAAAATGGTTGCATAGCCTATGTGACTCCCCTAACGAATCAAGTAGGAAGGAGGGAAAGTGAAAACATGTGAAAGCCAAGAAAACAATTTTGTGTGGATTATTTGAATCAGAGTTCATGAAAGTTATGCATTGCAAATCAACTAAGGACATGTGGGATAAGTTGAAGAATATCTATGAAGGAGATAACAAAGTAAAGGCAAAGCTTCAAACTCATAGGAGACAATTTGAAAGTCTTTAGGATGAAAGAAAAAGAAAACATAGCCTCTTATTTGCTTTGTGTTGATGAGATTGTGAACATAATAGGAGGTCTTCGTGAAAAAGTTGAAGAAGCCATAATTGTACAAAAAGTATTAAGGTCTTTACTTTTAAGATTTGATCTAAAGTCTTGGCGATTGAAGAAATGAGTATGAAATGAGGATTGAAGACAAGCCATCAAAAAGGGAGGCAACTTTCAAAGTGTCAAGGGAAAGAATAAAGTATATGAACCATGTGATAGCTCAAGAAATGAAATGGATGAAGAAGAATCTCACTTCTTGAGAAAGCTAAAGAAAGGATTTAAGAAGTATCATGGTAAGTTACCATTTAAATGTTTTAATTGTGGTAGAATAGGCCATTTTGTTTCTAAGTGTTTGTAGGGTAAAAGTGAGAGCACCAATAATGAAGAGGATCACTACATGATGCAGGAAGAATATATCAACAAAAGAAGGGCTACAAACAAGGCCACTATGAAAAGAAGGATTTCCATAAGTACAAGTAGGGTCTTTATTCAAGGAAAGATAATAGCTCATCAGAGGAAAGTGATGGAATTTCAAGTAATGATAAAGAAAAGAAAGAAGATAAAAATTAAAATAAGTGCATAGCGAAGAGGAAGGAGAAGTGGATCTTGAGGAGGAACTCCATTTTGCCTACAAAGAGATCAAGAAGCTTAAAAAATAAATTTGAGATAAGGATTACAAATTCAAGAGGACAACGAAGCCAAAGAAAAATTATCCCAATGTCTTGAAGAGTTAGGAAAATTGATTGTAGATCTAAAAGTTCAAGTAGAAGAAGGAAAAAGGGTTGAAGAGGAGATGAGAAACTAATTGAAGGCAAAGGAAAAAAAAATGCAAAAAGTTGGAATTCAAGATTGTTTCCCTAAAAAAGGAATTGGAGAGGACAATGGCTCAATTAAACAAAAACTTTAAGAACGAGAAGAGTTTGAAAATTTTGGATGACATCCTCAAATTTTAGAAGTCCTCATTCAATAGGAGTGGTATTGGCTACAAATGACAAAGTTCTAAATCATCATAGAAATCAAATGAAAATAAGTATGTTGATGCCCTCAAAAGTCCCATCAAAGATGAAACCAACAAAAAAGAGAATTGAAAGTGAAGCATACCTTTAGATGCTAAGAATGACATGATCTGGAAGCCCTTTCCATCAAGGCAAACTCATACGCCTAGGTGGCATCATTCCTTCTTTGGTTATTGATTTTTGTCCAATCAGTTTGGTCACGAGGAAACTGTAGAATGTATCCACGAAATAACTTTAGGCATAAAGCAATGGATTATGGAGCATGGAATAAGAACAAATGTCATGGGCTCATAAACACAAACTTTAACTCTTTTGCTCCTCTTATGGATTACGTCGTATGCTACAAGTGCAAGAATTTTGGGCATACAACAAAATTTTGTAGAAGTGGACATGTAGAACCTTCCAAGCAAAGTAAGAAGGAAGAAACAACAGTCAATAAAATAGAGGAAAATTCAAAAATATGGAGAAAGAAGGGAGAAGAAAAAAAGAAAAATCCATGCTTTTTCAAATAACTCTACACACCAAACAAAGGAGAACAATGGTATATTGATAGTGGTTGTTCAAAGCACATGATAGGTGATAAGAGTAAATTTCTTACTTTCAAACAAGTGAATGGTGGATTAGTGAAGTTTGGAGATAATGCATTTGCAGAGATATTAGGGAAAGACACTCTTAGTCTTGATAATAGTAAAACAAAAATCGAGAATGTGCCATATGTTGAGGTGTTGAGACATAATATTTTGTGTAAGTCAAATGTGTGACCAAGGGCACACTTTTACATTTCATGCAGAAGGGTGTGAAATTAACGAAGTATAAAAGCAAGTGGTAGAAGATGTATGCGTCAAGAAGATGAAAGTTGGTTATGACACAAGAGAATGGGGCACATAAACTTTGGCAATCTTGTCAAGATCGACCGTAAAGAAGTTGTGAGAGACATGCCAAAGATTTCAAAGCCCTCAAACATCACTTGTAAGCAATGTCAACTTGGGAAGTAGACTAGAGTGAGTTTTAAATCAAAGAAACACTCTACATTGAAATTGTTGGAGCTTATACATATGGGTCCTTGTGTTCCAACAAAAACAAAAGGTTTGCAAGGAGAGAGGTATTTTATGTTGTTGATTGATGATTACTCTAGAACAACTTGGGTCACATTTCAAAAAGAAAAATATTAAGCATTTAACAAGCTTAAGGCATTTAAAACCTCAGTGGAGAATGAATCAGGCGTAAAGATCAAATATCTTAGATCACATAGAGGAAGAGAATTCACTTCAAATGAGTTTGAAGCCTTCTGTGAAAAACATGGGATAAGAAGACATTTTTTTGCTACAAGAACTCCAAAACAAAATGGAGTTGTGGAAAGAAAGAGTAGAACTATCCAAGAAATGGTTAGAGACATGTTAAACGAGTCCAAGTTACTTGACACATTTTGGAGAGATGCGGTTCATATGATAGTCTATATTTTAAATCATGGACAAATTAGAGTGAGCAATAGCAAGACACTATGAGTTATGGAAAGGAAGGCATGCAACAATGAGATATTTCAAAGTGTTAAGGAGCACATGTTACATAAGGAGAGATGAAGAAGAGTTGGGAAAGTTTGATTCTAGAGGTGATGAAGGAATATTCCTTGGCTACTCTTTAAGAAGTAAAGTGTACAAATGTTATAATAAGAGGTTACACAAGGTCATTGAAAGTGCAAATGTGAAAGTAGATGAGAGAAGATACTATGAAGAAAAGGCATAAGAAGGTGTTCCTCAAAATGAGGAAATTTGCAAAGAAAAGGAAACAAAGGACGAAGTTGAGAAGGAGATAGTTGAGGAAAGAGATCCAAAGACACCATCAAAAGCATCATCCAAGACACCTTCCAATTTTTTTCAAAGAAACTGTCCCGACGATTTGATTATTGGTGACAAAGATGGAGAAATTAAGACAAGATGAAGATTGGGTGATATTTCAAATCATGAAAAATATGTATTTGCTTTCTAAGATGAAATCTAATAACTTCAAAGAAGCAAGTGAAGACAAATTTTGGATAGTGGCCATGGAGGAGGAATTGAATCAAATAGAAAATAATTGAACTTGGGAATTTGTCTCAAGACCTAAAGAGAAAAATGCAATTGGCACTAAGTCGGTCTTCAAGAATAAGCTGAATGAAGATGGCCAAATAGTAAGGAACAAGGATATGTTAGTATGCAAAAGGTATGCACAAGTAGAAGGTATTGACTTTGAAAAAACCTTTGCCTATAGGTAGATTAGAAGCTATAAAAATGCTTTTAGCATTTGCTAGTTTCAAAAATGTCAAAACATGTCAGATGGATGTTAAGTTTGTCTTCCTTAATGTTAATCTAGAGAAACCTTTGCTCCTATAGATAGATTAGAATCTATCAGAATGTTATTAGCATTTTCTAGTTTAATTTTTTTCAAGGCATATTAGATGGATGTTAAGTTTTCCTTCCTTAAAATCAATCTAGAGGAAGAAGTATACATTAAACATCCAAAAGGATTCTTGTTGTCAGAAAAAAATGGATTATGTGTGTAGATTGAATAAAACACTCTATGGACTAAAACAAGCCCCCAAAGCATGGTATGCAAGACGTTAAATACCTACAAGGATTCAAGAAAGTAATTGTGGTTATCAACCTTTATAGCAAGATTGTGGGTGAGGATTAGTTGATAGTTGTGGTGTATGTGCATGATATTATATTTGGAGAAAGTAGTGACAATATATGTCTAAGAGTTTTCCATGGAGACGCAAAAAGAATTTGAAATGTCTATGCTTGGTGAATTATCTTTCTTTCTTGGGTTACAAATTTTTCAATGAGCCAAAGGGATATTTATTTCACAAACCAAGTGTATTAAAAAAATGTTGAAGAAGTTCAAAATGGAGAATTGTAATCCTATGAGTATACCCATGGTAGCATATAAATTAAGCAAGGATGATGAATCGCTTTAGGTAAATCATACTATTTATATGTCAATGATTTAAAGCTTATTATATGTGAATGCTTCAAGACTTGACATCATGCAAGAATTTTGTATGAGGGAATAGTTTCAGGAAGCACCAAATGAAACTCATGTGTAAGTGATCAAAAAAATATTCATATATCTAAATGGAACTATGGATTTTGGGTTGTGGTATCCAAAAGGTGAAGATTTCAACCTTACAACATATACAAATGCAAATTGGATCAACAATGTTGAAAAAAAAAGTACTAATGGAGGATCATTCTTCCTTTGTAACAGTCTTGTATCTTGGTTGAGTGAGAAAAAAGCTTTAGTTTCTTTATCTACAAAGAGGTGAAATACATCGCAACAACTTGTGACATAAATTATTTGGTTGAAACAAAATATTGAAGGATATTAAGGTTGAAGAAATATGAATAATAGGTCTTCTTGTTTTCAATAATTTACAATTTCACATTTCTAGTTGTACAACTCTTAAGCAAATGTAGGAAAAATTTGAAGATCTGTTTGGTAAAGTTGATGTGCTCAAAATTCTACAATTGGATGAAGAATTAACAATATTGTCTCCTGATGCCTTATCTTCTATTGAAGATTTTTTAGTTCAATTTAAGTCTTTTCTTTCTAGACTTTAGGGTTGTGGTAAAACAAAAATAGATATTCAAGGATCTCATTTTGCATTCTTGTTCGAGCATCATTCAACATTGCAAGTTCTATGATCTTATGGGGGCTCCATAGTCTCTCTATCTCTCTTATGGTGGAACCATTTCTTGTACTTATGTGATATAAGTAGTCCTTGGGGGCTCATCATGAGTCCTATTTTATTTACTTGTACATTTAATTTCATTACATTATTTCTCTTTTGGAGAGGGGTTTTTATTTCCCATTGGATTTTTCTCCTTTAATCCACTTTATGAGTATTTGTACATGAGTACCTAACATGGCCTAGTACTCAAGAGTCATAATTATGCATACATTACTCCCTAAGTTGCATTTAGGGAGGGTGTTAGTGTAAATAGAGTCATTATCATATCTAGTTAGCTAATCGCCTTTTAGGATTGACCTATTCACACCTAGCTTAATTTTACGTAGGTTTCTTTTTCTTTTGTCTCACTTCATATGGTTGAGATATGTGTCCTCATGAATTGAAACACCTATTGACACTTTTTTCACACACTTGTCAAGTGAGCTCACAAGTGTCCCATCTTTGGAGGGGTACTCAAAGTTTCACTCCTACCTTCTCACCTCCTCATCATTTTGCCTATATATGCAATGCTTGATCATTATATTTACACTCTCATTTTGTATATTGATAGACATACTATTGTGCTTATTTTTTTTACTTGTGGAAGTTTGTTTCATGCTCTTGATCTTGATATTCTCCAATAGGTGCCTTTCATTGGAAGAGATTGGTGTCTCTTGCTAAGTTGGTTCTTAATTGTGGGGATTGGTGTCTCTTGTGGGTACCTACGAAAGAATATTTATTAATGAAGTAAGTTGGTGCATACAAGAAGATCTATATAAGCAATACTTGTGGTTTTCTCTGAAAAGGGTTTCCATGTAAATTGTGTGTTTGTATTGTGTTCCTTATTTCTAGATCTTGCATGCATGTTATCGTTGTGGATGATTACGTTTTGAAGTTTACTGTTGTGGTTAATTAAGTTTAAAAAAATAAAAGGTTGTTATATTGATTCACTCCCCTCTTAGTATAACTGAGTGCCCTTCAAGATAATATTGCAACTTGTTCATCTTCTATGAGTCATCAAATGGAGTGAATGCAAGTCAACATATTTTATATGCTAACATATGTGCTCAATTTGATGAGCTTGTTAATTCTCCAGTTCTTCTAAGCCAAATTACTTTACATGATCCTTTTATTATTGCTTTATATTTCATTTTTGTATAGGAAAGTAAAATTGAATGTCTCTTATTGATAAAAGGAATTGGTTTTTTTGCAAGATTAAACATAACTTGATATTTATGTTCCTTAGGGATATGTCCCTTGGATTTTTCTAGGTGTACTTGTATCGAGGATGTCTTGAGGATGCAGGGACAACTTGGGGATGTTTTCTAATCATCCCCAATTGAAAAAAGAGAGGCCAAAATGTCTTAAGGATAAAAAGATAGGTAAGGGATGGTTGAGGATGTCTCAAATGTCTGTTGACTGTACCTTAGATAGTTGGTTGTCCCCTACAGTTGGAGTATGTTTTTTCTAAAAAAGGTTGTAGGTTTAAAATACATTTTGATTTGTTGTTTGCGGGTCCCTACACCCCTCTTAGCCCTAGAATAACAAAATAAAGACTCCATATCTAATATATGTTCATTTTTACATATAAAAAAGTGTAGCCAAGTTGGAAAAAATGGCTATCAGGTAATGGAAAATGATGCATGTATTGTCTTATTAAATATTCTACATGATATTAATGTGAAAAAGGAAAGTATGTGGTGTTTCATAAATCTATAATGATTTGGAACGTCCTTGTTTTGAGGTTCATTTACTGAGGAAACTTAAGTGTGAGAGCAGTATCAAATTTTACAACTCATGAGTGAATAATAAAAATTATGATACTAATGTTATCATAGAAATATTTGCATTTGAGACATTAAGGTGGTATTGAAAAAGTATGAATATGTGAATGCCTTGCATTGGATCCATCATCCTTAGCAATAATTTCTTGCCTTTGAATAGATGCATATATTCAAGAAAGAAACTATATTGGATCCTATAGTAGCTCCATGCATTCATTGTCTTTGTTTGATCATTAAATATAGAATATTGAAGTTCTTTAGTCATATTGTGTCTTTTTTTTTACTATTATATTTGTTTCACTTTGGGTATGTTTAAACTGTCTTTTGAAACTATGCGTAATACTCTATGTAAACAATGTCTAGGATAAATTACTACATTGTATTTAATTTTTTTTATTGCACTAGATATTTATGTAATATCCTTATGCTTAGCTCCTTATTAGTTCTATCTTGAGATTTTTTTTAAATTTTCCTTTTTTATAAAATATTTTTCACCTTATTTACAGAATTACATAATTTGTTCTTAAGATATGAAGTAAGTGAGAATTGAATATGGCAATTCAAGCATCTTTTTCCATTACATGCTTATTTACAATTTTTTTATGCATAAAAAATCACCTTATCGTCGTTATCAATGTTATCATATGAATATTTGAAATTTTACTATATTTTAATTTTTCCCATAATTTGTAAATACTTGTCCCTTGTAGTCTTCAAAAATGGCCTTAATTTTTTTTTTCCCCAGAGCACATCCCCCATCCCTATGCCATCTAGTCTTGGAAACTTGGTGGAACATAACTTGATATATATCTATTTTCATACACAAATCTTGCCAAATTCAAGTTTGAAATAACCACATACTTGGGTTTTCTTACATTTACGATATAAAATGCTAAAGTTTGATGTTCCCTTCACACATGTTAGTTCCCTCTTTGTTAGTACCCATTTTGTTTATTTTTTTAGTTGTATTAATCAATAGATAAAATTGATTGTATAACTCATGTTAGGTCTAGAGATTGTAAGGTATGTCAAATTGCCAACTAGGTACACATAGATTGGTTCTTTAATTGTTTTTAATTAGTCTTGGTTGAAAGTTTCAAATTTATCTTCACTGGTGTTGATATAATTCTACAATTTGTCATCCTAAACTTTCCTAACCATTTTTTATATATTTTGTTTAAGAAGTGAAAATATTATTACTAGTTTATCAAACTTCTACAACTAAGCAATGGTGTATGAATCCTAGATATTTGATGATGATAAGATACACAAATTGGATTTTATAATTTTAATTTATTTGATCTCAATAATTGTGATGATGATATCATCAATATATATGTTAGATTGGCACCATAATTCTTACTTGATTTAGAGATTAAGGTCTAAAGGTCTTCCTCTAAATCTTAGTTCTAAATGTCTCAATTTTTATTTACCATACCCGAAGAGCTAGTTTTGGCCCATAAGATGTTTTATTAGTTTGTATACCTATGTTTTTTCCATGTAACTTAAATTCCTCATTGTTTATAGACATACATCTTCCTCTAAGTCTCCATTGAGAAAGACGTTTTTTACTTCCATTTGATATTTTTATCCAAATTTTGTTTTAATGAATAGAACAAATCATTTTTTCTTAGTTATACATTATGATAAAATGTTCCCTTAGTCAATCCCTTTCATTTGTCTAAAGCATTGTGTATGAATTTTATTGACATATGAATGCTATACTTTTTTCATTTGTGTTTGCTATTTCACCATAGGTTTCAAAGATATATCTTACGAAAATCTATCCCATCTTATGATAGTTAATTTCAACACACTCTTTTCATTTGCTCAAAAAAGTAGTTATGAGTTAGAATAAGTAGGGATAAAATATTTAAATATCTTGGGTGTAGTATCTTGGAGACAACTTTGATCATGTTACTTTCAAAATATTTAATTATACAACCAACACCTGATGGCCCTAGAGTGCTTCATGACACATTGTCAACTTTAATTTCAATTCTCCAACAGTTGATAGCAATCCACTTTATACAAGTTTTGATGAAGAGGAATGGTTAAACCTTTGAATCCCATGAGCAAGAAGGAGAGTAATCTTGCCCCAAATTTTGAGCACGTCTCTATCCCAAGTAGTGTATATGTACTTATTTTTCGCTTTAAGTGTGGCATGGCTCATTACAACATTTACAATTATTTAAAGTTTGGAGAACAAGATTTTCATCGTCTAGACATGCCATATTAATAAAGATGAGTTGGTCATCCATAAGCTAGACAGGATGGCCTTAACCTTAGGAATGGGTCATAATTTGAATAGTTGTAGGGGGTTTATGGGTGTGAGATTCCACTTTAAGTGATTATATAACCATTTCTAATATGTTGGCAACAAGACAATCAAGGAGTAAGTGCTCATTAGTTCCTCTGTTTTTTTGTAGAGAACTAATCTATCACTAGTGAGGACCTTTTTTTAAACAACCACCCAAGAAAAATCACTTGCTTTTGGGGGATAATATTTGTGCCAACATTTGATTGAAAAATATTCTTAATATTTGGGAGCAGTCATAGTGACAAGCATTCTAGATTGGTAGAATATTTTTTTTACTTTTTGAACATCTAATGCAATCCGTCATCAAATGCATTGATATTAATTTTTTTATATAGAGGAGGGTAGTGAGAGATTCAATTTATGTCAAGGGGTTGAGATTGAGGAAAAATCTCTCCACTTGTGTTACTTGATACCATCAACATAGTAAGATTCCACATAATATGACTTCGATGTTCCTCATCTATTCTTGAATAACTATTTGATTTTTTAGGTCTTAACTATCATGTAGTGGCCTATGACCATTCCATGAATCCTACCATAATTTTTCTTGTTAACCATTCTTGACTTCCCATGAAATATGGTATGCAATAATGGGTTTACATTTCATAATGAAGTTCCATTTGTGAGACTTGAGAGGTGGGTTTTGTCTTGTGAATATCCTAGAGTTTTCCATGAAATTAAGATATTTCTTTTACATTGTCCCTCTCTTAGAGTAAATCAAGTTTGGAAAAATATTTCAAAGCCAAATTTCCTCCCAAAACGAGTCTATACAAATTTCTTCTTGGTGCTTTCCCCTCCATTTTCTTATGGGAGGCAAAATTTCTCCCATGTAATCAAAGGGTATTTATTCTTGTCTTTCAAACCTTTCCAAATAAATTCTGATTTTATAAGTCAGGTCAATAATGCAATTTGAATATTTGAGCACAAAGAAGAGGTATACAAGAGGGCTAATAAATTGGATTTGATCATGACAATCTTGCTAGAAAAAAAAAATTCTCTCCATATGGCTAATATGGATTTGAAGGAATCTAAAAAGTGAGTTCCATAAAGAAGACTTACATGCTCTTGCAAGCAATGGAACACAAAGATATTTGTTGGGGAGCTTCCCTAGTTTGAAATGAAGAATCCTTGCAATCCTTTGCTATAATCTTGAGGAGGCAAGGGGGTGAGGGAATTTGAAGAAAAAATATTTAATTTCTACTCATTAATTTATCTATTAAAATAAATGGTATATGAAGAGAGTATGTCTTTTACTGTAGGTTCCTTATTCAAGTTGGCTTCACTAAAAATGATTGTATCATCTGGGAACTATAGGTGGGTGAAAGAATTTATTCCCTTTGTGGCTACAATTCCTTTCCATTTATTTTTCTAGAAAGAATTTGAAATGCATCTACCCGATGCTTCTACCATAAGGATAAAGAGCTAAAGGGAGATTGGATCCTTGCAATGAATATTTTTGATAACCTAAAAGAAGGGTTCTTGTCCTGCACTTACCAATACTAAGTATTAGGGGAAGAGATATTTTCAAATAGTAGTTCCCTCCATTTTAGATCAAATTGAAGTTTCTTCAAGATATACTTGAGGAGTCTCTAGTGTAGAGCTTCCACTTATGTCCAATCAACTGATGTAGATAGTATAAATATGACTTAACAGATCTAAAAATCCTAGATTAAGTGGTTCATTATTCAAAAGGTGCTCATTAAATTGTCAACCGAGAAACCATAATCTTGAGATGATGTTGGAACTATATATGTAGTTGAGAATCCTAGAATTTCTTAATCAATTGAGTACATGTAATTAAACAAGATTAAACTCATCTAAAAGATTCTTAACTTGAAATAACTCCTATTAGAAAATAGGTTAAGCAAATACTAGTCACTATAAATGACCTTAGTAACTACTACAAGTGCTCATCCTTTCACAAACTGTGACTAGTGACTCTTAATGTTTTAGCTTGACCTATTTCAACTAATCATTTAATAGCATTCAATATAATGTAAATTGGGAAATGAAACTAAAAAATTATAATATAGCATTCAACATAATGTAAATTGGAAACTACAACTTAGAAACTATAATATAACATTGAACATAATGTAAATTGAAAACTACAACATAGAAATTACAATTCATGATATAACTAATAATCTAAGCTAACATAGATTTTGTAGTACCTCAAGTGGCCCTTGCTTGAGCTGCTGCAATCCATAATGTCTCCATTCAAATACTAACTAAAAAATTCATGAAATTGAAGTATCCTTCTTTATTGCAATTCGAACATACACCAAACTTCAAAATATAGTATAACAAGATTTATATTCAATCTATTTTATGCAAAGATCTAGCTAGCCAATGTCTCACAAGATTATCCCTATATACAAGGTCTTTGAGAATCCTCCTATTCCAAAATTATAAAAAAACTATGAGAAATTGTCAACTCTTCCAAATATGTAGAGAGAGGATTGAGTGTTATCTTTAACAGAAAAATACAATAAGTGGAAGTAAGAGTGTAAGAGTCTCATAAGAACTCTACACTAATTAAGAAGATTGCTATAACTAGAAAACATGCCTAATATGGTAGTATTTATTATAAACTACCATCCCCTGTTAGAACAAACCTCTCTTCCTCCCACGATTTATTGAAGGGATGAAATGAAACATGAATATTTGTGTTCACATCCTTCGACCATCACCTACATCATTTTTAGGGAATATGCATGTGTTGTAGTTGATCTTCCCCTCTGGCTATGTAGAATCAACATCCTTCTATTGCAAGTTGAGAATCCTTTTGTTGTGGGTTAACAAGTTCTTCACTACAAGGGTTAGTCTTATTCTGAAGGCATTTTTTCATTATTAACAACTACAATTAATCATAAAATTGTACTAAATCCCATAGACATTCGAAGATCACACACTCATTCATTAATACAATATATCATCTTTAATACTTTTTAAAACTTAAAGTATATAGAAAGGTTTGGAAATGTTTGTGAAACTTAGCATAAATGAGATAAAAAGAAGGAAACTAAAGCAAGGAACTAGACACTTATAGGGCTCAACATCTAATATCCTTTGTTATAGACTATTGATGTTGAGCTTTAGTATCATGCATTTTTTATTGGAAATAGTGATAGATTGGGTAATTCCATGCACTTGTGATAGTGCCTTTAGGAAATTCCCTACTTAGAACAAATCCACTTTGTCCTTGGGAGATGATTTGAGGAGCACAATTTTCAATATATTAGCCAATAATTTTAGAGAATGTTATATAATTTTCTATAGAGAGAAATTGGTCAAAAATATGTTAAGAAGTTAGGAGAATCATTCTTTTAAATTAAAGTAATGAATGTGCAATTGATATATTTTAATATTTTCCTACCATTTTGCCATCGTTACATGTGGCCATCACTTCTTTCTCAACTATGTGCCAACACCTCTAGAGAAAAGTTACAAAGAATATATTTGGGCTTGGGTCCTTATTTGGATGCATTTAGGAAAGATAAAAGCTGATTCAGTTTTTAGGAAAGGGAGTCACAAGCATGTGGTTATCTTCTTTGCTAATTAAGCAAGGAGTATGTTTGGAAATAAGACTATTCTTGAAGGATTGTTGGTTCAGTGTTGCTAAGAAGGTTTTTGAAAAAATGCTAATTTTATTTTAATGAGATCGACGAATGAGAATGAATGAGAAGGAGGTTAAAAAATGAAGGGTCAAGATCGATCTTTTGGAAAGATGCAAAGATCAATGGTCGAGAATTGATGCACCAAAAAGAGGTGGGCAATGAAAGCTTATGATGTCAACGACTATGACTCTCTACGACTATGACATAAATGAAGGCTTAAATGAAAGAGACAACCATGACAAAAATAAAGGCCATGAACATGGCATCTTTGACCAAAAGGGAGAGGATAAATAATTTTAAATTATTTATTCAAAAATGGAGAAAGTGGACAAGTGGAAAATAAATAATTCATTCAAATTATTTATTTGGAGGAAAATAAAAATGAGCATTTAATTAAATTAATCAATTTAATTAAATAGGAGGGGAGGATCTTAGGCATTAAATAATTAATTTGGATTAATTATTTAAAGGGGAGAGGAATGACATGTAATTAAATAATCATGATAATTATTTAATTATGGAAGAATGAAAAGGTCAAATAATAATAATTATCTGAATATAGACAAATGATGAAGGATAAATAATTAAATAAATAATGATTTATTTAATTATTGAAGAAAGAGGGTGTTAGTGACACAATTAATTTATTTTAATTGATCGAGATAGAATAGAGATAATTAAAATTATTTAATTATTAGAGGATGATGACCAAGGAAAAATGTTGCTCGTAGACCTAGGACATCTTTTAGTGTCTACATTTTGCCCCTCATTGAAATAATGTGATTTGAGTGTTGTGTCAAAAAATGAAAATAAAAAAAAGGTTTAGATCGTGCCTTAGTGTGCCCTGGTGACGACAAAGTACAGGTGTGCCCCCTTGGGAAAATTTGACAAATTTTCAAAAAATTCCAAAAATTGTCCCAATAAGACAAAGAGATGGCTAGGAATGCGATGGTGAAGATAACATTGAAAGTAAAAAGTGATAGAAGGGTGAAATTCAAGGTCAAGGGATTCAGAAGGTACGACTATTAGACTAGGTAGATCAAAAACCCTAATTGTGAACCTATAAATGACAATTGGAGTTTGAAAAAGGGTCATTTTCAGATTCCAAATATAGAAATTTTGAGAGCTCAGAGTGATTAGTCAACGAGAATGTCACCTATTCCAGAGGCCACCCACCGCGTGTATAGGGTCCATAGCTACCACCGTCTTGAGGGAGCACCCCCCAGGTACGTACTACTAGCCCAAATTTTAATTTTCTTATTTTGCTTGCATTTAGCTTAGGAAATAATTTAGCAGCCAATTATGTCGCAAAATTTTGTGATGCATTTGAATTCGCGTTTGACACATTCGATAAGCAGTTCACCACAATCATCTTGGCGTGACACAAGTGCATTAGGTTAGGAGGACAAGTGTTTGTTGTGCAACACATAAATTTGTGTGATGCAACTGACTTTTCGAGCTGCATATGCAGTTGGGAAGCACACAAATGACTGGGTGCGACGCATGTGTTGTATGAAGTGACACATGCATTAGGCAAGTGACACAATTGTAGTTGTGGGTAGGTTATAGATTAGTGTCACATTTGTTAAAATTATAATGCAATTGACTGGTGAAAAATTTGCCCTAGAATAGGAAATTTTAACTTGGTCAAACTAGGTTTCGTTGGTCAGTTGAAGGTCTAGGATTGATGATATTGGTTGCATGGTGATTTAAGGAGTGTCTACCACTGGTTTACACTCATGATTCGAGGCCAGATGTGTTCCAACTGCGAGACCAACTAGGCGAGGAGGAGTGACACACACTATTGGATCTAGGCCTATTCTATGTGACTTATATGCCCGTGATCAGGGCGAACAAAGGGATGCTGAAAAAAATAGTGGAGTGGTGGCACTCAGAGATGAGTAGCTTCCATTTATTAATAGTGGAGGCAATATTCACTCTGGAGGATGTGTATCAGATTTTGAGGCTACCCATTCATGATGAGCAGGTGAGATTTGATCAAACACGAGGGCTGTAGATATTGTATGACTATTATGAGACTGATGATGATGCAAAGCTCGGGATC
The DNA here is from genome assembly GCA_007115665.2 of Sequoiadendron giganteum. NCBI lineage: Eukaryota > Viridiplantae > Streptophyta > Pinopsida > Cupressales > Cupressaceae > Sequoiadendron > Sequoiadendron giganteum. The sequence goes on along the minus strand of CM021108.1, from coordinate 412,112,041 downwards.
TAGGGATATGAGATATGATGGAAGGTCTTGGAAAAGATATATGACTGATTTGATTATGTGTTATGTGCATTTATAGAAGGGGTTCTGATTCTTGATCGTAGGGAACACAAATTCCTAGTGGGATGGGGAGAGGTGCTTGGATTGATGGTTGCTTTAGGGACTATTTATGCGTGGGGGACATATATGCTGGGAATTTTATATTTTTAGTTACATGATATTTCTTATAGAGGGGGACATAATTTGAGTTGTGGAGTGACATTGTTGATAGTCTAGGCGTGGGAGCACATAGCAATGTTATGGCCACTAGTGGTTCGACAGGCAATGGGTAGTGCACCATATGCTTAGCTATATCAGGGGGCATTGACTTAGATACATGTCAGAGATGTGGGTTACTGGCGGCATGGTCTAGACACATTGGTGAGTTTTCTTTGGAGACCATACAAGACTTACAAGTTATGGATAGATGAGGATGACCATTTGCCATGGTGTCGACAACCTAGGTATTTGATCGAGCGTTTAGTATAGATCTAGCATATTATTAAGATGTACTTGTCAGAGAGGGTCAGACTATAGTTTGGTGAGCGATAGGGGGTCCATATTAGCACAACAGAGTATGGTTGATCATCACAGGAGGTGCATCCTTGGGGTTCGCAGATTGTGATCACTACAATAGAGCATGATATAGATGCCATGCAAGCACTAGATTGGGAGTGATGAGGTGGGGAGGTAGACGCATGGAAGACACCTGAGTATGATGCCTGGTGGTTAGTGCACAAACCTATTCCACTCATAGATCCACAATTACTAGTGCCAGTAGAGCGCAGAGTCAGGGGTGTGAGAGGTCGGCAAAGATGTAGAGGTGGTAGGGATGGAGGAGACGGGGGACAAAGAGATGATGGAGGATAGGGGGATGATGGGGGTGATGGACGAGGAGGCAGAGGAGGAGACCGTCACAGATGGAAGAGGGATGGAGGGTGAGGGGAGGCTAGAAAAATTCAACCTATTTGGGAGGAGGATCAACCAGAGGTTAAGGCGGCCACAAAGGTGTTGGTACAAGTAGGGGAGCAACATGCAAAGGTTGTAGCTTAGGTAGTAGAGTAGATTTTAGAGGTTGTATAGTTGGAGGTGATGGAGGTTGAGGCTAGGGGAGAGGGTGGACATGAGATGTCTGGAGGAGGAGAGGAGGAGGGTGAGATGGATGAGGCAGAGAAGATCCTTCGTGAGAGGATCATCATGGGAGATGTGAGAGGAGGTTTGGTGGATGATGGGACTGTTGAGCAAGGGATAGCCGCACTATAGGTGCATATATAGGCATTGGAGGAAGATTTAAGACTGTGACAACTGAGAGAGACAACCTTAAGGTCAAGAAAGATTCATTTTAGGTGGAGTGACCTGGCAGTCATTAGTCGTCAGCATACCGACCTGAGGATGATTGATTTTACAACCACATGCAGTGGGTTAGTAGTTGAGGTTACACGAGAGTATTCTAGGGCTAGCAGGTCTAATCAATATTACAGGGACCTATATGAAAGACTGTATCACTTGAGCGGAGAGAGCCATCATTCTCAGAGATTGATAGTGGGTCATGGGATATGTCACAGAGTAGGACCCATAGCAAACGAACACTGAGCAGGTTAGAGGGTGAGACTTTAGATTCCAAATGAGCCACTCCATATGATAGGCCTCCCACCATAGAGCAAAGATCGTTTAATGAACTAACCCTTACGTAAATAAAAATCTCTTAATTTTACACCAATTAAAAGTAATGAGTAATAAATACATTGTAATAAAGTTTTTCTTTCTTTTATTGATAATACATGAACAAGATATCATATTAAAATTACAATAAATATTCCATTTTATTACAATAATTTCACAAGTACAAGTAATAGGAAAACATACCTTTACAAATATAGCTCCAATGAGCTTTAGAACTAAAAATATTAAGAAGGTCTAGGAATCTGTCCTTTCAAATCTTGGTACTTTAGTAGGATGCTATGGAGGAGAAGCATCACTCGGGAACTTTTCTGCCAACCACAGACTTATAATGCGGTCCCCCACATATCTATCATTTGATAGATGTCCATCCCTTCGACGAAGAGGTTGGTAGAGTAATCGATATTGTTAACCAATAGAGCATAGTGTTATGTCCTACATAACTAGATTCTATGCAATACACAACCCTCGAACTAGTATCTAATGTGGGATCACGATGAACTGACAGTGTAGTCTCAAGCATCACATAGTCTAAGTGGATGTTGTACCTTGCACTACTTTGGCCAAAGTGTTCTCATTGAGTACTTCGAATGAAACTAATCTATCATATACACTACTTAGAGCCGATTTGACTTAAGGCTATCTTACATTAGGCATAAGTATTGTCCTTTAATGGGTAATCTATATCCTAGAATAAACACAACAATCTAATGTACTTGAATTGATTACAGGTAGCAAGTAAGTACACAAGTTCCCTCCCATACTGGGATACTATCCAAGGAGTATCTCAAGCTTATCTAAGTTAAACAAATAGCTAAGTTATTTTAACTTCAATTGAATCTTACAATCATACAATCCTAGTAAATATTTAACTAATGCAAACAACATTCTCCTACTATGGAGTAAATACAAATGCATTGCATCCAATTTTCAACATATCTAGTTTCTTTAAAATATCTATGTTGTACCTCTTATAGAATGGTTGAGTTCCTCAGTCAAGTAATCTTTTTGACATATCTAGTATAGTTAAATATTATCTCTTTGAAATTTCTAATATAATCAAGTATTTGTGACAAGAAAAATCTCATATCATGGAGTACTTAAAATCACATTATAAAAATTAGCCTAGAGACTTAAATTCCCTTTTTCAAAAGACAAACATAATTAATTCTTATGTATAGATAGAAAATATATTTCAAGCAACATGGAAAATATTGCATAGAGTAGTAGAAGAATATCCCATGCCTATTTACACTTATCCCAAAATTGATGAAAAAGTTTCTTCCACTTCCAGCTCAATTAAATTCCCAATCTCTCAGAAGATGATAACCTCCTTGCAAAATTTCCCTCTTTCTCGCTCTCAGAAGTTACTGGCAGAAGTAACGTATTCCTTGGGTAGAATATGTATCACTCAGAAGATAATAGAACACACATAAATGTAATCATAAACTATGGCTACTCAGGAATAGAATAATGGTTGTATATAATGTCACTCAGTTATTGAAGAATGACTAGAAATAATGATGCACCAAGGATATGCATATGGTGAAAAAGGAAAACTCAAAGACAAATTACAAAAGCCGATGAAGAATGATGAGAAGCTAAGAGTGAATGAAATGAAAATGAGTAATGATCAGATTGTAAGTGTGAAGAATGAGGAATGGGCGACTATTTATAGAGTCCATCCCCCAACTCTTTTCCTACAGTTTTGGCATGTGGTTTGCCACCACAACTGTTAGACCATTTCAAATTGGAGGTGGCACTAGTTCCTTGCCATACTCATAAGCTCTTAGGATGAGTCGACCTTATATTCTTACCAGCATTGTGAAGACCATTTCAAATGAATAAGGATAATTTAAACCAATCGACACCTATAGGTTTCACTCCCAGTTGTGGTGCCAACTTCTCAAAATGGTGGGTTAAGATAATCATAGAAAACAAGTCATTTGATGAATTGTGTACACATTGCCTATTTTCTAGGATAAATTTGACAGAGCTTCAAATGGCATTGGATTTTCTCTTTGCCACAAACCTGGGCAAATGCCTTTGCTCTTGCGTGCATTTTCCAGAGGCGCGCGATTTCTTCCAGCGCCGTATTTAATTCCGTTTCCTTCCCAACTTTAAACCGATATGTAATATTGATTCATAAATATTTGATTCAAATTTTTAAAATGATAGGATTCAAAAATATTTCGCTTCCCATATTGAATGGTAAATATTCAATTGATTTGGGAATAATTTGAATTCCAAAGTTCTGTGATTTAATATTTAATCAATTAGGAAATAATTCGATTTTCAATGTTGAGAGATTAATATTAAATCAATATGGGAAATAATTTAATTTCCAAAGTTGAGAGATTAATATTAAATCAATATGGGAAATAATTCGATTTTCAAATATGAGAGATTAATATTTAATTAATTATTTTATTATATATATATAATTATTGTTTTAAATATATAGAACACACACACATATATATATATTTAAATACCCAAGTATATAAATACATATATTTATATTTTTTAAAATAACTATAATTTATATATATTATCTTTAATATATAATTACATATATATATATATATATATATATATATATATATATATATATATATCGTGAGCCAGTCAACATACATTCGATATATATATATGTCAAATCACAAGAGAATAATAATAATATCCACATAATACAAAATGTATATCTCTTATTATCTTATACTGCAAATTATAGTACATGTATATTTTCATACATATGTACTTATATTATATATACATATGTACACTTCTCCAACAAGCATTAATTCTTGCAAGTGTATTTGTGTATATATATATATACAAGAATATTCATTTTATGGTAATATGATAATCAAGTAATGCATTGTGACATAGAATGATCATGACCTAGAGTCTATTCCCAGACATATGTATATACAAGCATAGCCGTTTCCTCATGTATGTACCTCAGTGAGTATTTCTACTCACATATTTTTGTATTTTCTAATGCACTCATACATGGGTCTATGCATATGTACTCATATATATGCCCATAGAAATGCTATGTTTATGTTCATAAAGCGACATAAAGGTAACCATTCATTAAGCCCAAGACTCAACCCAAGCACAATCCACATGATGTCATAATGAAGGACTCAAAGCTCTATAGATAACCATCACCCAAGCATGCATTCAAAGTAAACAACACCTTTACTAATGCAGACATATCGGCTATGGATGACTTACCTATAACTCACACAAACTAACTTAGTTCACTCAATCTAAGGTGATTTGTGTGTATGCTCAATTAGTTTAATTTACTGATTACACGACCAAGATCCTCTCCCAAGTGATACTTCCCCTCCCCTTGGAATGAACATTTACCTGCAACCAATAACACATACCTTAATAGTCCTTTGTTCAAACAAATAAGCAACATATATATAAACATCTTTAAAGGTAGAATAACAACAATTCAATAACCATCTATTCACATATATGCAGTATTTCACCATGAATGACATCAATTGAGATAACATCAAATGAAACAACATCAAATGAAATAACATTCATATTGATAATAAGGTACAAACATCTCCATATTTCACATTACATTCATATATACCCTATGTAATAATAATAAAAATTATCCTCACAATTTGGGGTGTAACATACCCCCCTTGTGTATCATCATCCCCAATGATCTATAGCCTTTTAACATACAATTAAAGTTATATAACAGTTTTACTTACAATTCTCAAAATATGTAAGATTTATAAAACATTCATCCTATGTAGCAATCTTGTCCTTTTTGGACCTTTTTTCGAGTGTCCTCACTATCGCATAGGGAAAATTCGTATACCTCACACATACTTACTCTCCCAAAGAGTTTTATACATATACACATCCAATATATAATAATAACTATACATAACACCTAACACATAGTGATCAAAAATCATTGGTCCATGAATTTATACTTAGTATAATCGTAATAGAAAAGGAAATGTCGATGTATTTTATACATCGCGGGTCCCATCCTTTCCCTTTGGTATTTACACTTTTAGAAAACTCATAAACTGAGTTCATCTACCACTTACACATCTATTTTCCTTACCATAGAGTACTTATTCTTGATTACTTTATCTCTCAAGCATATCATTGCTCCTGGACATCTGTCAAATCCCGATACTGCTTCATACTTAAGCTTAGTATCAAAAAAGTTTCATTGATCACTTAGATCTATTACTCCTTTTTGACATTCTCACAAGTCTATGGTTTACCCTATTTCTAAGCCTATTTCAGATTAATAGAGTTTCCAACTTTCTTTTCCAAGTAATGGTCGAAACTTCAACGTTAGAAGCTTATAGATCATTCTAGATTTAGTCTACCATTTTTTCTTACTTGACTATAATAATATATTGCACATTCACTCAACTGAATGTTTTGATAGTATGATCATGGTTTACACCACGCTATCATTATTTGCTACACTAAAATAACCTCTCAAAATTACTAAGAAACTACTTTCTCACAATATATTATTTAGGACCAAAATCATATAAGTCAAGTTTCTAAAAAGCGTTGGTTACTTCGATGAGTTTGTCCACTTGGAACATTATGTCAATTCTACTAACATAGGTAGATTAATCTATCTTGTGTTCTACCATTTTCCTTCTGAAATCTTAAGAGTGTATACATGTCATAGTGGATCCTCATCTGAAATTTTTTGTTGTCGTTCCAATGTCCTAACTCTGACATTAATTTCATCATTCCATTCTTAGATCTTCCAAAAAATTTGGTACATAGGTTATTTTTATATCCACTAATAGTATATCCTTTAACCAAGTGAAAACGTACTTTAAGATCTCACACTATCATTAATTTCCATGTAATAATGGTTATAAGTTTTACGAAGATAAATCCCATTTAGGACATACACAACTTGGATCTCTTTTATCCTTGGATTATTTTTAAAGATGTAATCCATCCTTCAACTCAGTCACATTTTCTTGATAAATTTGGTACTAATTTCAAGTATTAATCCTTGTTCAATCATGTTGCTCCCTAAAAGATATTAAATTTAATTGCATACCTAATTACCAATCATGAATGTTTCTCGTTAGTTCCATTGATTCTCTTAATCATATAGGAGAGTCCAACTACTATATATGCTTTATGAGCACAAGTAACAACCCCGATGTTCTACTCCGTACAACTCTCAAAATTTCACGCTAAGTGAAAATGTTATGATGTTCCATTATAACAATAGATGCTTCCTTTCGAAATTGTATCTCTTTTTAATATAAGAGCCATTAAAATAGAGTCTAGTCAATAATATGAATTCCTTTCTAGAGTGTAAAGAAACTTATTTAACTCACTAGGAATTCCACCTATGTTTCCATCTATAAAATTTTATATCTCAAGTGATATACACGTACGCATGGACGAATCTCAATCCCAACACTACTGTATTTGACTCCAATTTCTGATGAAAGTTTGTTGGAATATCAAAAATTTATTGTCGAAATACCGATGAATCACAAAAATAATTTTCGTGGCTAAATTTTCGTGGCTTTCCTGACTAGCTTTAAAATGTCGAAATCATGACTCAACTTCGTTGGTTGTTGCCATGAAAAATGGGGACCTGGTGTTCATCGGAATATTAACGAAATTTTTGTTGATCTAGCGACGAGCAGTAGCCAAAACACAAGTGGCATGCCTTTGCCAAAGCGTTGGATCATCAATAGAAGTTCATCGCAATTGTGACGAAATAGGAAAGTATTGCAAATATCGATGAAAGATCAAGAATGTTACAACGACCAAAATTTCCTAAGAAGATATATCAGGAGGATTGGCCTGTGGTCTTAGCGATAATGTTTCATCATCGAGATACTCATCTTGTCTCATCGATAAAGCATGAGGGAAGCACATCGACAAGACATATACCATTAGAGTAAGTTCTGAATGTCTACTCGACCCACTATGTAATGACAATAAGATTACATCGAAAAGATTCTTGGCGACATAATTGAGATTGAAAGAACAACGATGAAAGTTCGTTGAAATTGCGACGAAATAGGAAAGTCATTACGACAAAAGTTTTGTCGCACGTATTGCAAATTCATTAGACGCTTTTGGAGGTTCGTCAAAATTTCGATGAAACAATGCAATAGAAAAAAAACTATTCATTCAAATGTAGGAATATCGGTGAAAGATCAAGACTGTTACAATGATCAAAATTTCTTGAGAAGATATATCGAGAGGACCGGCCTGGAGTCTTAGTGATGAAGTTTCATCGGTGAGATACTCATCTTCTCTCATCGATGAAGCACGAGAGAAGCATATCGGCAAGACATATACCATCAGAGTAAATTCTGAATGTCTACCTGACCTGCTATGTCACGCTGATAAGATTACATTGGTAGGACTCTTGGTGACATACTTGAGATCAAAATAATAATCATCGGGGAGACTCACCACATCGGAGAAATTGTAGAATATCCTAGCAATACATGATCTCTTACAAATGAAGATACAAATGGATTGAAATAATTATCAGGGTGACTCTGGGCGATATTTGATGTATAAGACATTTTTGAAAGGACGTGTAATGATGTTTTCATCAAAAAGACTCAGATGCATGCATGAAGTTTGATGAAGTTAATGAAGATATATGAATTTGTGGCTTAGTCTTTGGTATTAGCCGTCTATGGAATTATACAGTTATTTGATTGTCTCCATTTTGATGCTTTTTTGTTGTTCAAATTGGTATATCAAGTATATATTAGTTTGTTGATACACATGTCTTGTATTTGTGTGATGTGATCATTTGGTTCTTTCAAGTAAACATTAAATCCTTATAATCAATCACAGTAATTGGAAAGTATTAATTGGATCAGTAAGAAGAATCAAATAATTAGGGTTGGGCATTATAAAAAACACTACTATCACAAATATTGAAACATGCTCAGGTACTGGGTCCTCTCCCCTAGATTAAATTAAGGAAAATATTATTGTAAACATAATATGTATAGAAGAATATGAATGTAAAGGAAAATTGATATTAGCAAAACATAAATGTAAATAAAATTAGTGTGAGTAGAAAATTAATCTAAATTGGTCTTGAACAAATAAAATAATACCCAATTAACATTAAGTTATACTGATCTTGTACTCATTTCCATTGTCAATCTTGAAGGTTACTTAAATGCCTTATGTAGAAAATCTCTGGCCACGAGGCAAGAGAAGCGGGAAAACCAAGTGTATATTGATGACTTCCTGACAATAAAAAAGAAACATGCAACCAGTCAACCCTATCAGAACTAAATAATCTTATGAATTGATTTTATTTGTTTTACTAGCTAATGGATAGTGGACCTAGTTCTCTTGAATTGAGATACTACTAATATGTGTTGACTGGTGATTTTAGAATACCGATATTCTGCTTCAATCTCTATAAGTTACTTTTGTCTTAAATATATTCAAGATAACTCTGCAAAAAAATTCCATGATCTCTTAGAAATTATGCAAATTATTTTGTTAATACTTCTCCATTTTGATATTTTCTTTCAAAAATTTATAGGAAGATATGTAATTCCATATTTGAAACTTACATATTTTAATTTTACTAGTTTTGTAATTGTAGGATATGATTCCAACAATTGTGAAACACATTGGAAATATGCTGGATGAATGAAGTAAACTATGCAATTGGCAAGTGTAAAGCCAAATTCCTTAACCCTTGCCAACATATTTCTTGCCTATTCTAAAACATGTACTTTGGAACAGGGCATGGAAATCCATCTAAGTATAATGAAAATGAGATTTTTGTCATATATTATATTACAGTAAGTTGAATGAATGCAACTAAAGAAATTTTTGCATACTTATAGATGGTATAAAATTTCATGGTTAAGTGAAAGATTCCCATCAACAAAAAGATCCAAATATCCGTGTATCTATCTCAATCGAACCTCTAAACCCTTCAGAGCTGTCAAATTTTCCACTAACTTGTTATGCAAAAAAGTCAAATTTTAGAGTTATGTCACCAGTAAAAACAAAAGAAATAGAGATTTGAAACCAAATCCACACACAAAACAATATTCATAGTGAAAAGTTAGCACTTTATTTCATCTTTGCATATTGATTTGATGCTTCAAACGATGCATTTCTTATATTGAAAAGTGCATTACCTTATTGAGCTTCTCTTTGTTTTGAGAATAGTTTAATATTCTCTACTTAACATGGCCAACCACGCGAAGGTGGAAGATCATTTGGCCCCTTCCCCCCTCACATCACCCTCAATTCCCTATACCCAATCATATAAAATTAATCATTCATTCATCCATTAATGAAATATAACATTAATCATTCATTCATCCATTAATAACATATAACATTCATTCATTTATCTTGCATTAATAACATATAACATTCATTCATTAACATATTCACATTCATTCATTCATCCATTAATAATATATAAAATTCATTCATTCATCCATTAATATTCATTCATTAATATATAACATTCATTCATTAACATATTCACATTCATTCATTTACATATAACATTCATTCTTTCAGTTATTAAATATTATTAAAAATATGGTTGTCATAATATGATTACAATCACTTTTTTTTGTTTATTTTTTGTAGCTAAAAAACACTGAAGTGGAGTATTTTTTTCTAAATCATCTTTCCCCCCTTCAGTTTTTTCTGAGCTCTACTCGTGATCTTAATGTATGCCTAGTCGTGTAATCACGACGTGGATGCCGCTACAAGGGGGGTCTGCTGCAATAGCAAAGAAATGTTTTTTTATTATTGTTACAAGTATTTCATCAATTAAAAGAACATTAGAGTGGTGCTCTTTATCTGATGGGGCCATATCATGTTCCTGATCTTGTCTTATAGCCTCATGCTCAACATGCTGAACACCCTCTAAATCCTGATCTGGAGTTGAAACATGAAAGGTAACATTAATTAATACACCAATTGCAATTAAATATGTTTAAAAGAACATTAGAGTGGTTCTCTTTACCTGATGGGGCCACATCACATTCCTGATCTTGTCTAGCCTAATCATGCTCAACATGTTGATCACGCTCTACATGCTCTAAAGTTGAACACGAAAGGTTACATTAATTAATACACCAAATGCAATTAAAGATGTTTAATTGTATTAATCCATACTATGTTTTGTATAGCACATGAATACATCCAGTATCGGGATGCACACCATGACCTTCATCTGTAGGTTGTGCTCCACCCTCACCAGGCTACATTCCAATGTCATGTGCAATATTATCATTGCTTGTCCATTTAAAACAAATAGGCACATAATTACTTTATGGTGGAAATTAATATTGAATAGATTTCACAAGTGTTAAATTTTAAATAAACTTTATTGAGTTTATTTACTTGCATGTCAGATGCAGTGGAATATTGTGTTTTCCCAGTCAAGACTCTTAGGAATTCAGCCAGGGCTCCATAGCCTTGCTGGAAGGCAATCTTCAGGTCCTCTTCTATGAACACTATGTTGAATTCAGAGCCCAACATTTTTGCATAAGATCATGAATTTCGCTTCTATGGTGTGATAAAACCAAAATTGTTTGCAATTTATTATTTGGATGCAATATTTCATTTATTGATACTTACAATTCGTGCGACTAATTTAATATAACCACCAGAGCCAAGTTTGTGATGCCCGTGTTTTTCTAGTCTTGCCTTTGTTGCCTTTGATGTGTCGGGAAACCTATGAAAAGTTTGAAATACGTTAGATTATGTAAAAAGAAAGAGTAATCAATATATAATTACATTGTTGATAGTATCACATACCTTCCTTGGCCTGGTGGTGTCTTTCCTTTTTTCTTTTCAGCCTTCTCCTTTCCATCCAACACCAGGTCCTTCCACTCTCTCTTTGAAATCTTGGGGGGACGCTTGTAATTTTTGGTCTTCTCTAAATGTGACCTATATTGGTCCCTCACATACTTTAGATAGGTACCAGCTTTCTTAAGGACCTTGGTTCGGTTGAATGTTTTATCACCAAAAAACACAACTAAATGGTTAATGAGGTCATCTTTTAAATCTTTATTTTGGGTATTCCACCGTGTATGTATGGTGGGCCCAAAGAGCGCCAATGTAATATCACTTAGATGTTTATAAAAAACATCATTTCTTACAAAATGATTATGGGATCATTAGTCTAAAAAGAGTGATCAATAAGTAAACTTCAATTGGATTATATACAATAATAATTAAAACATTTTAAAGTACTTGGGACCTTCTCTATCTTTATGGGAACGAAATCCTCGGTCACCATAAATGTGAACGAAAATGTTTTCGTACTAGTAATACGGGAAGATCCAGGAAATGCTGCTAAAATATCACCAGTACTAGTGGCCTCTGCATCCCTAGGTACATGTCCTGACGCATGATCTGGCATGTGTTCACTGCCAGAGGGTGCACTATTAGATGCTTGCATGGTATGTGTTTCCGACATTTCAGTTGACAATATAGGAATAGATGATGGGGTTGAATGATGTGATGTATGCGTAGGAAGATTAGAATGGAAACTTGTACCAATCCCTGCTCCTAGGGAAGCACCTACAGTACCTTGATCATGGCCAACAACATCATGAGGACACAAAACAATCCTGTAAAAACAACACATATTTTAGTTCACGACATAAAAGAGTAGAAAATATAAAACCATGAATGAACTTATGTTATAATTAAAGACCTCATGACAACTTACTTGCAAGTTTTGTGCTCTCTCAGTAAATATTTTAACCCTCTTTTGTATCTCATCTCTTTGAGGCACTATGAATAAAAACTGAAGGATTTCTTCATTGCATTTTTTTTGGGTCTTCCTTATCATATTGAGAGGGTTTGTCGAATATGCAATGTCAACATCACATGATAGTGATTGCACCTCCCTATGGATGCTCTCCTCTACTGCTGGTGCCTTTCCCCGATCAGCCGACTACAACAAGAATATTAAAAACATTATCGAAATTAACCCAATAAACTCATGAATTTTTTTTTATTTTTTTTTCTCGTATCTAATTTGTACAATTGCAATGAGGTAAACCTGTCGGGTAGAAGTTCCTGAATATGGATTGCGATATAAGTTTTGGGTTGGAGCCTTCCCCGTATGATCAATGTTCCGCTGTGACAAAAGTTAAATATAAAAAAACTATTACCGAAATGAAACCAATAGACTTAATAAAAAAAACATAATAATAAAATGGTATATTGGAGTCATTAATTAGAGGTTGGGTAAAATGGCATATAGTACATACCACCCCCATAGTAACCATTTTTGTATCTAAGAAATTCAAATTGTAATCGATTAGCAACTCTTCCCCTATAGTTATTGATTTTATCGCACATACAAATACATAGTTTCCCTCAAGCGCCACAAATATGCAATTGGGTTGCTTATTTGTTGACCCAGGTTGTGTACTATTTATAAAACTTGCAATATTCCCTAATTCTTTTGACATTCCGTCAATGTACATAGCCACTCCTTTATTTTGATCCTTATATTTTAGCTGTATATAATTTGCTGACAGTGCATACCTTGACATACTTCATGTATATCAAACCAAATGCATCCAATCTTTGTAACTGTAATAGGGTTTGACATATTCCATCAATTCAATAAATTTTTCATAAAAAAACTTTATGCCGTCCATGCAAAATAGACCCAAACCATGTAATGATGATGGTGTTATGTGATATATCCTCTCGTTGACACAAAAATCAATGTTTATTGGAGGAAGTTCCTTAGGTACCCATTGTTTTTGTAGATTTTTGTACCTCAAGGGCACCTTGATGTTTCCTATGCTCTCATCATCATAAGGACATGACCCCCCTTTAGCAAGAAAAAATTCCATGCGTTTATGTAATTTTCTTGTAATCTTTTGACCTCTAGTTGATCTCCCTCTTTTAGACCTACTACATGTCTCACTTTCCTCTTCTCTTCTTGAATTTCCCTCGATCGAGGAAGACAGATCTGATAAATGCCTAATTGGTGGTACCTGCAATCATAAGGATGTTAGATGAAGTTATTTCATGGTGATGTGATCCAAAGGTGACATTATGATTAATCTATCATTTCATCACTAGAATTTGACAAGTTATAAGGTAATCAAGTCTTGATAGATTGCAAGTTATTGTTACTACCATCCAAATGTGTCCATCACAAATAAAATCTACTTAATGTTTTAACTCCAAAACTTTTTAACAAGTGTTAAATGTGACTATGGTCCACCTGTTACACAACCAAGGCCTCAAATGTATTCTCTAATTGTAATCAAAGGAATTTTTCTCTTCATTCAAGTAAATAAACTTGAAGGGAAACACCACCAAGTGGTTTATTGGACATCTACATGACTAAAAATAGCAAAAAATTTACACTTAATTTTCATATTTCTAAGTGGTTAACAGGGAGGGAGTGTGTACTAGGCCTAGTTAAGTCATCATAAGTTTATGCTTTGGCAATAAAAAATGTTTAAGATATTAAATCTTCCTATATCTAATTGCTAGGAGACTTTTGGTATGTTTTAAGGTAGGATGAGTGGTTGCATCAATGTTCTAGTTCTCTATGACAAGGTTTCAACATCTTCAAATAGTGAAATTTAGTGCTAATAGTCATTTGAAACAACAACATTTTAATTATGTATGATGGTAGGATTTGATAACTTAAAAGAATTGGCTACCCAACAAACTAAAAGTTAAGAGAAAATTTTTCAGTTTAAGGGGTTAGCACTTTCTTTCATCTTTGCATATTGGTTTGATGCTTCAAATGATGCATTTCATATCCCACTTCTATCATATTGTATTCCCATCCCATTGCAATTGTTGCAATTTTTGGAGGAGTTGATACCAAAATTTCATATCAAATACCATGTTCTTGAAGCAATTTTATGTGTTTTAACTATTTTTCTAAAGTTAGTTTATGTTGTATGGATTCATACAAGCTATAAATGCTCTGAGATCATTGGTGTAGATAAATATATGTGTTCCCTTTCATTTGCATTTGTTTTGTGGGAGAAAACAATCAAATACAAGGACTGCCCTGTTTTGCCTGTGTAAGGGTTTGAGGGCTAAATAGAAATGACATCCACCAATCCACCCACTGTCTTGGAATTGTAACTCAGTGGATTGGTGTGGAACATGGTACTATAGAGGTTAATTTAATTAAGGGGTATGTTAAAGAAAGAAACTTGGCATTGAATTGATGCCCTAGGGTTGACAGGGGCAATTTTCTTGTGAATTTGTGGTTGTTAAGTTAGGGTTTATCAATTTGATGGATATCCTGGTAGAGTCATGGTGATACTATTTGATGATCCAATCTCTACTTCGAAACAAAAATATCTCTAACAAATCTAAGAGCTATAATGGGATAGCATTAAAGGAACTTTCATATGAAGGATCTTCTAATGAAGGACCTTTGAATTAAGGTCTTCATTTGAAGGTCCTTCATGCAAAGGTTCCTTTTATAAAGCATTTTGGACATGAAATATTTAAAATAAAAAATACCTTAATTTTAAAGTCTTGACATGGCTTCATTTTTGAATGAAGGTTCTTCATTCAAAGGTCATGACGACATCACCTTCAAATGAAGGTTCTTCATTCAACTGGTATTTTGTAATTTTTAAATTTTGGGATTATTTTTTTGCCTCATCCCACAAGTGGGACACACTATTGTGCAATCACTCATTAACAAAGAGATGAATGTGTGATAATAATTTAGGGTTAAAAATACATCCATTTGAACCTTTTATAAATTAAAGGACATTTGATGCACATATGCCTTGTCAAAGTTTTAACTTAATAGTAAGGGAAACATGAGTAGTTTGTTGGGCCCATTCAACAATCTCTGATGCAAGGATTGAATTGTCTAGAATGTATCTACTATCAAGAAAGTCAATTTGTTTACCTGTATGACTATATCTCAAGCAATATGTTTAATTGTGATGGCAATGATATTGACATTGATTTTGTAATCTAGGTGTTGAGAAGCATAATTGGCCACCATCCTGGGAAAGATTCTTCATTCTCACTTTTAGGTGTTAAAATTTAACAATACCTTGATTGATGAAAGAGCCCAAAGAGCCTTTCTCCATGGTATCCAAGTACACATAGCAGCAGTCTTCTCTTATACGGTTGGACATGATTTAAATAACTTAGCTAGGAATTATTCATTTAACCTAAGGTTTTCTCATAATGCCATCATTGGAAAAGTATGATCAAATTCTTCTATTATGAAGAATTGGTCTATGTGCCTCTAGTAATCACTATCCATGTTTGTAAGGATAAAATGACTAATTGCATCAGGTAGGAGAGAATCAAATTTGAGTTCTTCAAAGATTATATTCCTCAATTCATAATTTTTAAGGGTTGTGTGTGGAGGAGGTTATCACTACCAAGAAGGGAGGAGACCTTTCCTTGCATAGGTTTGTGGTGGAGGTATTAAAGAAGAATTGTATGCCTTTATTTTCATTCATTAGATCTAGCTTATCCTAGCATATACTTGGGCTCATTTTCCCCTATAAACTTCCATTTGTTTGAGTTTATGTTATGTAATTGTAATTCCATGCTATGTTGAAATATAAGAGGTGGAGGAGGCCAAAACGAAATAACCCCTTTTTAGTTGTACCTTCAATTTTTTCCTTATTGTTCTATGTTTTTAGCAACTTTGTGGACATAAGATTTGAGGTAGGTCATACAAAAAAGAATAACATGTTCCCACCAACAACCAAGATGTGGGTAGATTTTGGGAGTTTTGCCGAGACTTGAGGCTGGTCGATAAAAATGTGAAAGACTAAGCTATTTTATCTTTTCTATCTTATCTTATACCATTTTACAAGAATGGGGGTGCCAATGTATGAGAAGATCTTTGGAAACTAGACATGAAAATTATAGGTTAAAGAGAATGGGGGTGCCAAACTTATAGTACTCATTGTCCCTTGGTTGTCGATTTTCCTTGGGTTCCCTCAATCTCGTCCTTGGCGCTGGTATTGACCTTGTTTTCACTCCTCCATACTCTTCCTTAGCACTGGTATTGACCTTGTTTTCACTCCAAAATCTTTGTTGGTGTTGGTATTGACCTTGTTTTAACTCCAAACTCTTCCTCAATGCTGGTATTGACCTTGTTTTCACTCCTCCAAACTCTTCCTCGACACTGGTATTGACCTTTCACTTCTCCAATTTGACAAGCTACAACCTAGTTTCGTTAGGTTTTAGAGTATGTTAATTAAATTGAAAATTATGGTTCCATTTAGCTAGGTTTTAATATTCTACAATATAGTTAAGTATATATTAGCTATATTTTACATAATAAATAATATAATTATTCAACTTATTATAATTATATATTATATTCTTTAACAAAATTATTAAATACATATAAAATTATTATTATTAATAAGTAATAATAAGTATATTTTTATATAATACAAAATATAATTAATATAATATATATTTAATATAATAGTAATATTAGATTAAATTATATATAATATAATTATATTTATTATTATATAATAGTATATATAGGATTTTACTTGATATTTTAGAGGATTTTACCACTACACTACATATGGTTTACCATTAAATGGAAGTTGAAACTTGTTTTCCAACGACACAATAGTGGTTTCCAGGCATGAGATTTGTTTCAAGCTCAAATCTCACAATATATGTAGCCTATTAGCTAATACAATGAGAGATAGAAACTAAAAAGATAGAGAATGAGAGAAAGAGATGAACTTAGAGAGAGAGAGAGAGAGAGAGAGAGAGAGAGAGAGAGAGACACTAAATTTTGATTGGTTGTTTCATGTCAACAATCTAAGGATGACATGTGTCCTTGGGGAGTTATGCTCAAGGTAGCATGCCATTTGATTAAAGATATGATAATTCTCCTTTAAGACCTCTTCAATGTACCCATTGCACACTTAAGGAGACAAAGATAAATATAGGGAAGAAAATATATAGAGAGAGGGAGATAATGAGAAACATACAAATAGAAAGGGAGACAAAGAGATAGAGAGAGGTAGAGAGATAAGGATGAATAGATAGAGATATAGGGATGGTGATTGATATATCTCTCCCTATCGCTCTCTATCTCTCTATATCTTTCACTATCTATGTCACTCCCTCTCTCCCCCTCTATTTATTGAGATATCTCTCCCTCTCCCCCTTTCTCTCTCATTCACTCCATATCTCCCTCCATCTCTCCTACTCTATATCTCTATCTCTATTTCTGATCTTTTTATCTCCCTCTCACTCCTCTCTCTATCTCTTTCTATCCATATCTTTCTTTACCTCTATCACGATCTCTCTATCTCTTGCACCATCCACCTAGCTCTATCTCTCTATATCACCCCCTTTCTATGCCTCTCCCTCTCCCTCTCTATATATAGAGCTATCTTTCCCTCTCTCCCATATATTCTTTTCTCTCTCACTTTATACATATCGCTCTCCCTCTCCCCCTCTTCTTCCTCTCCCTTTTCTACCTATCTATCTCCCTCTCTTCTCTCTCTTCCTCTTCAACCTATCTCTCCCTCTCTCCCCCTCTTCTATATCTCTCCTCCTCTACCTATCTATATCCATTTGTCTCCATCCCCCTCTCTATCTCGCCCTATCTATCTCTCACCATCTCTCCCTCCCTACCCCCCTATCCATCGACTCTCTATCTCCACCTCTCTTCCTTTCTCTTCCCATATATATCCATCTCTCTTTATCCTCCCATATATCTCTATCTCTCTCTCTTTATCTCCCCATCTATCTCTATCTCGTAATATATTAACTAAGAAGCCATGCAAGTATACAATAGTATATGTTGGTAAAACCATAATAGTGTTTTATTATACTATAAGTAACACTTATCTTTCTAATGTCAAGCCTTATTATAAAAATAGTGTTTTATTAGACTATTAGTACATTATTGTCACCACTCTTCATTCCACATGAAATGCCAAATGTAGCAATTATTTTGTTGCTTTTGTCAAGTTTCATTAACCAAGCTATTTAGTGGGTTGAATAAAGTTGTGTTATGACCCTTGGTATCTTTAAAATAATTAGACAATATTAGGGAGATCAGGAAGGGGAGAAAACTAAACTCCTTCAAAATAGGGGTAGTTGTGGGTTTGTTGGTTTTCTTTGTATACTAGATACTTAGTTCCTCTAGGATAAATAAGTCATTGTAGAAATGAAAGATGTTTGATTATCTACCTAATATTGTTTTGTGTTTTTGAAATGGAAGAGATCTACAACTCTATAGAAATTTCTATTTGCTAATGGTCAACTTATTAGACTATTTAGATCATTTTAATTGACTACTACATAATAGTTTATGTGTTGAAAGAATTGTTTCCATTCTTTGTAGTTTTTACATTGAAATATAAATCATAATTAATTTCATGCCAATATACTTCTTTCATTTTGATATTTGTTTGATTTTTCTGTGCTATTTTCATCTTAAAATTAAAAAAAATGTATTCTATAATATAGAATTATTTTCAAATTGGGACAAAAAAGATTCTAAGAGATATATTTAATCATAAATTTTACAATCATAAATATCATATAATTTGTATGTTGTAACTTTAGTACTTTTAGTTAAAATAAAAATAACTTAAAGTTATATATACATATAGTTAAATTGGCAAAGTTGTTTGTCCAGTTTATTTTTTACATATGTTAACTGAACATATTCTAATATTACACATATACTTTATTAGGATTATATCCGTCCACTATAAGATTTCCATTGTGAAAATATTTTTGTAAACAAAATCACATCACTTAAGTCTGCTCAGTTCGCAAAGGTAGACCCACCTAGGTTTGACAACACATGAAGAGAAGAAGGTTCAAATCATTTGGCCTTGTTTGTTATCCTAAAACGTATCAATATATTGGAAACCTCTTGAGGAATTCTTACCTAAATTTTTGATGGCTAACAACCTCCAAACCTCCAAATCCACAAAAAGATTCCACTTGTACAACCAAATTCTTGCCAAACCCCAAAATCCTTGTTTTAGGCCAAAATCATGAGGGTTTATTGAATCTCCTACTTCCAAAACCTCTGAGACATCAAAATCAACTTAGAAACAACCCATTAGGTCTGCACATGGATAAAAATTCATAAAATCAGATCTCCCATACATATTTTGTTGAAACCTAGGCTTGAACCTCTCATTTCACATGCTTTTCTTCACAAAACTCTTGAGGATAACAACTATACCTTCTTTATTTCTCATCCTATGCCCTATTCACACATCCTAAAATTACAATAGTATCCATGGGGCCTCTTAAAAAAGCTACAGTAATCACAAATTTTTTAAGAGCCCCTTTATATCATGTTTGGACTACAAAACCCTAAGAAATAGGGTAACCGGGCTGTATGCAAAGAAATGAAGCTTTCTAACTCAAATAAATTCTTTAAGCCCTCAAATAAGATTAAAATCAAATCTAACACATATATTCATTACATGGAATTGATTTCACATCAAAATATGGATGTATGTGACCGTACAGTGCTGTAAAACAGGAAAAATAGAGAAAATTTAAAGAAAAACACAAATTTTAGAATATCAAGAGCTTGTATTTTAAATCCTCAACCATAAACAACATTTAAAATGATCTATTTATGAATTTTAAAGGAATTTATACCTCAAACACTGAAAAAAACCTCTACAATTGTCTTTTTAATCTTTTATGATCACATGAAACATAAAACACACTAATTTCAAGGTTGTTAACATCACTATTGAAATATTTTAATTTTTTGACCTTTCAAATGTATTGAAACTCTGAGGAAACCTATAAGACCATGCTAGTGGCTCGATAATAGCCTTATTATTGAAATGACACTAACCTTGCACCCTTTTACATGTAAATTCTTGAATTTTCCTTAAAAAGGCTACAAAACTCTTTAATGCAAGACTCAAAATCATAACTCAAAACTTCACCTAGAATATGAATAATGGTCTTGAGTGACCTTATTCACAATAAAAAATTCTTGAAATTCATAAAACAACTTATTGACCTCCCTAATTATCATCACATGATTAAGCATAAAATATGAGGTGTAGGTGCTCCTGCACCACTACCCCATCCAAAATTTGCTCATATTACACAAAGCCACAACGTTCCTCCAAGATAAGCCAATAAAATGCTACCTTATGTGTTCAAGTAATAAAATTGGAGATGATCATAAAAATGACATTGCAAAGGGTGATTGGTCTAAAAAATCTAAACAACTTTGCAATTATTTCACTACTACAATCAATGTGTCATCTTTCATGAAATTTCCCAAAACACTATTCATTATGATCATATGGAAATTTCAAGGAGAGCTACAATAGTTGTAACATCATGAATTAAAATTAAACATTAAAAATTACATCATGAATTAATTATGTAAT
Source organism: Sequoiadendron giganteum (assembly GCA_007115665.2). Lineage (NCBI taxonomy): Eukaryota > Viridiplantae > Streptophyta > Pinopsida > Cupressales > Cupressaceae > Sequoiadendron > Sequoiadendron giganteum. The sequence continues at coordinate 412,090,889 of CM021108.1, read as the reverse complement.
GGCATAAAAATTAAAAACATCATGAATTAATTATGTAACCACATAAGTCAAATATAATTCTATCAAGAAATTAATATCAAATAGATAATACAATCGCATAACTCATACATTTCAATGTCATTGATCTTCTTCTTCATCCAACTCTTTGTCTGTATCATCTGATTCAGATTCTACATTGTAAGGATTGGTCATATCATCATCATCATCATTTATATTAGTTTTGATAATGTCATCATCCACACATATATCATCTTCATGAACATTAACTCCTACATCACCATGATATAGTTCCTCCTCTTCAACATCTTTGTCAGGCACATCAACAACTAAGTGTTGATCTTGATCATCATCTACATCATCTTCTAGTTCTTCGGTATCTTCTTCTTCCACCACATTATACTTTACCGACCTTCCTCTTGGATCATATCTAACAACAAATGACCAACCCAATTTATCTAGAATCTCTGAATAAAATACTTTCTCACATTGGCTTGGAAGAACATAGGGCTCATTTCTAGCTCGCTCGATCGACCTTGTATTAACCATGGTAAATCCATTATCATGTTCAATAAAAATTATCTCGGGATCATTTTCATTCAATCGTAGCTTGTACTATAGGATGAAAAACATAACTAATTTGAAGGACTTAAAGTCACACTCAAGTATATCATCCAAAATCCCATAGTATCGATTTTTTGAGACTTTTGGATGTATGTCGCTTCTAGATGAAACATTAGTCATCTGAAAGAATGTAGTTATCCCAGAATCCCAAGTTTTCTTTGTGTCATCCAAATTTTTGATTCAAAATTTATGACCATTGCACCACATAGCCTTGTGGTGTTTCACCTGCAATATGTCAAACATGTAAAAAATATTGCAATATCGTCAGTTGATAAACATATTTATTCTTGGCTGAATGTATGCAAAGGAAAAAATTTCAACATATATATACATCAATTTAATAGAAAATAATTAAATAATATGGGTGATTAATATATTTATATGTACCTTTTTATCTCTTAAACCATATGCTAAATCAATTTCCCTTGGTGTAACATTGGAATCTCCATTAGGATGAGCTTCTTTAACCAATGAAACCACACCTTCCCATGTTAATGCACGACCATATTGTTGACATCGTTCAATCCATACCCTCATCCAATCAAGATTTTTTGCGACATACAAATGTAGTGCATCCCACTCTCGACCAACTATATAAAAAAAATGAAATTCACAAATGACGTATAGTTAGTTAATTACCACAATATACGACTTTAATTTATAATTGTTGTATATTGAAGATTAATAATTAAATAAGTACAATATACATAAAAATCAAATGTAAAATGTATTCTAATTAATCTCCATGACCATCTTATAATTACCTCTCACTTTCCTCAATCTACCTTTCCCCATTAGGTACTCCCCTTCAAAATTGTTAATGGAGTTGGGATCCCAAATGTGATCTACATGGATCTTTGCTACAAAATTAGGAAGATATTTAGTAATGTAAACCATGGTCTGGTATACCATATATCCCTCCACCATAGAACCCTCAAGATGTGCTATTTGTATAACCAAAGCCTTCAAAAATTTCAAGTGCCTTTCAACCATCCACATTGACCTTGTGTGTACAAGTCCACACAATTCAATCTCCTCAACTTGGTGTATGAGGTAGTGTTCTTGTGCATTAAAAAATGTTGAAGGTAGATACTCTTGCATTTCACACATTAGACGAGGAATTTTTCTCTTTCAATAATTTATATCTTCTTTATGGATTTCTTTAGATGACAACTATCTACAAGTGATTCAAGGCACAAATATATTAACGAGATTTAATAAAAATATATAATATATTACATAACAAGTAAAAGAAGTGGAAATTATAAGATCTATACAACGAATTGAACAAATATTTCTACTTACCTCATGTATTTTCCAAGATCATATATAACTTTCTTGACATTGTTGTCAAAGTTGTTCGGGAGAGATAGAGGTAGAACGTATTGCAACAATTATAAAATGATCTTTTCATTATTTTCCAAAAGTAGTAAACATAATACACTGAAAAGTACATGTAGTATACAAATATATATAAAATATACCAGAATAATTACCTTAATGAAGGTATTCCAATCATGTGTTTTCATCCCTGACCCAAATTCACCTTTCTTTGTTATGATATTGTTTATGTCCGCAGTAAATCCTATGGGAATTCAAATTTTTCGTATGACTTCTTTTATAAAATTTATGTGCTGCTCCGTTAATAACCAAGGAAGGGCACTTATATTGATTTGGTCTCCATTGCTATTTAATTGAATGACATTTTTCATTACATGACTGTCTTCTTAAATGTCACTACAAATTTTGATAATTTTTTTTTTTGTCATGCCTTTCATCCAATATTTTCCATAACATTTCCATTATATTCTTTCTGATATGCATTATATCAAACAAATGCACAATTTGTAGCTATGCATAGTAGGGCAACCTACTAAATTATCTAGGATAAATTTTCAGTCCTTGTGGAAGCTGACCATTAATTCCTTGACGACTTTCATGAAGCATATAAGTTAAAAAAATTAACGAAAATCATTGTCAATTACAACATGAGTAAAAAAAATACAATATAAAAATATAAATTCCAAACATATCATATATGATAGATAAAAAATTCGATCTGATGTATAACCTTGATGATTAATTCTATTATATTCCAACTTCCATAGGCGAGGTGTCATTCTTCATGGTTTTGATGTAGTCTCTTCTTTCCCATTGAAAATATGTTTTTCACTAGTTCAATACTTATGATTTATGTGGAGGAAGTGCTTATACTCATCAAACACTTGCTTTTCTAAACTTGTTGAACGACGAGATTTCATCTTTGGACCATAAATTGGACATGCAAATTTTCCCTTTGTTTGAAGACCTGCAAGATCATATATAATTGGATTAAATATGTCAATTTTTTATAATTATATATAATGAATAGATTATTTAAAAAGCGTGCATGATATCTACTTCATAAAATTAAATATCGTTAAAATGTAGTCGAACGTTATAACATACCACAAAAATGTGTTAGCCTTGGGCATCATGAATTGTCCATACAAAGCATTGCATGGAATTGAAATTGTCTTTGTCCTATTGATCTAGATACATCATACATAGTGATGCCATTTCATAAATTTAGTAACTCGTTGATAAGAGGCTCGATATATATATTCATATCTTTAACTTGGTACTTACCTAGTTGAATGCACATAAACATTACATAATTATTATAACCATTTTACTGCAATATATATAAATTAATGTACATGACTATTAAATGAAATAAAATAAGTCATTATGCAACAAATAAGACAAATGAGATGCTACTATGTTAAAGAAAACTGATAAAAAAATACTTGGAACAATCATTGCCAACATTATGTGCTCCCTCTTTGTTGATATCCATGAAGGAATGTTATTATTGATAACAAAAAAATGTCACACCGAGTAAATAGATCTCAGCTCTCCAAATGGATTGACACCGTTCGCTACCAATGAAAGCTTGAGATTATGAGGTTCTTCTTTAAAGTGTGGCCATTTTTTCTCCATGTCCCTAAATGCATAACCATCCACAGGAATTTGAAGAATGCCATCTCCACTTCTATTCCATGCATGGTAATCCATATTTTGCACCAAGATTTCGCATCTAAATAATCGTTGCATACGCAGAATAATGGGAATATAACGAACAACCTTGCGAGACACCTTTTTGTTAGTTGATCTATTCGATATCTACTGATATAACATTCTGAGCATTCTGTTGCAAATTCATGCTGTTTATGATATATAATATGATCATTGGGACATGCATCTATTGCTTGATACTCCATTCCAATATCTTTCATAATGCCAGATAAATCTCGATATGAGCAAGGTAAAATATTTGATGGTGGTAACAAAAATTCACCAATCAATCTATAACAAAAAATAATTTGTTAATATAAAAAATATTAATGGTACATATTTCATCTTTTATTTACTAGTGCTGAACTAACAACAATTAAAATAGATGAAAAAAGATGGCATAGATGACATAACTTAACATCCGTGAGATTTTTATATTGGATAAACCATTCATAACCTTCAAGTTCACCAACAACAATACAACAAAGAGAAGAGGTGTTTGGGATCCTTCATAAAAGGGCTCGTATGCCTTCTCAAGTACAAGTAAATCATGAACATCATCAAAGTCATCTCGAACAACATGATCAGCTGTGCCACTAAATGTGTCATGGATCAATGTATTTGTACCATAATCTTTAATTGTGTTTTTTAGCGCATGATCATCTTCTTCCATAGGATCATTAACTTCATCTTTGATTTTCAGAACTCCATGTTCCTCCACTTGAAAAACCACATTCTCCGACCGTGATAATCCATATCATGTGCCCTAGGGCACCCCACCTTTATAATAATGATAGATACAAATAAACCATGATCATGATCAAGTTATTTTTTATATATATATAAAATGTTAAAACGATATAAAAATTTACAAATTTAATCAATATAAACACATATAACAAACAACTTACCAATGGACGATAATCATGCCCCCCTTCAACGTGACCATGTTGCCTACAATGTTTCTCAGCTGTTGTGATTAAAAGTCTTCTCGTCTTTAAGCCCTTGCAATTATTGCAAGGACAATAACATTTCCCATGACCCTTTCTTTTCAATCTAGCCCACAATCTATCATGTGACTCTTCATTTTGTTCTGGACTAATATTATCTGACATGCTTTTTCTTTACGAAGCTTGAATATTTAGATCTTCAAAAAATATCAAACTCACACTCCAATAGTTTTTAATCATAGACAAGTAACAAAATCTAATAATTCTGATATTTTACACCAAAAGAAAATTCGGCTTGCAACAACCCCTACAAAAGAGAAGATATTCTGAAGTTAATGACCCCAAAATCACTTTAAAATGCTAATTCCAGAACTTATTAAATTTTGATTTTACTATGATTTCCAACCATTATACTCCTAAAATCAGAATATTGAACTTGCACAACAAAATTTGGAAATGAAATTCTGAAAATGCTTCTACTTCAAATGAAATGTTTTTCAATTTTTATACTACAATTTGAATTTGTTAATTTATATGTATTCGTTACCACATTACCTGCTAGAGAAGATTTTGATCTAAAATCAAGCCTTTAAAGGCCTCCTAGATTTTGGTTGTAGACATCATGAAATCTGTTTAAGACCTTTGGAATTCAAAAGCTAGAGATTGGCAGTCAGTAGCAGAATTATCCCTTTGGTTTCTAACTTTTGAAGTATCACCAACATTATTGTTTAGATAAACAGTAAAAGAGCTCATGGAAGAATTTTATCACCTTCTTGTTATAACATAATTAACTCAATAAAAAACCCCAGGATTTACATATACCATATCCACAACCACAAAAGAAAATTGCTTAGATAATAAGCCTTCAACTGTTGAGTCTATAAATTAATCTTCAGTCAAGTATTTTATGGTTGTTACCATTTCTCCAAAGTTTTTGATCTCCCTAGGATTGAAATTCATAGCTAGATGCTACATACAACTAAAGCTTTTGTAATATGTTAAGCTATGTTTATTTTGTAGCTTCCAATTTAAACATAGAATGAGCTACAAAGAAACAAATGTACACCACACTGCTAATAGAGAAATGTTTAGCAAATGAGAAATCACTTTACCTTGTTTACAAAGTCCTGACTAGGACTTATCACTCATGTTTTGATGGAAATTATCCTAAAAATACACAAGTCTAAAATGAAATCCGATGAGATGTTGCTTTAAAATATGATTTTCAAACTTGGAAGTACAAATCTAATTTCACAAATGAATTTTGGAAAAAGACAATGATTACCCTGATCCAGGTGATAATAGAAAAAAATTATTGCAATAAATAGTCAAGCTCACTTTATTTATTTTCATTGAAATTTTGACAAAACCCAGGTTCATCAAAATTTCGATGAACGTCGGGGATAAAATTTAAAAAAATTGAAAATTACACATTAAATATCACAAGTACCCAACAATACATCTAATTATACATCTTTCGTCAGAAATTTTCATCAGATTTTGCAGTCAAATGAGTTAGTGCAATATTTCCCTTCCAATTCTTAGGATAAAGTCATCAACCAATGACTAGTCCAATGTTATTGGTTTCTCTACCCTTATATGTACCAATCAAGACCAAATGTATAACTCAACGAAATAAGTTATTTCCAGCTTATCGATGTCAAAGAGTAGTCAAATACATAACCCAACACAATAGGTTAAACCTTATCCTAAGATCTCTCTCTTAATTCAAATGAACTTCTTGTCCCAATTAGGTTATTCTTAACCCTAAGTTTCTTTCAAGAGTAAGGTATGATCAAATAATCCTTCTCATGAAGATGTTTTTGATGCGGTTGACATAATGTCACATCCTACCTTATCCTTCACTCCATCTTTATAACTTATTATCTAACCTTATCATCCCCAGATCTCTTAGCATAGTAAGTTTCAGTGTCAAGTCGCTTCACGACATGGATATATTTCATAGTATATAGTATTACTACTTATAGAAATAACATTGTTATCTAAATTCTCTATATAAAGTATATAGGATTATAGAGACACTTTCTTCCAATCACGAGTATCTTAGATCTTCCCTTTCCAATCCCATAGTCAATGATATTCTCTATTCACGATCAATTTATTCACCTATCCTTTTCTAAGGGATTGATAATAATATCATTTGATCTTTCAATCAAATAATTGTAAGGTATGGAATGTTAATAGGTAATAGTCCTTAATCTTTCCATTTATACTTTTCCTTAAAAAAATCCTAATACCTTTTCCCTTGTGGTCATAAAATGTATGACTTATTTGCCATTATGACTTATGAAGAAGTCATTAGTTCTTCCAAATTGAGAACATACCTATGTGTTTCATTGGGTGGGGTACTTAACCTGAGTCAATCCACTCATTTCCTCCCCCCCTTAGTGTTTCCACGACTTTCGATCTACTCGAAGTTGAACTCTTAGTAAACACTTACCTCTTTGAAATAATTTGTCATTCCTTGTTGTTGAATTTCTATTGCCTTCTCCCACCTGAATGACATACTTTAAATATACTCTTTCCCAAATTCTGATTCATCATTGTTTTCTGTCTCATAGACTAAACATTTTGGATCATACAATAGGAGGTCTAATGAATAATCAATAAATTTAGAAGTTGAAGAGGCACACTAATTTTCCAATTCACTTTTCGGCATCCTTTTTGTGGAAGATAATCCATACCCATAAAACTTCGTTAATTGATGCATATTTCTACTTAAAAATTTGTTTTCGTTACAAATTTTATTGTTCTGACACATAGTGCCATGTTGCATTCCATTTCCTTTTGGAACCACTAATTAAAGGTTGAATTTTACAAACATGTTGGTGAGTTCAACTTATACTCCAACCAATCTAAGTACTATCCAAACCTTTTTCAGGCAATCCTGATTTATCTTTATAGGATTCTTTCTTATATTCACCTTTTCAAGTGACTTTATTCCAATGCTTGGAATTATATTATCTCATAACCTTTAGAGATACCAAATTTTTTTTGTCTCCTTTTCACATCTTAATCAAAACTCCAATAATCTCATTGATTTTGGTTGGTGGAATCATGCCCACATCGCTAATTACTAACCATTTCGATCTTTTCCCCTTTTTTTTATGTACTAACTCTTTTATTGGAAAGATCCTATCTTTACTTAAGAATTAGGTTTATTTCAAGAGTTATCCAACCCTTGTGGTTACCTCATTCCTTGACATCCTACTTCGATCTAGTTTATGATGACATTGCATACACATAGATTCGTAGTGCTTTCACTAAATCCAAGAGTTCCTGACTCTTTACAACTATAGTTTATTACTATAAAAGGGTTATCTCATTCCTTATCATTCCCTTAGAGTCATATAACTATATTGTAGGATAAGGTATATATAGGTTAATCTTCCTAACCTTTTGACATAACCCGATTGTATAATCTTACAAAATCCCAGGTAATATCATAAGTTGTTTGGTTTAGGAGTTCCTACTCTAGTGATGACTCTTAATTTACTCAAGTTACTAGGGATAAAATCTTCCTTTTCACTTCACTTCAGTTCTTTTCTCTTGCCATTGTGGCATAATAAATTTTCAACCATTATCCATTGATAAGGCTTACACATTATTGCATAATGAGCTCATAGGTTTCAGTGCAGAACCTGATAGCTTTGATACCACATGTAATGACCTAACCCTTATGCAAATAAAAATTTCTTAATTTTACACCAACAATTAAGAGTAATGAGCAATAAAGAAATTGAAATAATTTTTTTCTTTCTTTTATTGATAATACGTGAACAAGATATCATATTAAAATTATAGTAAAGATTCCATTTTACTACAATAACTTCACAAGTACAAGTAACAAGAAAAAATTCCTATACAAACATAGCTCCAATGAAATTTAGAACTAATAGTAGTAAGGTCCAAGAATCCGTCCTTTCAAATCTTGGTACTTCAGTAGCCTCCTATGGAGGAGAAGCATCAGTCGAACACTTTTCTGCCAACCACAAACTTATAATGCAGTCCCCCACACATCTATCATTCGATAGATGACCCTCCCTTCGATGAAAATATTGGTAGTGTAATCGATATTGTTAACCAAAAAAGCATAGTGCTATGTCTTACATAACTAGATCATGTGCAATATGACAACCCTTGAACTAGTATTGAATACAAGATCACGATGAACTGATAGTGTAGTCTCAAGCATCACGCAGGCTAAGTTGATGTCATACCTTGCACTACTTTGGCCAAAGTGTTCTCATTCAGTACTTCGAATGAAATTCATCTATCATATACACTACTCAGAGCCAATTTGACTTAAAGCTATCTTACACTACGCATAAGTATTGTCCTTTAATGGATAATCCATATCCCAGACTAACCTACAAAAATCTATTCTACTTGAATTGATTACAACTAGAAAGTAAGTACACAAGTTCCCTCCCATACTGGGATACTATCCAAGGAGTATCTCAAGCTTATTTGAGTTAAAAAAATAACTAAGCTGTTTGAACTTCAAGTGACTCTTGTAGTCATACAATCCTAGTAAATATTTAATTAATGAAAACAACATTCTCCTACGATGGATTAAATAAAAATGCATTGCATCCCATTTTCAACATATCTAGTTTATTTAAAATACCTATGTTGTACCTCTTATAGCATGGTTGAGTTCCTCAGTCAAGTAATATTTTTGACATATCTAGTATAGTTAATTACTATCTCTTTGCCATTTCTAATACAATCAAGTATTTGTGACAAGAAAAATATCCTATCATGGAGTACTTAAAATCACATTATAGAAAGAAACCTAAAGGCTTTAATTCCCTTTTTCAAAAGAGAAACATAATTACTTCTTATGTACAAAAAAAAAAATTCAAGCAGCATAGAAAATATTGCATAGGGTAGTAGAAGAATATCCCATGCATGTTTACGCTTATCCCAAAATTGATGACAATGCTGCTTCCACTTCCAACTCAATTAAATTCCCAATCTCTCAGAAGATGATAACCTCCTTGCAAAATTTCCCTCTTTTTCACTCTCAAAAGTTACTAACAAAAGTAACGTATTCCTTGGGTAGAATACATATCACACAAAAGATAATAGGAAAACATAGAAATGTAATCATAAACTATAGTTACTCAGGAATAGAATAACGGTTGTTTATAATGTCACTCAATTATTGAAGAATGACTACAAATAATGATGCACCAAGGATGCACATATGGTGAAAAAGGAAAAATCAAAGACAAATTACAAAAGCTGATGAAGAATGACAAGAAGCTGAGAGTGAATGAAATGAAAATGATTAATGATCAGATTGTAAGTGTGAAAAATGAGGAATGGTCGAATATTTATAGAGGCCAAGCCCCAACTCTTTTCCTATAGTTTGGGCATGTGGTTTTCCATCACAACTGCTAGACATTTTCAAATTGGAGGTGGTGCTAGTTCCTTGCCATACATAGTAGATCTTAGGACGAGTCGACCTTATATTCTTGCCAACATTGTGAAGACCATTTCAAATGCACAAGGAGAATTTAAACCAATTGACACCTACAGGTTTTACTCCCAATTGTGGCACTAACTTCTCAAAATGGCAGGTTAAGATAATCACAGAGAAAAAGTCATTTGATGAATTATGTACACATTGCTTATTTTCTAGGCTAAATTTGATAGAGCTTCAAATGGCATTGGATTTTCTCTTTTCCACAGACCTAGTCAAACACTTTTTCTCCTGCGTGCATTTTCTAGAGGCACGCGACTTCTTCCAGCACCATATTTAATTCTATTTCCTTCCCAACTTTAAATCGATATGTAATATTGATTCATAAATATTTGATTCAAATGTTTCAAATGATAGGATTCAAAAATATTTTGATTTCCATATTGACTGATAAATATTCAATTGATTTGGGAATAATTTGAATTCCAAAGTTGTATGATTTAATATTTAATCAATTAGGAAATAGTTCGATTTCCAAAGTTGAGAGATTAATATTAAATCAATATGAGAAATAATTCGATTTCCAAAGTTGATAGATTAATATTAAATGAATATGGGAAATAATTCGATTTTCAAATATGAGAGATTAATATTTAATTATATATATAGTCATAATTTTAAATATATAAAAAATATTTATATATATATTTAAATACCCAAGTATATAAATATATATATTTATATATAATTATATGTTTTAATATAACTATAATTTATATATATTATCTTTAATATGTAATTACATATATACATTAAACAAATATATATATATATATATAATTTTAAATATATAAAGTATATATATATAATTTTAAATATAAAAAAAATATTTATGTATATATTTAAATACTCAAGTATATAAATATATATATTTATATATAATTATATGTTTTAATATAGCTTTAATTTATATATATTATCTTTAATATGTAATTACATATATATATTAAACAAATATATATATATATATATTGTGAGCCAGTCAGCATACATCCAATATATATATGTGTGTGTGTGTGTGTGTGTGAAATCACAAGGCAATAATAATATTAGTATCCACATAATACATAATGTATATATCTTATTATCTTATACCACAAATAATAGTACATTTATATTTTTATACACATATACTTATATTATATATACATATGTACACTTCTCCAACAAGCATTAACACTTGAGAGTGTATCTGTGTATATATATATACAAGCATATTCATTTTATGGTAATATGATAATCAAGTAATACATTGTGACATATAATGATTATGACCTAGTGTCTATTACCACACATATGTATATACAAGCATATTCGTTTCCTCATGTATGTACCTCGATGAGTATTTCTACTCACATATTTGTGCAATTCTAATGCACTCATACATAGGTCTATGCATATGTATTCATACATATGCCCATAGACATGCTACGTTTTACGTTCATAAAGCAACGTAAAGGTAACCATTCATTAAGCCCAAGACTCAAGCCAAGCACAATCCACATGATGTCATAAGGAAGGACTCAAAGCTCTATAGATAAACATCACCTAAACATGCATTCAAATTAAACAAGACCTTTAATAATGCAGACATATCGGCTATGGATGACTTACCTATAACTCACACAAACTGACTTAGTTCACTCAATCTACGGTGATTTTTGTGTATGCTCAGTTAGTTTAATTTACCGATTACACGACCAAGCTCTTCTCTCGAGTGATAATTCCCCTCCCCTTGGAGAATGAACATTTAACCATAACCACTAACACATACCTTAACAATCCTTTGTTCACAACAATAAGAAACATATATATAAACATCTTTAAAGTTAGAATAACAATAATTCAATAACCATCTATTCACATATATGCAATATTTCACCATGAATTACATCAATTGAGATAACATCAAATGAAACAACATCAAATGAGATAACATTCATATTGATAACAAGGTACACACATCTCCAAATTTCACATTACATTCGTTTACCCTATGTAATAATAGTAAAAAGTATCCTCACAATTTGGGGTGTGGCAGATCGAGAGATGCACCACACAAGGAGGATGCTCCGGGGATGAGAGATCAAGGCAGTTCAGGATATCTCTTCATATTGTTTATGTTTCACATATGTTAGACAATGATGTTTTATTATCGAGCCTGCAAGCTCCACTTTTATTGGACACACCTTGACATTATTCCTATGACACATTATTATTTTGAGCGATATATATATAATATTATTTTGGCGGTGGTTGATGATATGTGTTGTGAAATGTTTATGCAGTTATGCTGATATTCTATGTGATGGATACTCATGCTATGATTATGGTGTTTTTTGATGCATTTTATATGATGATACTCTATAATGTTGTATGGTCATGTTTTATGATTATGTTTATGCTTTGTTTTATGCTTTTATGATATGCAATATGGATGACCTAATGTTTATTAAACATAGATGATGTAATGCATTGATGGCTTATAAGTTCTTTTATTATGTGTGAATAATGGATGTAATTAATGTGACATGATACATAAAGGTATTGATGTAATGCAGTGTTAATGTTATGAAATGGTTATATGATAATGCAAAATGTTTGATGAAAATATGTAATGTGAATGCAAAATATGATGTCTAATGTTACATGTTATAATATTATTAATGTGATGCAATATGTGTGAAATGTAATGTGATGTTATGAGAAATTATTTATGTGATAACACTAAATTTCATGATGGATAATGTCCAATATGAATGTGAAATGTACTAGTGGTTATGATATGTCATTTTTCTATTGATGTGATATTGTATGTATGGGATGCAACGTTATGGGAAATGTCATGCCATATGATAGAATGGATTGCGAAATGAAATAGTAATATGATAAGGTGTTAATGGTGATGAATGCATTTTTTTTTTCTTCTTATGCAAATATATGTGACCTAATATGAAGATGATGCGTATGATGATGGTATCTTCTATGATGTAATCTAACATGATTGTGTGCAAGATGTTTTTGTGTGTCATGAGACTCAGTGAAGATGCAAACGAAAGAAATGTGAGCATGGAAGAGGATGGATGTTAGTGTGAAAGAGGAAAAGAAGATGAAGATGGAAAATTAGATGGGAGATGATAAGGGTGTTGGAGTATGTGAGACACTGAGAGGGGGGGTGAATAAGTGTCTAGAAAAATTAATTCAATTTGCTGATTTTTAAAACCCCTTTTAAACCTTTTTTAGAACAATATGAATTATGTTTCAAGAATGAGTACTAATCTGATTTGTAGATTTATTAATCACATGAATGTCAGTGTATAAATGTATAACTATGAAATAGTAAGATCACAAATTAAACCAAATAAAGAACCATAACACAATGAATTTCCTAAGTGGAAAACCCTCTTGGGGTAGAAAAACTACTCGTAAAATTGCCTCATTGGCTTAATGAATCTCATTGGTTACAGAGTGCCTCACTGGAAAAATTGGCCTCACTGACCAAAGAACCTAATTGGTTACAAGAAAGCCTCATTGGAAATAAACCAATGCATCACCGACAATGTGTCTCACTAACATTAAATGTGCCTCACTGGCAATGATCAATCTATCTCAATGACTTGATCATTTTTAACTTCACAAAGATCAAATGAAAATATACAATACAAAGGGTTTCTCTGTTTCACTAAGGTGCATGACAATTTTCTACCTTCATGCCTTACACGTCTCCTAAAATTCATAACATTTAAAGTTTAGAACACAAAAAATACACAAAGATCAATTTTTCTGCCTTTTTTTTCAACATGTAACAATATTTTTTCAATGATCTTTCAAAGCCATATTCAAAGTTCTATTTTTACAAAGCAATGCAATCTAGGGTTTTGAAAGAAACCATCTTTGTATTCTCAAAAATATTCAAAAACATCTAAGAATAGAGAATTCTCTTCTCTTTAGATTTTTCTCATCATTTCAGTTTTTCTTACAGAATACCAAGCTTGAATCGATAGATAAATAATGCAATCATTAATCTTGTGAAGATTGACATGACCATACCTATCTTCCAAACAAAAAATAAACTAAAAATGATAACTTATAGATCACAACCGTACAAACGACCAAAACTTCCAACTGTTTCATAAGATACATTCATTTGTCAAACATTTCAAAATAATTTGCTTCTATCCAAGAAGCCCTAAGTTCTCCATCGTATACACCAACATTTCAATATTATAATATGACCAATTCAAAACAATAATCTATCTTTTTTCTGCCTTTCCTTGTTGTCCCGTTAACCCTAAATGGGGCTGGTGAAACAATGATATCACTACCCTTTCAAACCTTTCTTTCAGCCACTATTACCTTCGATTTCAAGTTAACATTTGCATAAACCTTTTTACCGCCACATAAAGATTTACAAGCCTTAATTTAAATAACCATAAAATATAATGCCACTATAAAAATTTCATGATAAAGTTGAAACCCTTACACAAGCCCTTGTTATCACATGCTTAAACATCATCCAAGTAAGCATATTTACCAAACACCTTATAAAGATCCTTGTATGCAACAAACACCACAGAAGAAATCAAGCCACTTGTGCAAAATTCGACATCAATGACAAACCACAATGTCAAAGTGAACCAAGGAGGATCCTTCTTAGAATGAATGAAACATTACTATCAAAGCATTGTATTATTTGTTTTATGCAATGAAAAAATGAAGTTGAATTTATATACCTTGTGCAAAATAACCATCTTGTAAAGCCAAACCATTGTCAAAGCTAACATGGAAAGTTCAATACAAATAACACATTTCCAAGATCAATATAAAATATTTGATTTTATATTGATCATTGAATTGTATAATCCATCCAGAAGAGTAAAATGTAGAATCATAAGCCCATATATATATACCAAGTACCACTATATTTGTGACTAAACAATAATATCACCAAGCCTCCAAAACATATCACAAAATCATACCAAAATATATCACTTGAATGAGTGCCAAAAAAAACTAATATGTTTTCCATATGCAAAGAATAGTTGACTCATAATTCTTTCAAAGAGTGGCCATATTAGTGTAAACCACACCATAAGTTAGTGTTATGTCATTAAGGACAACAATGTTCCATCACTAGGAGCAACAAAGGGACCAACCTTTGTACTTCCATTTTTATATTTATCATCATTGGGCGCAAAAGATATCACAAATGAAACACAAAACCATGGTATGACATAGATTGAGGTGTGCAAGGTGACCATTTTTGAGAGACAGGCAATCAAAAGATAGAGCCAACAAACAAGGAATGACCTAACTCATACTAAGGATCGAATTATCCCAATCCTTTTTCCAAGACAAACCAAAAACGAAAAACAAAGAAAAGAGGCCATGATCCATCATCATCCCTCTAAATCCGTTAATAGGACATCCTTGAGGAGACTAGTGACATGACCTAGAATAAAAAAAGATAAGACAAATCCAGACCAACAAAGTGTTTTCCAAAGAGATAGTATTTTCCAATAATATTGATATGATTGTGTGATATGATTGATTAGGTTAACCAAGATGACCGAGATTTGATTTGATAGGTTTGACAAGGATTAATTGATAATTTGACAAAGATGGATTGACAAAGTTGACAAGGTTGATTGATGGTGCCTAATTTTAGGAAAGACACATCCTAACTAAGACAAGATTGATTGACAAGATTGACAATATTGATTGATTGTTTGACAAAGATTGATTAGTATGACCAAGTGATGTGAAGATACCCAAATTCAAGAAAGATACATCTTGTTTAAGGCAAGGATCAGATCTGATAAAGTTGACCAAGTGACAAGTGTCGACAAGGCACCTAACTACAAGAAAGACACATCCTTCTTAAGGTGAATGACTAAATTGACAAAGTGTAATCTTAGGAAGGAAGCATCTTGATAAAAGATAAGTGATAAGACTAAATGAGATAAATGATCTAATGTCCCATTCTAATATAAAGCCACTGACCTGATTGAGTGATTGATGATAAGAGGTTTGAATGAATTGATTGATTGATTGATTGAAAGATTTGTTGGTTATGTTTGTTTGTTGATTCATGAGTTGGTTCAAATGATGACTATTTGTAGACCAAGAATATGACCAGACTCGAAAAACCCTAAAGGACTGACCTAGGTGGCCTAAGGGGCTCATCAATTGATGGCCAAGTGCCTACATTATACATGTAGAGACCTTGTAGTTTGACACAACTTAATTTTCCTTATTCAACAAAATATAGAGTCATGATTTTATTTGGACAACCTAGAAGGACTGACCTAATATCTCAGGGGCCCATTTAAGATGAGCCTTGCCTACGTAGAAAACATGCAAAGAAAAAATAGTTCAACCACTCTAACACAAATTCAGACTCAGATTTGGAAGTTTTGAAGTTTTAAGATGTTTTTGGATTTTGATGATTTATAATTCTTTTGGATTTTGAATTGTTTTGATTTTTTGGATATTTTGAATATTTAATTTTCTTTTGGATATTTTCAAGAAATTTTATGATTTTTATGGATTTTGATGGTTTTAAAGAGGTTGATACCATGTGTTATTTCCCATGAAGATGTAAGTCAAGGAATTTCCCCTAGTCAGGTATAAGCCCAATTTATTATGTGTGAGGGGAAGCGGTGAATGTAATGGATGATCATGAAAGCAAAGGATACTAAATGTTGGTTGTTATCAGGCCATGGAAGGAGGATGAAGTTTTATTATGGATGAGGGATGAGTGTGAATGGATGAAAGACTAGATGGAGTGACATTAGATAGAGGAGCATAGATTGATTACACATGGCACTTGTTTTTTAGGTTTTCACCATGGCACTTATCCAAAGCACCACTAAAGTGGTTTTCACTTTTGGACGAATTATTTCTCTTTACTATTATTTTGATTTTTTTCATTTTTTCATTTGTTTGCTATCACTAAGATGCCTATTTTCCAGGTTTCCATCAGGGTAACTCTTTTTTTGATTTTTTGATTTTTTGTATTTTTGACTTTTTAAGGGATACTCTGAGAATCAAGTGTAATATTTGTGAAGGTGCATGTTGTTGATAGGTTCAAACAATGGTTCTCCTTCAGGAGTAGAAATTTGATAAGCACCAGATCCATATGTTGTTATGAAAATGTATGAGCCCAACCAATTAGGCTCAAACTTCCCAAGTTTTTCTCATTCTGCTTGATTCTTTGGATTTTCTCTTAGGAATAAATCAGAGATGTCAAAACTTCTAGGACAAACCTTCTTATTGTAACTACATCAAAGGAAATTATAATATTCTTGCAAATGTGCCAAAGCATTATGTCTCTTTTCATCTAGTAACTCTATCTCTTGTAGATGGGATACACTGTATTCTTCTTGATCAATCAGGCCTTGCATAAAGACTTGTAGGGATGGTAACTTGACCTCTATAGGAAGTATTGCTTCAGATCCATAGACAAGGGAATATGGTGTGGTTCCTATAGGGGTATGAATATTGGTGTGATAGGCCCATAAGGCATGATTAAGTTGTAAGTTCCAGTCACTGCCAACATCATTGACAGTCTTCTTTAAGATTTTTAGGATAGTCTTGTTAGATGCCTCAACTTGACCATTACCTTAAGGGTAATACAGAGTAGAAAAATGATGTTGAATATGGAATTTTTCATAGAGCTCATGAACATCCTAATTTTTGAAAGGGGAACCATTATATGTAATGATGGATTATGGGATACCATAACGAAAAATGTAATTCAGGATGAATTTGGCTATCTACTTACCAGTGATGTAAGTTAGTGGGATGAATTCAATCAATTTTATAAAGTATTTAGTAGAGACAAGGATAAAATTATGTCCATTAGAAGAGGTAGGATGAATTTTTCCTACGAGGTCGAGTCCCCATTGAGAAAATGGCCATGGCAAAGTAAGCGGCTACAATTCCTACACTGGTGCATGTATAAGATCTCCATGAATCTGACATTGGTGACATTTCTTCACAAAGTGATAGGCATTACATTCCATCATAGGCCAATAATATATCATTCTCATGAGATTTTTGGCTAAGGTAGGAGCAATAGAGTGAGCTCGACATATACCATGTCTTACCTCTTGTAAGGCTGTTTGTGCTTCATTTGAGTTGAGACATTGAAGGAGGGTACTATCTAGGCTATGATGATAAAGGGTGTCTTCGATGATGACATATTTAGATGCTTGTCAGACAAAGGTTTTATGTTGGTTAAGGGACAAGTCATGAGGTATAATCTGGTCATGCAAATAGGCATAAATATATTTGTACCAAGGTGAATGAAGACCAACAAGTTCACACACAAGTTCGATTTCGGGGACATCGAATGCAGGGATCAACAACTGTTCTACCAATAACTCATATTGTGATGCATTATTAGGAATGTCCAAGAGAGATCCAATAGTATCCATTGCATGAACTGCTTTGTTCTAGACTCTTGGGATCTGTTCAAAGGAAACATTATCAAAGTATAGTTTGAAACTATCCACCATGCATTTGTAGGGCATCAATTTCTCATTCTTCGTATCATAATCATCATTGACTTTCTTTATCACTAACTGATAATCACCGTAGAATTAAAGATCCTTTATTTTCCATTTTATTACTCTTCAGAGTCTTATCAATAATGCCTCATATTCTGCTATGTTATTAGTGCAGGGTAAGGCTATTCAAAATTACTTGGGAATGGAATCTCCTTGAGGTGTGATGAACAAAATTCTTTATCACTAACTGATAATCACCGTAGAATTAAAGATCCTTTATTTTCCATTTTATTACTCTTTAGAGTCCTATCAATAATGCCTCATATTCTGCTATGTTATTAGTGCAGGTTAAGGCTATTCAAAATTACTTGGGAATGGAATCTCCTTGAGGTGTGATGAACAAAATTCCAGAACCTGAACCATGACTTGTGTAAGATCCATCAAAATATAACTTCCAGGTAGTTGGCGAGTCTATGACAAAGATTGATTCATCTTGGAAATTGGATATCAAAGGATGATCTTCTTTTATAGGCACATCTAAAGGTTGATCTACTATCAATTGTCCTTTTATTTCTTTTTGATCTACGTACTCAATGTCATATTCACTTAGCATCATAACCCCTATAGCTAGCCTTCCTATCAGGGCTGCTTTGCAGAGAAGATATTTTAGAAGATCAATTTTGGCAACCAGTTTTGTCTTATGATTCAACATGTAATGTATTAGTTTCTACACTGAAAATACGACTACTAGACATGCTCACTCAATAGGACTATAGTTCAACTCATATCCAACTAAGGTGCGACTAATGTAATATATAGCCTGTTCTTTGCCATCATTATCATTTTGTGCTAAAAATGCCTGCAATGCTGATTTTGTTCTTGTCACATATAATATCAATATTTTTCATTGATTGGAGGAATAAGGACTGGTGGAGTCAGTAGATAATTTTTGATCTGATAAAATGCTTCTTGACACTTTTATGTCTAGTTGAAGGGGATGCCTTTTCTTAATAGATGTTGGAATAGGTGGATCTTGTCTGCTAATTGAGCAATGAACCTACATATTGATTGTAGTATTCCTTGTAATGTTCTTAGATGAATAGTATTGGTTGGTGGTTGCATTTCTAAGATAGATTTTACCTTCATGGGATCAACTTATATTCCTCTGCATGAGACTATGTATCCAATAAGTTTGCTTGATTGGACCTTGAAAACACATTTCTTTGGATTTAATATGAGTTGGTATTTTTACAGTCATGTGAAAAAATTATCCAATAATACTAAGTGTCCACTGCGTTCCAAATATTTAGAGAGAAGGTCATCAACATAGTATTCCATAGGCACATGCATATAGTCATGGAAAATTATAGTCATTGCTCTCTGATATGTAGCTCTGACATTTTTTAGTAAAAATGGCATCATATTCCAATAGAAAGTTCCCCAAGTACATGTGAAAGTAGTTTTAGGTTGATCTTCAGTAGAAATTCTTATTTGATTATAACTTGATAATTCATCCATGAGTGATAGCATTTAATATCCAACTATGAGGTCTACTATGATGTTGATGTTTGGTAGAAGAAAATAATCTTTGGGACAAGCTTTGTTGAGATCTTTAAAATATATGCAGATTCTAATTTGACCATTTGGTTTAGTGACATGAACAAGGTTTGATATCCAATCTGCATAATCAATAGACCTAGTGAATCCAACATCTAGAAGTTTCTTCAATTCTACCTTGACAAGGAGTGCAATTTGTGGATGCATTTTTCTTAGCTTTTATTTGCATGGTTTCCACATTAGGTAGTAGTGGTAAGTGATGTAGAACCAATTCAAGATCCAATCCAGGCATATCAACACATGACCAAGAAAAATTGACTTGTCTTTCTGCAAAGAAGGTTGTGAACTCAAGCTTTTCCTTGTCGGTCAAAGATGCTGCTAATTGTATGATTCTAGAATTTTCTTGTGTTATAATATTCACCTCTTCTGTCTCTTGGTGATCTCTCTCAGTCAATTGGGAGACAATCCAATTATCCATCCTCAGACACCTCATGGAGGTTTTCACCTTTGGATATGTCCTTTATTTTTTACATTTTCACGGTCAGTAGGCACCTGCCGATTTTCACTTGAAGACCTATTACTTTTATTTTTAATTTTGTCATTTTCACTTTTGTGACTAGAGGATATGACAACCTCACCAAAGTATGATGCATAATATATTTTTATGGTAAATCTATCCTTATGATCCCCACTTGGAATTCCTTCATGAATTCCCATAAACTTAGTGATTGCTTCATCATTCTTGAAAGTATCCAAACTTGGTGGGTCTTGTTGATCCCAATCTATGAGTTGGGGGTAGACAAGGGGTAAGCCATCATTCATGCTATCAAGAGTCATGGTGTAGGAAAATAGGGTAAAGATGGAGGTAGAGTCATTAGGTTCCCAAGAGGCAGCGTTAATGGTTTCCCAAAAGTATTTGATCCATTCTTCTTTATTGGAAGGGGATTTTGGACGAGGGCTTGGTAGTGTTATGCCTTGCATAACCACCCCATATTTTGCCTTGGTAAAAAGGGGTCCCCCTTTTTGTTATTTTTATCCTTGGTTGTTTTTCAGACAAAGTTTGGAGTCTTTTGTTTCCAACACTTTGTTTTTCTTTATTTTAGTCTGTCAGAATTGAAACCAGAGTTAAATCGGGTTCTGAAACTTCTTTCAAAACTCTTTCCCATCCCCATCCTAATAGTCTTTCTTTATAACCTTTTGTCTTGTCTTCATCAGAGCCAGAACCAGAGTGGACGTTAAGTCGGTATTTATTCTAAATTTCAAAATCAAAATCCATTCTGTCTCCGCCTTCGCTTTTTGAATTTTTGTTTTAAACTAAGTCCTTATGATAAGTTTTCTTATTTTCGGTCTTTTTGTTTTATTTTTGTGTTTGGTTTTGTTTTATGCTTTGTTGGCGGAAGCGGACCCGGAATGGGAACGGAGTTTGGAAATTATTCAAGTTTCCAAAATTAGTTTTCACTCCAATTCCACTCCTGCCGTTTCTCGGTCGTTGAATTTTTATTGAAGTCGCACTGCAGTAATGTGTTAGTTTTTCTCCAGTTCTGACTCCACTTTACTGCATTTAATGCATTAACGATAGCTGCCATGCGTAGGTAGAAACTCTGAGTTTTACCTTGATTAGGGATTAAACAGTGGTTATTATTATTATTAAGAAATCAAAGAGCGAAGTAGAGTAGCAGTGGAGTTCTTATGAGTGAATCGATTGAAGGAGGAAGAGATAATTTCTTGCAGATTTCTTTAGAAGGTTGTTGCCAAGTTTGCGTTCGAGGCAGGGTTCCTATTTCTCATTTTTTCTTTTATTTTGCTTTCATGTTTTTTGGTTTCTTTTTAGATCGCTTTATTTTTGGGAAAGTTTGCTATCTTAGTGGGTTCGCAGGTTTTGTTTTCCTTTCTTATTTTGTCATTGTTCTTGATTGCATTTTTTTGCTTTTGTTTTCATTTTTAGTGAGTTGGGAAACAGTTGTTTTTACGCGTTGTCGTGATCACGTTGTGCTGTTTTGTTTTTTTATACATCGTGTAGATTAATTAGGGTTCCACAGTAAGATAGATTAAATTCAGGTTTTTCAATGAGTTAGGGTTGGTAGAATCTTGTTTTTACTTAGGGTTTTTATTGTGTGTCAATTTGGTTAAAATAGAGGGTTAAAATCGTGCCCTAGTTTTTATATCACATTTTTAGATTAGGGTTTTATGCATTTCTGTATTCGCATTTTTGAGTGATTAAATATGATGCCCTAAAAGTATAGTCGCCCCCACGGTTATATGGGCATGGTCCTGCCATGTTATTTTTAAGCCTCATTTTGTTTTAATATGACCCTGGTCCTTAATTATGGAGTTTTGCATTAAACTGATAAAATCATTGATGACATCATGGTCAACTTAGGCGGAAGCGGGATCAGAATTGATTTAGTGTTTTGGGAGTGTTTTATGATTAGTGTCAATTCCATTTTCCATCTCGTCTCTGAATCTGCTTATAGTATGAAGCTTTGTTTCAAAATAGCAATAACCTTGGCGAAAGTAGAAGTGGAACCAAAACATAATATGAAAACAAAAAAATTGAAGGAAACCGAATAAGTTTCCATTCCGGTTTTGGTTCTAATCACTATTCCACTTCTGACTCCGAGCCCGCTTCTTGTTAGTTAGAATTTCAATAACCGTTTTTGCTCCGAGCCTGATAGTATGTTAAAAGAGGATTGTTTAAGATGTTTCCTGCCTGGTTCTGCCTCCGATGTATGTTTGAAAGGTATGATTTTAAGACATATTTTGAGATGTTTATTCAAGGATCTAACTAGAGGTTTTTATTGCAGGAAAGCTAAAGGATGTCAGGAACATCAGGACAAGCCTCCCAAAGGAACCAGCCTGCAGGAACATCAAAGGCGGCAACCAAACCCAAGAAGATCAAGCTAGAACAGTTACCTTATACCTTGAGGTATAATCACAGGAGTCTTGTTGTCACAGTAAGAAAAGTGGAATCAGATTGGTCAGACATCACTGACACAAATCTGGGCCAATACAATTTTGAGGAGCTGTTTGCTGAAGATATCATAGGGAGAACACAAAGAATTATTGAGTCTAGATTGGCTCATATCACCCCATTTCCTATATCTATCCAATGCTCAGAGTTAATCTTGACAGCTGCAGGAGCTTACAATCCAGCTACTCGACAATGCATGGATTCACAATACAATGTAATCATTTATCTCATTCCCCAAATGTTTCAAAGTATATTTAGTTTCCTGGATCCCAAGAACTTGGTGCAGTTAACTGAGGGAGAGGCCCTAGAGAAGTATAGAAAATATAAGGAATCCAACAAGTCTCACTTGAACAAAAGGTGGTTGAGAACGGAAAAGAAGTCTCCATCCAAGCTGGTAGACCAACCAAAGAGGGCAGATTTCTACAAAGAAATATAAGATTTAATAATGATGTTGTCTATGGTTTTTTGGAAAAGAGATGCCTTTCATTTCAAGGAGTGGATGTTTCCCTTCATCCAGATAATCTTAAATGACACCCATCAATTTGATTGGTCGATGATTGTATCAGATGCTATCCATGATCAATTGACCAGCATTAGGGAGACTAAATTCTTTTTTATGACTTCTTACATTATGTATGCAACAACAAGAGTAGGCATCTTCCCAGGTCTGAACAGAGTGGGGATAATGGGAGTGTTAGAGGGACAAAAGAAGGTGTGGGAGCATTATAACCAACTGTCCCTACAAGTTGTTGAGACTCAATTTAGAAGGGTTAATGATGCATTCATATGTGTGATCATTAACCAACTCAACAAAGATACAGGGTACAAACTGAGCCAAGAGGCCATGACATTTATCACTAAATGGGGATTTTGGTACATTCAATACCCCAGGTTTACATATTTCAGGCTAGCTGCCTTTGAAGGTCATCCACACTTGTTGCCAAGATGTTGCAATAATAGGATAGTTTTAATGGAATTTGTATATCAGGCTCTAGGGGTTAATGCTCAGCTTGGATTGGAACATAAGACAAGATGTCATAAGTTCCCCATGAAGTTGGGTGAGTATAGTTGTCAGCATCTGGTAGGAGCAAAGGTGGTGTGTAGTGAGTTGATACAGTTAAAGCTAGGTTTGTATACAACTCAGAAGCACTTTGACCCGAAGGGTAAGATGAATGCCTTGTTGCCTTCTATGTTTGATAAGCATTTCAATTTATTAGAAGATTTTTGGAGTGACCGACAGGATGAGTATGATTTGAGGAAGAAGAATTATGAAAGATTACCTGTCTCACTCATGGTAGAGCTTGGAATAAAAAATGTCATTCCTGACACATTGGTGGATGATGGAGTCGTATTGGATCCATCTTATGAAGCTTTAAACATTGGGACTAAAAGCCTAAATCCAACTGACTGGAATAGTGAGGAAACTATTGACATTAAGCAGATAGGGCAAGCAATATTGGATAGAAGTGTTCAATGGTTGGTTTTAAGAACCAAAGCTCCTCAAGGACCAACTCCTAAAAAGGGGAAAGGATATAAAAGGCTTAAAAGAAAGACACCTCCCAAAGAGCCTTTGGAGTTCCTTCCTCCAGACATTGAAGAAATAGAGCTTGAAGCTACAGATGATGAACCAGAGACACAAGAAGGAGATTCTCAAATAGGATATGTTGTTTCAACACCTACATTAGGTGAATCTTCTACTCAAATCCCACTTGCAAAACAACAAAATGAAGAAGTTCAAAAGGGGACTCTTCATAGTATGGTTGAAACTATAAAGGGAAAAGAAGTGGAGGTATAAATTCATGATGTTGGAATAGATTCAGATGAAACTCTGTTAGATAAAGGAATACAAGAAAATATGCCTCTAGAGGAGGATAATGAACAGGTAATGACATAGGAGGATCAGTGGGAATTGTTTGAAGAAGTCACGAAGGCTGCTGAAGAGCAAGCTGCAACAATAGATAGGAAAAAGTTAGTTGATTCCAAGACACAAGTTGATGCCATGCTACAACAACAAATTGAAGCTACGTCAAAAGCTGATGAAGTAGAGAGGCAGCAGAGGAAAAAGGAGCATGAGATCAAGGTTAAGGAGGAGAATGATAAGTTAAAATTGATACAAAAGATTCATGACCTTGAAGAAGAGAAGGTAAGGCACCAAAGGGAAAGAGAAGTTCTGGTAGCCAAGTTAAAGCTTGCTGAGGAAGCTCATAGAAAAGAAGAGGAAGCATAACGATTACTGAAGGAGAAAGAGGCTGAAGAGTTGGTCAAAAGGCAAGAAGAAGAAGAAGAAAATGCAAAAAATCTTAAAGCTTTAGAGACAGATAGATTGGAAAAAGAAAGACTGGATAAGGAAAAACTGGAGAAAGAAATATTAGAAGAAGAGAGATTGAAGAAGGAGGAAGAAGACAAGAGAGTACAAGAGCAAAAAGATAAGGAGGAAGCTAAAAAGCTGGTACGAATGAGTGTGGAACAGGAGCAACAACATAAATAGATGGTTGATTCTCAACCTCAGGTAAATGTGCAACCTCTTGTAGCTACTGCTTCCTCTTATTCAAATATAATGACTATTACTCTAGGTGCTCCGACTTGGTTGAAGTTAGACCTTCAAAAGAGAACACCGACACCTTCTCAACCTCTCAATTGGGAGGATATGATGAAGGAGATAGAAAAATAAAGGCCTAAAAGAGGGCCAAGATCTTGCACTCTACTAGGTTGACTGACAAGGGAGAAATTGTGGCTGAGTGTGCTATACCTATGGTGGACAAAGAGGCAGGAGATATGTAATTAACGGATTATTAGCTAGGCACTATGAATTTGGGAAGACCTACCATAGATCAACAAATGAATCTAATTGATGTGGTAGCATCTTCAACTAAGTCAAGGATGTTAAAGGATAAACAAAGGAAGGATGAGCTTAAAGCTCAATTAGATCAATTACATGTTTTTCTTAAGAATGTTTCTGCTCTAAGATCACAATAGGTTGCTCCGATTGAGACCCTAGTTTTTCTAAACAAGAAGGAAGTAGAGGATTTGGAATAGGTGAGGGGCAAGGCATAAATGTTGGATTGGTGGGTTATTAAATTGAATCAAGAAGTAGACGAGGTGTTAGAAGACAGTTTTGAGGTCTACAAAGCAACTGAGGAGCTGATGGAGGAGATGAATGAATATGTTAAAAATTTGGAGGCACAAGAGGATGAGTAGAAGGGATACAAATAGAAACTGAAAGAAGTCAATAAATTTCCTAAGACTACCCTCCTAGAATAGTCAATATTAGAAGAAGACAATAAAAATTTTCTGGAGAAAACTTCTTGTATACTATGATTTAGAATAGATTTCCTATACAAACATAGAAATGAGGTTCAAGATTTTGTTAAGGATCTGAGGGAATAGTATGAGGAGTTGGAAGCCATTCTTGCTATTATTGTGAACATGGAGGTACTAGAGAAAGAAGGCTTACCTTTAAGCCAAATAAAGCAGAAATGGATTGAAAGATTTAAAGAGGTTATGCAAAGAGGAGATGTTGGTGAAGATCCGATAATAGATAGATTGATGGACATCAAGGAAGAAATAAGAGTAGCCAAGAGAGAGTTGACAAAGCTAAAGGATGTGATAGGGTTTGCTGCAGCGGAGTTGGAGAGAATTAAGTTTGAAGATAGCTGGGTGGATGGGCCTAAATTGGACAAATTACAACAAGTCTTCTCCAGCTATGATAAATACACGATGAAGATAACTTCGTGTAATGCCCCGCCAAATAACCCTAAAGGAAGTTGTAATTAACGACTTAAGTGAACCAATTTTTTTTTTATAAAGTGTAATAACATACACATTCACTTACTAATTAACAACAACCTCTAAGGCTACAAGGTTAGGATTACTTAAACCCACACATACATCTTACATAAACCATAGCAATAAATACTTTATGAAATAACCATCATACATCATAAGAATACCACATAACATAACAAGATGAACATCCAAGATACAATCTCATAATATTAACTTAATCCAATAGTTGTATCACTCATTCCTAGAATGAGACTATAGTACAAAAGTATAAAAATTACATAATCTCACCTCATAAACATAAGAGGGATAAAATAACTTATACAATTTGAAATATTACAATGTAAGAAAATACAATAAGAACCGCGAGCTGTCCATCTGAATGTCTCGCCTCCATGAGCTGAAGATCAAGGGGGACCCAACAGTTTTGGTGCATGTTCCACCCAACCAATGTGGTACCCGAAGGCCCACCCCCCATGCTAGGAGATAGTAACCACATAACATGGACAAAGATCTATAATCACTAACCCAAGGCAGACTCATACTGACATAACCAAACAAATGAATCAAACAAGTACAACTCAGGTACAATACCAATATCACTGACATAGGTCACCTTGCTTCCAGACATAAAATAGACCAATTATGTTTAGAGAACCATACACGTATATAAATACCAATCACCAAGGGAAACTCAAGGGAATACAACCTAAGAATCATAACCACTCCATCCCAAGCGGAAACAAGTATAAGAACTCACTCCAACTATTTTGGAGGCAACAAAACACATAGTCCACTCTTTTCACAGGAGGCAACAAGATGAAACCACATAACAAGGTCACTCCATACAAGGAGACACGGATCCCATAATCCACTCCTAACCAAGGAGGTGCAAACATCCCCGTTCATGAAAACCAGGTAATAACTGAAAATACACCATGCACTACACAAGGGAAGAACAACTGGTTGACATAAAGATTCGACAACCCTCAGTCACTAAGTTCTTCAGGAAGACTTACAATTTTAGGACTAACACTAAATCCCAAAACCCACAATGCAGCTTGACGACATAGCAACAGAAACATTCAAGTCATAAATCAAATCTAATATTTGGATTTTCTAAATCCATACTCATTCAATAGGTAGTGTTGACAAAGTCAAAGACATGATAACTAGATCATCTGAAATAATCATAACCCCTATTTCCTCTTTCATTATTGGAAATCTAAAACATTTAAACTTACTTCTCTTTACTGAATACAGAGAATTAAATCATTCAAGATAATCATGAGGAAGTTACTACTTTTGGATATACTAAATCCATATCTCTTTCATATTTCATTCATAATAAATTAATTGCTCTAATGGAAAGAAAACAAATTAGGATAACTATTTGCCTCATCAATATAAAAAACTTCTTAATTTACTTTTAAATCGACACAAAATCATGCAAGTAAACTCTTTCCATTTCCTAACCAAATCTTATATTTCATTCAATTTCCTATTTAGAACATGCAATCACTTTAACATAATAAAATATCGTTTCTCTACCCATTTACCCATATACACTAATCAATTCATTTTAATTCTATTCAATAATATATTGCATGCATCTTATTAAAATAAAATACGATAATGAATTTACACTTTATATATATGCTCCATATTATATAGACACCAAATATATATATTAATAAATTTAATTACATATATTTTTTAATATTCCATTCACAACGATTAAATTGCTCTATGAAAATAAATAAAACATAATAAATATTTGCCTTTTCAAATATATTCATTTCCTATATTTGCTTCCAACACAACATAAACTATTGTTATTACTATATTCTATTTCTATTCAAAACCTATATCTTTTCAATTCTCTATTTAAAACATGTCATTTTATCAATGTATAAAAATAACTCTTGGCTTTTCTATTTAACCATGCATTCATATTGTTTCCAATTAAATCTCATTAATTAAACAAACATTCAAATATAAATACTTCTACAATTCTTCAATATATTTAAATATATTTTTTTCTTAACTATTCGACCATGCATTCAAAACCAACACAAGTACACATCTAATTGGATTTCTTTTGTTTTCTAGCTAACTCATATAATTCAATCAATTTTTTATCTAAACATGAAATTTATAAAATATCTCTCTCCTTATCTTTAAAATCTCTATTCACAATAATATAAAACTATTTCTCTTTCAAAATAATTGAAATAGTTAAACAAATGTCATCAGTTTACAATTATAAGAGGTATTAATTCAATGTTTTCTTTAAAAACCAACTTAAGTCCTCTACAAGGAATTCTTTCAATTTTATAATTTACACCACACGTCTATTTCAAAATAAATATATTTTAATTAAATTATATTTAATAAATATATTTATCTAAATATTTTAATTAACTCATTCAAAACAATTTTTATTTACTACCATTTCTCATTGAACATTAAAACAAATAAATTATAGCAGATATTCTCAATAGCAACCACTCATATAATATTTACATTAAATATACATCCATATATTCAACCCATTCTCAAAGCATAAACATGAAGACATAATCATTGAAGGCAATAAAAGAAACTACATTTGGATACTCTAAATCCATTTCTCATTTCATTACGTAATTCATTATATCGATAAAACTGAATTAAGAACTCATCTTTTCAGATAGGAAAAATATTACACTAATATTTAATTCTCTAATTGTTCTTAACAAAATAAGTATTTTCAACTATAACTCAAAACATTTCACTTTAAATTAAATAACCAATTGCCCTTGCAAATTAAATCATTATAAAATTAATCAAATTAACATTTGGTCTCTTCCATAACTTATTGTGTTAAAATAAGATCAATATTTGGACTATAACCCAATATCATATATATTTTTTTCCAATTAAATCAAATTAATAATTGGACCTTTTACACATGAATTTAAATTTCACAATTAAATCTTAAATTATGCATTCTTTAAATCAGATATTTAACTCCTTCAATTAAACTTTAACATGCCATTTTAGAATAAACAATAATTTTTCCCATACGTTTATAATTTTATTTCCACTAATCTAATATACAAATTTTATTTAAAATAATATAAATAAATATAATACTTTAATATTATAAATTATAATATAAAATATTATTAAATAATATTTTAATATTATAATAACAATACATAAAATATTAATATTTATAAATATCAATTTATTATTATTTTATTATCAGAGCAGCCATGGGAAAGTAACTTAACAGCAGTCTCATGTTTCAGCATAACTCAAAAACTACGATCTGGGTATTTGCAATTTTTTTACAAGGATAAGAAAATTTCAAGGTCCAGAAACCCTTTAAATTTCTTGACAACCCAGTTTGTGTAAGTGGAGTTATATGTGACACAACTAGACCATTTTACCATGAAAATATAACTTCCCTGCGGATTTTAAAATCCAATTTTTTAATAATAAATAGAGAGTTTCATTTTCTAAAAACATTCTAAATGCATTGTTCAATCCCTATGTTTTATTTCAATAACAACATAATCGATTTCTCCAAATAATTTAAATTCAATTGAAGTTTTCACAATTTTCACTCAAGAATTTTTATAAGCAAAGGCTGTAAATTTATTTAATTCTTTTCTTCTAATATCAAATTTATTTTCTAAAATAGATTTAACAAACAAATCTTTAATCACTACTATTTAAAAAAAATAATCAAGAACAATAAAACACAAAGAGGAAAACCTGGTACAAGAAACTACAGGAAGAGATGAATTTCTGATGCAAGCCTCTTCTAAAGATTTCCTGAATTTTCTTCAATCCTCCAATGAATCCAATCCAAGACCCAACAAACACAAACAATCTTTCCTCCAATCAATTCTACAATCAAAATTTCTTCAAACCCTTCCTTTGTGTAAATTTTTCCAAAATTTCTTCTTTGCTGTAAAAATGAATTTTTCTAAAAACTTTTCTGCCCTAAAATTAAAACATGTATTCTTTATAAATCAAAAATACCTAATACAACCCTAATTCACATTACATGCAAATTAGATATTAATTTCAATTTCAATTTTTACAACCCTAATTCACATTACATGCAAATTAGATATTAATTTCATTTTCAATTTTCGAAAACCCACTTTCAATTTAAAATGCAATTTCAAGTAATAAATTAATTTTCAAAGTTGAAACTCATTTCCCAAGTAAACATTTAATTACAATTTCTAATTTAATTCTCACAAGTTGAAATTAAATTCTAAAATTAATTTTAATTATTTTATTTCTTTTCATTTTCTTGCATCACGTTTAATTAATTAATTTAATTATTTAATAACTAAATTCAACCCCCTTGGATTAAATTCAATTAATTAAATAAATTAAATATAAACTTTTATCCACATTGCATTATTTAAATTAAACAATCATCAACATGATTTAAATGCAATTATTCTAAATATCTATTTCCAAATCAAGAATCCTTCATAATTAAATTACATTAAAGCAAGGCAATAAACGACTTGACACATTCCACTGACGATACACTATGGCTAGGGTGTAGACTTGACACAAGTTACCTAGCTACTATCTCCCGTTCAACTTAACCGTTGGATCGACACGCTCGAACCTATGAAAACAGGTGGAGTTGATGTCATGTACCTACAATCCTGCAATCAAGTAATCATCATACAATATATCCAGCATATAATACACACCGTGAAGAAGGAATTACGGATTCGCAGGGTGCTCGCAAGCGAGTGATGTGAACCCGTCTTCTTCACCAATACACTCATCAAAACTGACACTTCCATCATAATTCAATAATCTCATAATAACATCACATGATAACTTTACAACATCATTAATCCATTAAAACATGAGAAACACTAATTAGGTCAACACATCACACAATAATAGTTGTCGCTCAATAGTAGCGATCAAAACATCATAACAAAATGTATCTAGTATCAAAGTAACTGCAACCACACATAGCATAAAGCAAACTGAATAAGAGGCAAAACGGAGGGGTATTACACTTCACGTGCATAAATCTCATGCATGCATGAATTTTTTCTTCTTTGCATGTTGCATGCAACACTGACAGTTTTTGAAGCGCATGGCTTTTCTTCTCTATTCTCTTTTCTCCCAGTTTAACTGAGTTTCCAAAGATAATTGTAATCCCTAAAAGGGTGGTTCGGCTTAAAATAGAAGGGGATTTTTGAATTTTATACATCTATAAATACCCTTTGGGTATCGTATTGTAAGGGTTGACTAATAGAGAATAGAATTGGCCTACCTAATATTAGGAGATATAATTTTTTCATAGTTGTTACAAAAATACATTGTTACTTCATTTTTTTTATAGTTAAATAAAATTACAAGTTTACGCAATATGGTGTTAGAATTGAGTTGTTTTACTTGATAAGGTTAATGAGTTATAATCTATCTGTATGCCAGTGATTGTGTTGAAGCATGATTGTTTCTTATGTGATGAAATTCATTAGAAGAAGCCAGATTTAAGGATTATCTTGTTAGATTATTAGTGAATTAGATTTATTGAATTTTGTTGATCTATGATCTTGGCAATGAATGAATGCGTGTTATTTTGAAAGTCTTTGAAATAGTTATGATAGGCAAATTGTGATGTTAAAATCAACACCTTAGATGCATGCAATTGTATGGACTAGTCTATAAATTGTGTCATACTTTGGTTTTCTTGATCGGTTTGAAAACATTCATTGTTGGAGATATATGTCCGGATGCGAGATAAGTTTGATTCATGTTCACTGATTTACCTTATGATTTATCTTTTTCTTTTATTTTAAAAACCCTTTCATTGTGAAGAATAGCTCGATGAGCAAGTCATTGCTTGTATTCTTTGTTACCAGCATAGGCCCCTTGAACATTACAGTTACATGAACTGATTGAGTGATACCAGACAGTTGAGAACCAACTACCAGAACCTTGGGAGTTAGGCTGCTATATGTTGTCTTTCATTTTCAGGAGAAATAGAGTAGAAATATTCTGTTTTAACATTGTTTGTGTCATTTTCACCATCAATAGGTAGGCTTAGCGGGGAACCAATTGTAAGCATTTGAATGAATTGTGTTTCAAGGGGAGGTTCACCAAGTATTCCAAATAGTTTATATAAGTCCATAAAGGTAGTGGAGGATATTAAATCCCATTCATATTCATTGGATTCAACATCAAAATCCTAAGGGTCCTCATATGTCTCGATCTCATTTGAAGCATTAGCAACCTCACTTGAAGGTAACCTGATACCTTAGATAGTCAATTTTAAGGGTACGAACCCTAGCCCATGGTGTTTGAATAACTTAGGTGGTTGTAAGGGTTACACCATAACTTATTTATTTAGGCCAAGACCACTGTGTCCATCATATCCTTTTTGCTTCATTATTCAGAATCCTTTTGGATATTTTTCAACTAGAAACCTTTTAGATTCAGTGTCTTCCTCTTCTCTATACAACCATGTAAGGATATGATCATCTAGAGATTATTTAGCAAGTACTCCCCATCTAGTGAAGGTGGTAGGGGGATTATGGATGATAACCTTAGGCTATAGGGGATGCGGTTTTCTATGTGACTTCAGGGGTTTAGGTAATTTTCCAATGAAAAAGAGGCTCTTCATGTTATATTCCCCGCATCCCTTGTCTTGAATTTGGATCTTAGGTGTGGAAGGTCGGGTGAATGGAGTGGATGATTTGACCAGGGTAGATGGGTAAATGTAGTGAGATGGAGTGGCAGATGAAGTGGAAGGTGAGGCATCTCAATATATGGGCACTTGATGTTCAATAGTCCTTAGGTTGGAACAATACATAAAAGGATCAGGTTCACCTAGAATGGTGATTTCAGTGCCATTGTGTGGGAATTTGAGGCATTGATTGTAAGTGGATGGAATAGCCCTCATAGCATGAATCCAAGAACGACCAAGGAGGATATTGTAATGAAAATCGAGATCCAAGAAAATCAATATTGTATCTTGTATTGTTGGGCCAACTCTTATAGGGAGTGAAATTACACCTTCAGACGAATGCTCAACATCATCATAAGATTTGATAGTGATTTTCTTTGTTTGGTATATAGAATTCTTAGAGTATCCCAATGCTTTCACCAATTTTTGTGATCAAATATTTAGACCTTCTCCTCCGTCTACTAGGACTCGTCTAATCTTGCATTTATCGATGCAAACTTCAAGATGTAAGGGGTCATTATGATCAGATTTTGGTGCAAAAAAGTCTTGCTCGGAGAAGGTGTCATGATGTGGCATAGCTAGGTGTTTGACCATGTCTTGAAATGCATTGAAATATAGGTTGGCGGGGATAGACGCTTCTTGCAATGCTTTGTCAAGTATAGCTCTATGCTGTGGGGATGTGCGAACGAGCTCCAAGATATAGATTTGTGTGAGAGTTTTTCCCAACTGCTTTAGGAGATTATATTGGATCTTCGGCCGAGGATTAGGTGGAGGTACTAGAATAACTATCTTGGTTCTATGAGTAGCAACAACACAGTATGAATTTTGTTTGTTTATGGTGATGGTAGCAATGCGATCATCAAAGGGTGCTATGTTAAGAATAATAGTGCTATAGTCATGTTTGACTGCAACATAGTTGGCACTATTGTTATTCCCTCAACTGGAGGATTTTACTTTATCATGGTCTTGCAAGGGAGTCTTGAATATGGTATGATCAAAATTGGTTTATCCTTGTGAATCTCCCATTGATATGGTTCCATTTTCAATGTGGTCTTGAATAATGTTCTTGAGTGTCCAACACCTAGCTCTTTTGTGTACTTTTTCATGATGGTATTCAAAGTATTCATCTTATTTCAACTAATCAGGTTTGATCAAGATAGGTTCATAATTCTTGGTTTCTAGAAGTGAGATGATATTATATTGTGAAATCTTCTTGAGGATTGATTCAATGGGTTTTCCCAATTGAGTGTATGTTCTTTTGGTATAGGGAGGTCCTCTCCATTCTTGATTATTTTGGATAGCATTCAGTGTTTTATTTTGATTTTAGATATGTGTATTTGGTATAATTGGTGTATTTTATGAGGAGGGACCTTTAAGTTGAATGGTTGGACCTTTGGTTATTAGTTTGGCATCAAAAAATCCATCATTTGTGACATTTTTATTTTGAGACCTGTATTTTCTTTTGTCATTGTTGGATTTTGGATTTTCTTTGTTTATCTTGACTAGTCCTTTGGTGATAAGACCTTTCTCAATAAGGACACCTTTCTCAATGATCTCTTCAAAGGTTGTGCAACATTGGATTTGAATTTGGCTAATGAGTTCTCCATTAAAATTTTCCACAAACATGGTGACCAATTGCTTTTCAGAAATGTGACAAGGGAATTTGCTAACAAAACCTCGCCATATTTGGTAGAACGAGGTGAGGGGTTCTCCTTCTTGTTGTTTAGTGGTTCTTAATTTTTCAAGGGTGACATTATTTTTAATTTTGAAGGAAAAATGATTGATGAATTTATCGGCTAGTTTACCCCATGTTATTATTCTTGGAGGAAGGCATGCAAACCGATCTAGAGCTGGCTCTGTAAGGCTTCATGGAAATAGTCTCATTAAATAGGTAGGATCGTATGAGACTTCCATACATGATGTGTTGAATTATTGAATATTCTCTATTGGATCCCCTGTCCCCTTGTACTTAGGTAAAGGTGGTGTTGTAAAATGAGGGGGAAAGGGTGGCATGTATACAATTTGATCAAATGGAAAGGGGCACAATTATTCCACATAATAGGTCTTTTTGTTGGCCCCCGACTGCATGTTTGTCATATGTTATTGAAGGGTCTGCACTTTTTGTATCAAGAATTTTTCAAGAGATGGTGTTTGATTATTTTGATTTGGTGTAATGATTCTATCATTAAGGTCGTAGGTTGGATTTAAATTAGGATTGATGTCTTGTGATGTGAGACGTTGGTTGTTATATTGATTTGTGATGGTTTGATTTGGAATGAAACTAACATTTAGGTTTGTTCCAAAGGTCATGTTTCATGTGGTATGGTGTTTTGGAATTGATGTGTAAACCCTTGATTTGTGTTTTGGTTTTGAAAATTAGGCCCTTGGTTTGCAAATGAAGGTGTTGGTCCTTGATTGATGTTTTGTAATGATGGAATGATCCCTTGATTGGTATTTTGAAATGAAGATATAGGCCCTTGATTGAAATTTTGTGACGAAGGAATGGTTCCTTGCTTAGAATTTTGGAATGATGGAAGAGACCCTTGATTAGTATTTTGGCATGATGAGATAGATCCTTGATTATTGTTTTTCTTTGGGATTTTTCGTGAGACAACGTGAAAATTTATAGGTTGACTTGATGTAGGTGTACTTTTAAATTGGAATAAGGATCCTTTATTTATGTTTTGAAGTGTAGGAATAGGACCTTTATTTGTATTTTGAGTCAAAGGTGTAGGACCTTGTGAAGTAGAACCTTGATTTGTGTTTTGAAAAGGGGATTTGCAGAGATCTTACCCATGGATTTGGAGGAACTTCCAAGTGTAAA
Source organism: Sequoiadendron giganteum (assembly GCA_007115665.2). Lineage (NCBI taxonomy): Eukaryota > Viridiplantae > Streptophyta > Pinopsida > Cupressales > Cupressaceae > Sequoiadendron > Sequoiadendron giganteum. Next base: position 412,054,371 of record CM021108.1, on the reverse strand, counting down.
AGTTTGTCCTTGTGTAGTGGTATAGGTTACCTTGTTTCCTGATGTTGGGATGCTTGGGATACGTGTGGTAGTTGTACTCATGTGTGAATTTTTTCCAAGGGGTATGTTTGATGTTTGATATAATGAAGGCATGCCAAGTGAAAATGGATTTTCAGTTTCCTCTTCTACAAGGGTTGATACATCAAAGCCTTGAGGTAGTTTGGCACCCTTTTTAACTAGGGAATAGAAGAATTTTTTAGGGTTGGCACTAACAAGTTGGTCAACCATGCTTAAGATTATTTTATCTTGATAAGACCTTTCAATTTCTTGAGGATTCAATTGTTTGTTGAATTCTTCTAGGCTCATGTCTTCCCATGTGTTGGTTTGATTTCCTTGTGATATCTCACTTGTAGGTGTAGAATGACTTGAATTTGTTCCATGGGTAGTGTCATGAAAAGGGTCATTTGAATACTTCATGTCCTTTATTTTGGATTTTTACCTTGTTTAAACCATGTGAGACTTTTGCAAGTTTAGGGATAATGCAAGATGTAAATGATACTAAACTATGTTTTTGGATTTTTAGATTTCAGGGCATGGAAATGTAAGGAGGCTAAAGTAGGGATGATAATGCAAGGAAAATAATGACCAAGGATGGGGATAATGAATGCTAAGGGATGATAAAATCTGATTGGTGATCAAAGCGAGTGACAAGGTGACTAGATAATGCTAATTGAAGATCAAGGTAATGATGCAATTGAGACTATGCTATGTTTTTGTATTTTTGGAGTATATGGATGCAAAGTGCAATCTAGGCAATATGGGTCTAAGTGAGTGAAGGAATTTTAAACTATGGGTGGAAATAAAGATAATGTGAACCCAAGGCAACAAATTCCAAATGTCATTGACCATAAGAGAAAAAACAAGACTAGGATACAAGACCAAGATCAAACTTGAAAAAGTGACAATGGTAAGACAATGACAATGAAAATGGTCAATAATAAATAGAATGTGTAACCCATAATTTCTAAAAGCTCAAAGGTCTCCCTATGTTCAAAATTCAAAGGTCTAAATGCAACCTAAGGGTGAAAGTATTCTTTGTGTAATGTAAAGGATGGATGAATGAAACCTATAATGTAAAGTAATTCTAAAAGGAATGCTAGAATGAGCAGGTGAAGCTTCCAAGTATTTAGTTTATCAGTTAGAGGTCACTATGAAATTGTTTTGGTTGGGTTCTGGACACATATTTCATAAGTTTTTATGTAGTAGATAATTGGAGCTCTATTTTTAGCAGATGCATTTCACAGTTGCGGTTCAAGTTGTCAAATGCGGTTCAAATCATTAGATGCGACTCTGTTTCTAGCAATTGCATTTCAAAAAGTTATTTGCGGTTTCGTAGGTCTTATTTGTGGTTCACAGTAATAGTTGTGGCTCTGTGTCTACCAATTGCGATTTTCCATAATGTAGTTTTGATGTTTTTGAATGGTTTTTGATCTAGATTTTGAGTCTTTTTGAAGAAATATGATTGGAAAACACAACAGATAGTATCAAGCACTTTTTTTTGGTTTAGTTTGATGCGAAATTGTTACAAGAAAACAAGCATGAATCCTATTTGGAAAGGGTTTGTATACTTGGTATAGGATCACTAAAATACCTTGGATTAGTGCTGAACACTTCTCCTTATCGAGAGCAGATAACTTAGAATTTTGGTGGCACCGGCTCCCCTCCATGACACTCACTTCTACGAGCACACCAACTTCAAATTCCTAGGTAGTCACTTCTCAGGAATTTTCTATCTCTACTCAAGGAAGTCAATAGTGAGTAACTTCAGGCATGCTACTATACCTTGCACTATACCAAGCAATGACTGAAAGGCTAAGCTTCTAAAAAGAAGAGGTGTCTAGTAAGGGCATCTGGTTCAGGGGATATGATGATAAACTCCCTCGAGAGGTCTCCCAACCCTTAGAACAAGGGTTTTACGTATCATAAAGATACTGGGGGAGAGCTATCACATACCATCTTGTTGATTGAAAATTTTCGTCGCAATCAAAAATTTATATAGTGCTTCAGAAGGACTTGGATTTAGCCCATTATTGCTTGGGTCGTTCCTACCTTTCGAAGTGAGGTGGAAGGCCCTCTAATGGGTAAACACAAAAATAGATGGGTCTTTCTTTCTGATCATCGAGTTTTTATAAGGTGAGAGCATAATACCTACCATCCTTCAAACACTAAAACATCTAGTTCATTACCCCCTATTTAAATCTAGTTGAGAGAAGACAATTGTTCTTTTTAAAGCACCAAACAAAGTGTTATATAATCTAAAGCAAAAAATATTGTGGTTTCAAAATAAAATCTTTGACATTCAAACCTACAAAACCACATGCTAGCAGTTTCACAAGGATGTCTTGGACCAAAGAGAAGCTGCAAAGACTAAGTTAGTATAAAATATTGAAAAACTTAAATTAAAACTAAAAAATTAACAACTAAACTAAACTAGAAAATGAAGAAACTAAACTAAACTAAGAGCTCAATTTTTTTGTTGCTTCAAAAGAAGAAATTTTTGAGAGCTCCACTCTAAATCCACAAGCTGTAAATAGAAGATCAGTAACCTCAAAAACACTAATCTAATGAAAAAAAATGAAAAAGAAAGATAGAAAGAGCACAAAACCAGAACTTTGTATGAAGCAAACAAATGTGTCACTCCCCATAATGATTGCATCATTGCATTGCATCGCACAAGGGTGGTTGCGTCACAATTTCAAATTCAAAATTTTCCACCCATCATGTCTCCAATAGATGCATCACTTCTCATCAAATGCATCACTACATTCATCAAATGTGTTACATCCTACCAAATGCATGATTGCGCTTAACAGTTGCGTCGTTCCATACCTAAAATCTACAAAGAAAGCAAAAGCCATACAATTTTTTTGCAAAAAATAATGTCCGCATCAGGTTCACCAATGTAAGATGGGATTAGATAATTCCTAGCCTAGAATAAGTGACAACCAACACTTCTAAGCTATGAAACCACACCTAAACAAGAGAATACAATCAAAACATAAGAAAACAACAATATAAAATGACAACACTCCCCATGCTTGATCTTGAATCACTTCTCTTGCTCTCCTATTTCTCTTTATGCAAATTTATCCTCAGATTTGTTGTGTTACTTGTGCAAAACTTGCAAATGGTAAGTAGAAGTTTGGAGAATATTAGCTGTTAACTTGAAAATAGAGGAGAAAGGTCTATTTTATAGACAACCATTCAAACGGACAATCGAGATCAATCCTCTCGAAGGATTCCAAGATCGATGGATGAGAATGAATGAGAAGAAGGTTACGAAATGAAGGGTCAAGATCGATCTTTTGGAAATATGCCAAGATCAATGGTCGAGAATTGATGCACCAAAAAGAGGTGGGAAATGAAAGCTGATGACGTCGATAGCTATGACGCTCGACGACTATGAAAAAAATGATGGCTTATGAAAAAGACGACCATGACAGAAATAAAGGCCATGAATAGGGAATCTTTGACCAAAAGGGAGAGGAAAAATAATTTATTTTATTTTATTTATTCAAAAATGGAGAAAATGGACAAGTGGAAAATAAATAATTCATTCGAGTTATTTATTTGAAAGAAAATGAAAATGAGCATTTAATTAAATTAATCAATTTAGTTAAATAGGAGGGGAGGAACTATGCATTAAATAATTAATTTGAATTAATAATTTAAAGGGGAGAGGAATGACACGTAATTAAATAATCCTGATAATTATTTAATTATGTAAGAATGAAAAGGTCAAATATATATTATTATCTGAATATAGATAAATGACGAAGGATACATAATTAAATAAATAATGATTTATTTAATTATTGAAGAAAGAGGGTGTTAGTGATGTAATTAATTTATTTTAATTGATCAAAATAGAATAGAGGTTAACAAATGAATTAATTAAATAATTAAAATTATTCAATTAATAGAAGAATATGATCGAGCATAATTAAATAATTAAAATTATTTAATTATTAGAGGATGAAGACCAAGGAAAAATGTTCCAAACTGTTGGGTGAAATTTATGTAATCCCTTTTAACAGATCACAAAACCTTGATTTCAACCACAGTTGTGTGAGATACAATCTCTCTCTCTCGGAAAGTGGAGGCACCCTTCTTCCCGCTTATTGAAACTAAGGAAAACTAATTAAGTATTTATAATAACATACATTACACTAATGATATGGGGCAGTGTCACATTCATAATTCTCTTTTTTTTCAGAGAATATGTTTTACAATGTTTCACAAATTTAAGTTCTTGATGCAATACAATTTCAAACTAAAATTAAGCAGTAATTCCAATATTCTTATCTTGTCAAAGGAAATAATAGGAATACCAGAATGATAATGATAAATGAAAAAAATAAAATCTCACAAAGGCACAAAGTCGTTTCATAGCTTCCAATATCGAATCTTTCAAGATATATAACCAACATTGATTGAGAAAAACAAAGTCTTCTATATACTCCACAATAACTCCATGATCAACATGAATAAATATAAGCACAAAGTCCTATACGAAATTCATCAATAATATTCAATCAATATCACAAATTCAAGTAATAGGTGTAACTCAAAGTTTACACAAATTAATCAAATCCCTTTCAATATTAATCACTAATCACTACCAATTCGATCAAACCATAAGATTATTGTTCCCAAAACAAATTTTCGTATGAAACTTCACTTCTTTATTGATCAAAATTAAATTCACAAAATTAAACTCAAAGTTTCAATGTTTGTTTCACAAATGGGCAGAACTTCATTGCAAAAGATAAAAGATAAACTATTACAATAGAATCCTCTCTTATTTATAGATGGGAGAGGAGAGAAAATTTAGGAAAATCAGAAGAACGAATTTCAGAGTAAATCTAGGAAAATCCTACCTAGCTAGTTGACATATTCTGGTGTAGTCACAGTAAGGAGGGTCCTCAAAGAGAACAGTCTAAACCATGCAGCAAGAGTAACAAAACATAAGCAACACAATTTATGGAGGAAAATTTAGGTGAGAAAATTCTCATTATCTGAAATACTGATATAGTCGGCCACATTTGGGCTTACAGATTCAACATACAAGCCTGATTACAACATGCTCAAAATACAATGCTCATACATGCGAGTGAAATCCTACATATCAGACCTAATATACAACATATCATTTTTAATCATCCATTTCCACCTCTTCTAATGATTCAATACTAGAGTTATATCATATCCACGAGTCTAGAAATATCCGCATCGGCCAAAGATCGCTACAATCTCTGAGAAGAAATGTGTAACATGTGCAACAAAAGGTCGGTCTCAAATTTAAAATTCATCCACTGTAGATGTGTATGATGAAGTGTGGACCTAACTATAAGGTTGGGGAGACTCCATGGAATGAATCTAAACACACCGTGAGGATGTGCAAGTCACAAGAAAGGTCCGTGATGGATCCCATTAGCCGTTAGGTTTTGAAGTTATTTCGGGGCCAACCTCAAAAGATTTCACATACAGCGGAAGTGATAAATTTCTAGAAAAAGATCAAAATGAGTTGAAAACTTGGAAAAACAAGATTGAAAATGTCCATAATGAAATCCTAGGTACACACGATTTGGCGAGAAAACATGAAGAAACACCGGATCTACCAGCTTGAACCAAAACAAGAACAAAATTGAATGAAGGTATTTTCATTTGATGCAAGATTTACAAGACCCAAGGATGCTCCTACATCAAACATCCGAGGTTAATGAAAAGTGAGCCTCTCACTTTGCTGGGGCCAAAGGAAAACCAATACAGTCTACCTCAGCCTGGGAAATCCAAGAAGAATCCTCCACTGGTCTACCTTTCCACTTCATAATATATTCTTTGTATGGTCTTCCACGAGTCTTTCTCTCATCTTTGACATCCAAAACTTCATCTATCTCATCTGATTGTTGTTTAGGAAGTTGTTCTTCCAACTTCATCTTACTGTCCTCACTGAATTTTGCTTCATGGTACTGATATAGGTCTATAATGTTGAAATAGGTGATATACTCATGCCATCCGGTAACTCCACTTCATATGCATTCCCCGAGTCAAATTTCTTCAATATCCTATAGGGTCCAAACTTCCTCATCTTCAATTTACTATATGTTCCAACTAGAAATATTTCTTTCCTCAAGTACACCATCACTTTATCTCCAACTTCAAACTCCTCATGTCTCCTCTTTTCATCTACTTTCTCCTTATACTTCTGGTTCATGTTCTCCAAATGCTGCTTCACTTGAGCATGCATTGTCTTCATATGTTCTACAAATTCTTCTGCTTCTACACTCCTCTTATCTTCCTTAATAATGTCTCTTAGCTCTGATATACCTCTAGGATGAACTCCTGTAACAATCTGAAAAGGGTTCTTTCCAATACTCATGTTCATTGAATTATTGTAGGCAAACTATGCTTGTGCTAGGACTAGATCCAAAATTCCGGTCTTCTCTCCAACCAAAAATAAAAATATCAGAAAATTTCCCAAAATCTAGTTCACTACCTCTGTCTTTCCATCTATCTGTGGGTGAAAAGTAGAACTGAACTTCAAATCTGTTTTCAACTTCTTCCAAATTGTCCTCCAAAAATAGCTAGAAAAATTTGTATCTCTATCTGAAACAATACTCCTAGATAATCCATGCAATTTGACCACTTCTCTGAAGAAAAAATCTGCTACATGTACTACTACATCCATTGTCTTCTTACAAGGTATGAAATGTTCCATTTTTGAAAACATGTCCACTACCACAAATACTAAATCATTACCTCTTTGTGTCTTAGGCAAACCAATTATGAAATCCATACTGATATCCTCCCAAGGTCCTTCTGGTACTATTAGTGGCTTATACAATCCAAAATTGTGACTACTTCCTTTTGCAACTTGAAAAACTCTGCAACTCTCCACAAATATCCTTACATCCTTATGAATTTGTGGCCAAAATTAGTTCTCACTCACCAATGCTACTGTCCTGTCAATTCAAAAATGTCCTACCAATCCTCCACTATGTTTCTCTTTTACCAAGTTATCCTTCATTGAACTTTGGGGTATACACAACTGGTTTCCTCTAAACAACATGTCCTCTTTGATTAAATAATCCAACCATTGACTTCTATATTCTAGGATTGGTTCTCTACATGCTCTCCAAGGTTCTGAAAAATTTGGGTCTTCCTTATAAAAGTTCCTCAATTGATCAAAGCCTAATACCCCCACTCTCATCTGTGCTAGTATATTCCTTCTCCTACTCAAAGGGTCAAATTTTTTATTTGACTTTTCACTCCTATGTTTCAAGACAAAAGTGTAACTTTGTAAGAACTCTACCCATCTCATGTGTTTATGATTCAAGTTACCTTGACTGTTCAAATTCTGTAAAGCTTGATGATCCATATACAACACAAACTCCTTAGATAACAAGTAATATCTCCACTTTTTCAAATCTTGAACTATGGCATAGAACTCTTGATCATAGATCAAATACCTTCTCCTTGTATCATTCAACTTCTCATTGAAATAGGCTATTGGTCTTCCTTCTTGACTTAACACTACTCCAATTGCATTTCCACTTGCATCACAGTCTACTTGAAATACCTTATCAAAATATGGTAAAGCCAACATAGGCTGCTTGGTCACCTTCTGCTTCAACAATTCAAAACTCCTATCTACTATAGATGTCCATCTAAAATCCTTCTTGTCTCCTCTCATCGTCTCTGCCATGGGGTTACAAATAGAACTAAAATTCCTAATGAACTTCCGGTAGAAACTAGCCAATCCATGGAATGATGTTACCTCTCCAATGCTTTCAGGTGTAGGACATTCAACAATAGATCTCACTTTCTCAAGATCTATCTTTAATCCATCCACTGATATCAAAAATCCTAGATATACCAATTCCTCCTTCATGAAACAACAATTCTTTAGTTTTATCAACAACTGTTCTTCTTTCAACCTTTGCAAAACTTTTCTTATGTGCCATAAATGTTCCTCTCTAGTCTTAGTGAAAATCAAAATGTCATCCAAATATACAATCACAAATTTACCCAAGAATTTATTCAATACCTCATTCATCAACCTCATGAAAGTACTCGATGCATTTTTCAACCCAAAAGGCATCACTAACTACTCATACAATCGTTCATTTGTCTTGAATGTTGTTTTCCACTCATCTCCTTCTCTGATTCTAATATGATGATATCTACTCTTAAAGTGAATCTTTGCAAACTACTTATCTCCACTTAAACAATCCATAATGTCATCCATCCAAGGCAAATGAAATCTATACTTCACCATGATCTTGTTTATGGCTCTAGAGTTAGTACACATTCTCCATTCTCCATCTTTCTTAGGTGAAAGCACAATAGGTACTGCACAAGGACTTAAGCTTTCTCTGATCAAAAATTTCCTCAACAACTCTTGCACTTGTCTATTCAATTATTTATTCTCTACCAGTGTCATCTTGTGTGCTACTTTGTTAGGAAAACTATCTCCAGGAATCAAATCCATGAAATGACTAATACTCCTTATAGGTGGTAATCCATCGGGTACATTATCTAAAATGATAGCCGCATATTCTGTCAGCAACTCTCTTATCTCTTCCGATTGTCCTTCTACATGCTTCAAGTCTTCAAATTTCTTAGGAAGTAATGCATAGCACAAGTTCTCATGTCTCAGTCCATCTAGAAATCTTCTTCCATCAACCAAATAGATTCTAGTAGTTGTGCAAATCTCAGCCTTAGGAACATCTTCCAAGGATAACAAAGTCTGCTTCATCCCATTAGCAACAATGGTGTATATGTTCTTCTTTCCATCATGGATAGATTTTTGATCATACTGCCAAGGACTTCCCAACAAGATATGGCATATATCCATGGGCATAATATCACAATTTTTTTTGTCATGGTAGTTTCCGACCTTCAATTTCACCAAACATTTTTCACTTACCATTATTTTATGCTCATCTTGAATCCATGCTATCTGATAGGGTTTAGGGTGTTTCAACCTTTCCAACTTCAATTTGGTTACCATTTCTTCAAAAGCTAGGTTCTCTGAACTTCTACTATCAATGATCACTTTAGAACATTTACCAGCTACCTTACATTTGGTCTTGAACAAATTATTTATGGTTCTTTCTCCAATTCACTCTGACAGAACACTCTCCTATTTACCAATACCTCTCCTTCTTCCAGTAGATTAGATGATCCAACATGATCCTCCTCAACAAGGGTTGTTATCCTATTGTTTTCAGTCTTTCTTCTTGACTCCCCTTGTTTTCATTCAAAGGCTCTATGTCCTTCTCCACCACATTTTAAACAAGTTCCCCTGAATACTCTTTTCTCTTGTCCTTTGTCATCTTTTCTATACCCTTCATTTCTGTACCCACTATATCCTCCTCTTCTATAAGAGTTTCCATCATTTCTTCGATATTAATTTTCACTCTTATTGACCTCCTTATTTTGATCTGCAAAGGTTCATCTTCCTCCTCCAGTAATTGTTCTTCCTCTGTGAAATATTCCACCTCTTCCTCTCTGTCTATGTTCATGTCTTTTATTCAACTTCTCCTCTTCTTTTAGGGCACACTGATATGCCTTTTCCACACTCAACAACTTAATCATACTAATCTCATCTTGAATAGATGACCTCAAACCATTCACATATCTGGCTACTTGTTCAATTTCATCTTCTGAATGTCTAGATCTGATATTCAACTTATAGAATTCCTCTGTATACTCTATCACACTTGATTCTTTCTGCTTTAGGTTTTGAAATTTCTTGAACAAACTAATCTGATAATCTGTAGGCATAAAATTCGTCTTCAATTTATTCACCATCTAATCCCATGATCTTATCTTCTCCTTTCCTTTTCTTTATCTATCTGTCTGCAAATTTTCCCACCAAAGGGATGCATGTCCTCTCAATTTTGTACAAGCAAATTTCACCTTCTTATCATTTGGGGTACCTTCACAATCAAATTATTTCTCCATTTCTGTTATCCAATCCAATTCATCTGAATCCAACTTACCATTATAGTCTGGTGGATTGAAATGTGGCTTAGTGTTTACTCTAGTTAGGACTCTTATGAACCTCTCTTCTCCTTGATCAAGGCCAAGCTTCTCTTCTCTTTCAACTTCTTCTTGTTCTTCTACTTCTTCATCACTTACATCATCAATTGGTCGACCTCTTCTCTTGGCCATTTCAACCGCTTCTAATCTAGCAACAATTCCTCTCAACATTTCCATTACAGTAGGGTCTGCATTTCCACATGCTCCATTTCATCTACCATTTCTTCTTCCTACCATGTTTACACAAGTCCTCTGCAATTATAGGTGGGATCCTCAATCTTCCACCCTACAACAAATCTTCAACATGACTACACAACTTTTGACGATCTTGCAAGGAACAAATCTCACTCTGATACCAATTGGTGTAGTCACAGTAAGGATGGTATTCAAAGAGAACAGTCTGAACCATGCAACAAGAGTAACACAACAAAAAAAAACATAATTTATGGAGGAAAGTGTAGGTGCAAACATTCTCATTATCTGAAATACTGATATAGTCTGTCACATTTGGGCTTATATATTCGACACACATGCTTGATTACAATATGCTCAAAATACAATGCTCATACTCAAAATGCAATGCTCATACATGTGAGTGAAATCCTATAGATTGAACCTAATATAAAACATATCCTTCTTAATCATCAATATCCCCCTCTTATAATGATTCAATACTAGCTTTATATCATATCCACGAGTCTAGAAATATCCACGTCAGCCAAAGATCGCTACAATCTCTGAGAAGAAATGTGTAACGTGTGCAAGAATAGGTCAGCCTCAAATCTAAAATTCATCCATAGTAGATGCATATGATGAAGTGTGGACCTAAGTGTAAGGTCAGGGACACTCCATGGAACAAATCTAAACACACCATGAGGATCCGCAAGTCACAAGAAAGGTCTATGATCGATCCCACTAGTCGTTAGGTTTTGAAGTTATTTTGGAGCCAACCTCAAAATATGTCACATACACCGAAAGCAATAAATTACAAAAAAAATATCAAAATGAGCTAAAAAGTTGGAAAATGAAGATTGAACATGTCCATAATGAAAGCCTAGGTATGCACGATCTGGTGAGCAAACATGAAGAAACACTAGATCTACCAACTTGAACCGGAACAAGAACACAAATAAGAACAAAACTGAATGAAGGTATTTTTGGTTGATGCAAGACTGCCAAGAACCAAGGATGCTCCTGAATCATATTAAAAAATGTAATACACTATTATAGGAGAATATATTTGATTACATGAGATTACATTTGTCGAAATGACATGTAAAATGTTGATGACTATTTACATAAAGCATGGAAAAAAGCTAAAACTATCTAACACTAGAGACACAAAAATTCTTTAGGGTCCCTTGCATTGGGTATGGAATTATTCAGATTTCTTCATTGTCTCCTACATTAATTTCTCATCTAGACCAATTGTATAATCAACAATGGTATGAAATCTTGTGGCTGGTCTTCTCATAGATGAGCAAATTTTCTTGCATCTATCTAGATTTTTCTTGAGATTGTCAAGAGTAAGCCTTACATCACATATGGCATTCATTGAAGTCTTTGAAAAGATTTCATCTTCAACCTACTCCATGATAGATTCTTTGAACATTTGAGCAATCTCACTAATAGGGAGGAAATCATTATCATCATCAAGGTGTTTACCTGGTAACTCCTCAATTCCATTCACCATGATGACATGATTTCCTTCGACATATTCTTGCACCTGTTGAATGTCCTCGATGAGAGATTTGATCACTTGTATGTGGTTCTTGAGATATTCTCCTATTTCCACATACTTTTCTTTGTCAGGAATTACCCCAACTTCCACTAATTTACTCAGCTTTGTCTCTCTTATTTGTAACCAAAATGAGAGACATCTTTCCATTTCTTTCTGCTCTTTGGAAAGTGTGTTTTCTTCTTTCTTAAGTTCTAATTTCAACTTGGCTACTTGAGAAGTCTTTTCATCTGCAACAACTATGAGCTGTGAGCCCTACTCTATTATTTCATCAATGATATCATAAAACACCTTACTCTTGGAGACAAATTTATCCACTTTTTGTTCTACTGATTCCTTGAAGCTCACCATGTCCATCGGTTGTACATTCTTTGAGGAGCCAACAATCTTCCTCAAAAATAATGCATATTTCTCAGCTTCATCTTTGTACATTTTTCTGGCCTACTCCATTTTATCGAGTCTACTTGAAAATGCATTCAGGACTATTTGCACATCTTCTTTTTTACTCGCATTTGTTACCTTACCAAGCTTAACTCTTTTTATAGTATAGTCTTGCATGTTCACATCACCTTGTTCTTGTGGAGGTAAACCAATATCTACATACTTGTGACCTGATTTTTCTATATGAGGTCTTGAATGAATTTTGGCCTTTTTCTCCCCCTTGGCTTTTGAAGGAACTTTCTCTTCAAGGTCAAGCTCATCTAGGGAAATCATTTGCTTCTTGTTCTTTGACCCTTGTGAGATTAGACAAGGGGGGAGGAATGAGGTATTTTCTTCTTGACTACTATCAAATCCTGTGTAGCAGGTTCTTCTATAGAAATGGATGCTATTGTAACAATTGGGGTAGTATCTGTCATGATAGCCCCAGTAGACTGCAAGCCAAGTGGATCCTGCAAAGACTCATTCATGTGTCTATTGCAATATCCCTACGAAGAAATTTCATATGACAGAGAAGATATGCTTGGTATGGATGATGGAGAACCTCAAGAAACATCAATAGTTAGTAAGGTAGAACCTACACGAGGGGTAGAAAGAACTGATGATGTTGAAGGAGGGACAAAAAACTTCACTGTATGAAAAGTTGATGTAGGAGGAGGTGAGGTAGGAAGAGGAGGTGGAGGAGTAGTAGGATTGGGAGGAGTGCAAAGGAATATTGGAAGTAATGGGCAATGATGTTTATGGAAGATCAACTATGTTCTCATGAGGAGATAGTTGTTTTTCATCATCATGCCTTTGTTCCTCCTCTTTATCTTCTTCTTCTCCTTCTTCCTTAACAAACTCTTCATCTACAAAATCCTCATCTTTGGAGGATTCTTCTACTTCTTCGCTTCCATTCTCTTCCTCTTCATCAAATGATTTCTCTTCAGATGCAAGCTCTTTTCCTTTTGTAGATGGTTGTTCCAATTTAGTAGCTTCCTCTTCCTCAAATGTTTGTGAAGAAATTTTACCAAAAGTAAATTTGATCTTAGGGCCTCTTTGAGAAGAAGAGGGAGTAACCAAATTATTTTATTTTGTGCAAAGCTCTTAACGTTGGATAGTTTCTCCTTCTAATTTTGTCCTGAAAGATTTCATCTGGAAGCCATGCCTTTGCAACCATTCAGCTATGTTATGAAAAATAGGAGCAATTATTTCACTAATAAAAACACTTTCTTTTTTAGACCATTGCACAAGAGGTAAAGGCTTGAAAGAAATTTCTTTCTCTTTATAATTAGAATCAATGATATCACCAGGATCTTTGAATTCCTCTAGAATATCATCTATACCCAGATCTCTGATCTACTCTATTGTAAGTCTACCAAAATCCATTTTCCGGACGTCTTCTTCATCTCTACAGTTTGCCCATATATCTTCAAAGTGGTAAGACATGTTGATAATATTTTTTAAGTTTCCTATTCTCATTTCTATAATCAAAGTCAAATCTCTACTTATATGTTCTTATTTTCATGATTTATATTTCTACAACTACTACCGTTTCCTTTTGAGTACTATGAATAGTGTATCTCCCAATAGTGAGTGGAAAATTGAAACCTGGCTTGTGAATTCTCATGCATTATTTATGAACTGAGATCAGTTGTCTGAACAACTCCATCAACACCCACTTGTTTGAAAGATATTTGGGCAGCATGTATGGACACCCAGTATAGCAACACTCTCAAATATGTGAAGGTAGGAAACTATAGGAAGACACATCCAAACTTACTTACAACCCTATAAGCTTCGTCAGATAATATTTTCTTTTCAAGGGTTGGATCAAAAGTGAATAGTAGAGGTGCAGAGAAAGCATCTATGAATATCTTGAAATGTTTAAGACTATTCATCAAGTTTAGTTGAGAATAAAATTTGTACACAGACACAACATTTCTATTACCTTCTGTTGAAAACCTTGGATATTGTCTCATGAATGTAGTAATATATACCAAGTAGGAAGTCATATATAATTTGAAGGTAGTTGGCACATTGATCAACTGTTCATGAATCTCATCACTTATCTGAGTTCCCTAATCTATGTGTACTTTCCTCCTTATAATGATGCAGATATACTCGTACATCCAATATTGAAAATGGAATGATATAGGCAAGGATTTTACTCTACGAAGAAGAGTAATCATATCTCACACATCCTCCTTGAAATCACTTCGAGGAATTCCTTTGGGCCATCTAGAGGTTGTAGGCCTTGGAGTTTTTAACAATTGAGTGTTAATCAATATTTTAGCCTTATTTGGATCCTTTTCATAGACCTCCTATGCTTTTTGAATTGAGATTTTAGTATATTTTTCCATATGTTGAACTTTGAAAACAATATCAAAGAATTCTGGATCCAACCTCATCATGACTTGTCCAACAGAGTCTCTTACACTTTTGTCATCTTTAATATAATGTGATGCAACTTGGAGAAAAAACTCTCTATCATGAGCAGCAGTTGTAAATGTAGATACTAAGTGCAAGTTGCTATGAACAATAGATCTCAAACTTTCCTCTAGTGGCTTCTTCTCAGTCCTTTTTACAAAATCTTCTATATCTTGATGACCGATTTTGTATCTTTGATTTCACCCACTTTTAAGAGTACAACAGTAGGCAGGAAGACACCTTGGTATTTTTACTTCATCTTGCCTTCCTTTTTAGATGGTGATGGAGGATTTTTTGATGTCATTTGAGAGTGCCAAAGATCAAGAAATGCCACCTTCAAAGATCACCTGGTAAGAACTTGAAAGGATCTACAAAAACAATGGATTAGGAGATGTTAGGAGAAAATGAGTTATAAGAGAAAGTTAGAATGTGTCAAGTAAAGAAGAAATTTTGCAATGAGTGTGAATGAGCTATGAGGCATGTAAATCAGAGAATTAGCAATGGAATGAGGTTCAGGGTGTGAATAGAATGATTTATGAGTGGTTATAGTGGAAAAATTCTTTTTATTAGGAGTGTTGAAAATCATCGCTCCTACATCTTGAGAAGTTCATTTGGATGTATTATTGCTTTAAATCAACACTCCTACATGCATTATTAATTTGGGTAGGAAATGTGTTGAAGTGCTAAAAATTAGCACTTGTGCATTTTGGAGAAGATCAAGTTTATGCTCGAGCACTGAAAAACATCGCTCGAGCATTATCCTTTTCAATCGGAGTTAAATGTGGGAGTGGAAATTTTCAATGCCTTCACATAAGAATGTTGAGGGAAGGTTAGTCCATGTAGGAGCAATGATTTTAATTTCTCCAACATGAAGGAGTTGGAAAATCATTATTGTGGGAGCGATGAAAATCACCACTCTTGCATATGGAGTGATCTTAAATTTAGGTGATGTGAGAGGGGTGATTTTTACCACTCTTGCATTTTGAGTTAGAACTCCAAATGTAGAATCGGTAAAATATCCCATTTTCACATATGAATGATGGATAGCATACCACATGAGTAGGGAAAATCTCATAACTAGCATCCAAGGGTTAAAGGAACACAAATTTACATGGAAAATTCTAGAAACAGAAACAGGGAATTGAAAAAAACCCTTAGACCGAAATGATTGGAAGAAAATGAGAAAAATGAAACAATGAATCCTACTATGTAGGAATAGATGAGTAGCAGGGAGACAAAGGATCTCACCCAAAATGTTAGAAGGAAGTAAAGAGCATAACAATACAAGAATGAGATAAAGAGAAAGGAAATTGTACTAGTTAAATGATGGAGGAAGAAAAATGCGAAAATCATAGTTCAGTGTCGCTCACAAAAATCCATCCACAATCTCGTTTGGAGCTTGGAGAGTGATTAGCCCGAGTTGGAAGCCCAAAAAAATGAATTTAATAAGCCTTTTTAACAGATCACTTAGTAAACTCAAAGTCATTAATGACAACGTATGTCAAGGGAGGATAAATGCACTAGCGGTGAAAATTATCGCTCATGCATGCGAGGAACATGTCGAGAAGAAACATGTTGGAGTAGTGTTTTTTACCTCTTGTGCATGTGAGGTGTAGGAGTGGTGAAAATCACCGCTCCAACATATGGAGTAAATTTTTCAACTCAAGGCTGATGTAGGAGTGCTGAAAATCAGTGCTCCAACATGAGTGAAAAATTGAATAACTCCCAAAGAGTGGGAATTGACCAAAATATCCGTTTCGAAGATTTTTGAAAGATGAACAATAAGAGACACTCAAATAGATGATTTGATTTATAGGACTACTCATCAATGTAAATTGAAATTTTCCTCATTTTGTGTGCTTGGAGAACATGGAACTACGAAACAAACAAGTTTTATAGGGGGTTATCCTGTGAATCGAGCGCTGCTAGATTCAAGGATAACAACTGGCTCCAACTGGGGAGCTTCCTTTAGTAATTATTAGAAACTATTGAATGGATAAGAAATCTAGATTCCAAGTGCCTTTAACCATCCATTGGGTATAGAGTTAGGCGACAAAAATAAAGAGACTCAAAAAGATAAAAAGATGCAAGGACGATAAAAATATTTACATTGAACACTTGTCACCTTACTATGTAAAGAGCTTTAGATGTTGCCCACGGTGAGGAAGATAAAATGGTGTTCCATCCTCATATGACAAGAGAAAGTTGTTTTCATCGTGTAATTGATGAATCTTGAATGGCCCTGTCCATTGTGAATCAAAATTTTCATGCATACCTTTTGGCTCTCTTTGCTTATCCCACAAGAGAATGAGATCACCAACTTGAAATTCATGAGACTTTGCCTTCTTGTCAAAAATATTTTTAACTTGTTCTTGGTTCTTTGTGATACGATTGGCCACTTGAACTCACTTTTCCTCCAATTTGGAGAGATACATTATCTGTTTATCAACTCAACTATCAAATGTCTCATCTTCAATGGCCTTAGCCAATTTAAGATTGGGAAGTTCTAATATAATTGGAATTTCAGTATTCAACCCATACAAGAGTTGAAAAGGAGACATGCCAATTGCACACTTTGGAGTTATCCTATCGGCCCACAAAGCATCATACAAAGCTTTGTGCCACAAACACTGATTCTCATCTACAAGCTTGTAGATGATAGTCACCAAGTTTTTATTGCTAGATTTCATCTGACCATTACCTTGCGGGCAATAGTTGGATGAATGAGATAATTTTATGCCATGCTTGAAACAAAAATGAGTTATCTTGCTTGATGAGATGGTAGAAGCATTGCCAACAACAATTTTTTTCAGCACCCCGAACTTGGAAATGATATTTTCTTTCAAGAAACTACACAACTTCAGAAGTAGCATGCTTAATCAAAATTTCCTCCACCCACTTGGTGAAGTAATCGGTTGCAGTTAGGAAATAGGTGTGTCCCACACTTGAAGGTGGATTTACCACACCAATGAAATCAATTCCCCACTACTGAAAGGGATCTTCAATGACAACCGGTTTTAAAGTCAAAGCTACCAACTTTGGTTTACCTCTAAACTGTTTTCATAGCTCGCATTTACGTACCCAAGAGTACACATCCTAAAAGAGTGTAGGCTAGTAATACTTTTCTCTCAAAATATTATGAGTGGTAACTGGTGTTGAGAAGTGTCCTCCACATGCTTTGCCATGATATGAATTCAACAATATTCCCTGTTGTTCTTCATCAACACAACGTAGGAAAGTTCCATCCAATGCATGCTTGTACAAACCATTGTCCCATAAGACAAAATTTGCTAACTTTATTTTGATGGTTATTTTTTCCTTTTAAGTCAAGTGGTAAGGACATTCACCATAAGTGAGAAAAAGGGCAATGCTAGAATACCATTCATCAGTAGTACTGACAAATAACACCATTGGCAGTTCATTAGGATTTACCTCTTCAGTCTCTGAAATTTTTCCATAAGTATTATTTTCATAAATAAACTGACACAAACCTCACCCACGTATTAGCCTAGTAGGCATTATTTCCATGTCATATTCTTGAATCTTGGAAATCCAATTGCCTCTTTTTCCCAAAATCCTACTGTGCCAAGATAGACTTAACGATTGAATCTGGTACCAAAATTTTTACATGGCTATTGAGGATGTAAAATCGGAAATGTTTTACAACTTTAACCATAGCAAAGGCATGTTTTTCCATTTGGGAATATTTCAATTCATAATTTTTTAGAGGACAACTCATGAATGCAATTGAGGCTTCAAAACCCTCACTATTCTCTTGTACCGGAATTGTTGAAAGTGCATGCTCAGAAGCATAACTATACATGATGAATTCCTTCATGTAGCCTAGGTATACTAACACTGGCGCACAAGAAAAAACCTCTTTGATATCATCGAACGTAGCTTTTCCTTCAGTTTTCCAATGAAATTTCATCATATTAACAATATGACGAGTCTTTTCTACAAAATCCAAAAGGAATCTTCACAAAAAATTCACCTTTCTAGAAAAAGAATGAAAAAATTTCTTACTTGATGGAAAATTAAGTGATTTAATAATTTTGACTCTTTCTGAGTCAATCTTGATACCATTTATGGATACTACATGACCAAGAAGCTTTCCTTTTGTAACCCCAAAATTTGACTTCTTGGGATTCAAGGAAATACCATGTTGTTGACATCTCTCCAATATTTTCCTTAGATGATAAAATTTTTGATGAAGTTTCTTAGAAAAAGCCGTAAGATCATCAAGATAAACTACAATGAACTTACCTAGCACATCACAAAAAGACAAGTCTATAACACATTGGAACGTGGTGCCAACATTTATGAGATCAAAAGGCATCTTGTGATATGCAAAGGTGCCCCATGGTATTGTAAAATCTATCTTGTTCTAATCATTTGGACCAACCTCTATCTGGTTGTAATCAAAGAAACCATCCAACATAGAAAGCATTTCAGATCTGCTCACAATTTGAAGAACTTGATCCATTATTGGAAGAGGATAGTTATCCTTGAGTGAGAGCTAATTTATATTTTAGAAATCTAATCAAATATTAATCTCACTATTCTTTTTACGAATGGCAACAATATTCGCTATCCATGTTGAATGGTGGATAGGGAATATAATTTGAGATTTCAACATCTTCGGAACCTCTACAAGGATCGTTCCTAAAATCTTTGGATTATATTGCCTTTGTTTTTTTGTATAAGGAAATGCTCTAATCTTAAGTGGAATTTCATGTTGAACCTCCTTTGGTTGGAAAGATTTTAGATCCTCATATGAATATGACAAGACATCCATATATTCTCACAACAACTTAGCAAATTTCTTTCTTTCTTCAGTTGTGCAACACTTACCAATGTTTACCATCTTAGGATTTGCCTCAATTCCTAAGTTGATCTGCTCAACCTCTTTGGATGAATCATAGTATGAGAGTTGTTTCCTACATAGCGATCATGCTTATCAAAGAGTTTCTCAAGGGATACCAACCCTTTAGGAATTTTATTCCCTTTTAGTTGTAGGAACTATTTTCTTGTAACTAGATCAAGATCAGAAACAAATTCTCAATGTGGAGAATCACTTCCTTTAAAATACAACTCATCAAAATTTTCTCCCTTTTCCAAAAAAGAAACAATTTGATTATCATCATTAAAAATATGCTAGTTATCTGAATTGTCAAGAACACTTGGGTGGAAGACAAAATCAATGGTATAGGTCAAACCATGAAAATATTTGTGTTGTATTAGGAGCATGGCTGAAACTACTAGAGAATCAAGTTTGTCATTATATTCCTTTGGAACTACAAAAATATCAAAAGCCTCAAATTCTTCAATGCAATCCCAAACAAGATTGCGATAATAGATTAGCATGTCGTTATTTATTTGATACAAATTCCTTACCTGAAAAACTATCAACTTGAAATCACCTTGTGCATGAAGATTCTTGATAACTTTATTAAGTGCAACTTGCATCCCTAATAACAAAACTTCATATTCAACAGTGTTATTAGTATTTTCAAACTCTAATTTGAAAGAAAAAGGAAATGGTGCAATCACAGTAGGAGGGTCCTCAAAGAGAATAGTCTAAACCATGCAACAAGAGTTACACAATAGAAGCAACACAAGATATGGTGTCAAATGCAGATTCAAAAACCCCTTATTATTAGAAAATTCAATTACATATAGTCGGCCACATCTGGGCTTATAGATTCAGCTGATAGGCCTGATACAAAATGTTTAGAATAGAGTGCTCATACATAAGAGCAAAAATAATACATATCAAACTCTATATTCTTCTTAATCTACCTGATATTGATTCACTACTTCTCTAATGATCTATTACAAAAAGTGCATACTCATGTAAAGCAACAGTTAGAAGATACAAACCGAAAGTATAAGGAATGAGCAGATGAAAGAGAAGACATAAGGAGTTCGAAGTTGGAGATGAAGTGATGGTATATTTGAGGAAGGAAAGATTTCCAGTTGGAACATATAGTAAGCTCAAGATGAGGAAGTTTGGACCCTATAGGATTTTGAAGAAGTTTGATTCAGGAAATGCATATGAAGTAGAGTTACCAGATGACATGGGTATATCACCTATATTCAACATTGTAGACCTACATCAGTACCATGAAGAAAAATTCAGTGAAGACAATAAAGCCAAATTGGAAGATCAAATTCCTAAACAACAATAAAATGAGATAGAATAAATTTTAGATGTCAGAGATGGGAGAAAAAATCGTGGAAGACAACACAAAGAATATTTGGTGAAGTGGAAGGGTAGACCAGTGGAGGATTCTTCTTGGATTTCTTAGGACGAGGTAGACAGTATTAGTTTTCCTTTAACCCAAAAAAAGTGAGGGACTCACTTTTCATTAACCCCAGATGTCTGATGCAGAAGAATCCTTGGTTCTTGGAAATCTTGCATCAACCAAAAATATTTTCATTCAGTTTTGTTCTTGTTCTTGTTCAAGTTGGTAGATTCGATATTTCATTGTGTTTGCTCACTAGACCTTGTGGATCTATGGTTTCATCATGGACATGTTCAATTACCTTACTCCAAGTTTTCAGCTTGATTGGATCTTTTCCTAACAAGTTATCACTTTTGGATTGAGCGATAGTTTTGGAACTAGCCCCAGAATAATTTTAAAACCTAACAACTAGTTTGATCGATCATGAATCCTTCCCGTAAATTACAAATCCTCATGGTGTGTTTCAATTTTTTCCATGGAGCTTCCCTGACCTTAAAATTAGTTCCACACTTCAGCATGTGCATCTACCATGGAAGAATTTCAAATTTGAGGTCGACCTGTTCTTGCACATGTTACGTTTCCTTCATCGAAGATTGTAATGATCTTTGGCCAATGTGAATGTTTCCAGATATGCGGATATGATATGAATATTGTAATATATCATCAGAGAAGTAGCGAATCAAGATAAAGTAGATTAAGAAGAATATATAGTTTGATCTATAATATTTTCGCTCACATGTATGAGCATTGTATTTTGAGCATGTTGTATCAGGCTTGTGAGCTGAATCTGTAAGCCCGGATGTGGTGGACTATATGTAATTGAATTTTTTGTTAATAAGGGGTTTTTGAATCTGCATTTTCCTCCATATCCTATGTTGCTTCTATTGTGTAACTCTTTCTGCATGGTTCAAATTGTTCTCTTTGAGGACCCTCCTACCATGACTGCATCGGGTTTTTTTTTTTTCCTTTAGGAGATATAAAGACAATTCCAACTCCAGAACCGGTGGAAGAGCAACTAGCATCAAACTCAAATAGCCAAATGCCATTTGGATCAACAAGACTAATAGTATTGAAATTTGTAGATTCATCATTTGATGAAGCCTCATGATCCGAGGTCAACAAATCATTTGACGATGACTCATTTGTTGTTGAAAAGGAATCAAAAGTCTCCAACTAATGTCTTGTTGAAGATTCAATGACTTATTTTTTTTGTAAATAATATGTTGCAACACTTGAAGGCTCAAAAAGAATTTTAGCCCTTGGGTCATTAAACTATGTTACTGAGAATTTTGACTTCCTTTCAGGAATCAATTTATACATGACACCTTTCACAAGTATCCTGGTTTCAGACATGTCCATGTTCATCTTGCCTCCAATGTATTTATAGAAATTACGTCCAAGGATAATTCCACAAGATGTTGGCACATTAGCTACTAGAACCGTCATCTTGATCTTCTTTTTAGGATATGGAACAAATGTATACTACATGTTTTTGATTTTTCCAATTAGAGGTACTTGCTTATTTTGTATGGAAAAACAATGGCTAAGTTTTTTTGTTAGATTCAAACCCAAGGCAATAGCTACCTTGGCTAGCATCACATTGTCTGATGTACTAGAATCTATGACACAATTACTTAACTTGAAGCCATTAACAAGTAAAGAAATAAAGAACAAATCAATACATCTAGATACAACTCGAGGGGTAGAAACAAGGTTATTATGTGGCATCTTAGGATTTGGGTCAAAAATTATATTAGGAGATGCATCCTTACTTGGATTAATTCCTTTATCTGTTACGAACTTGAAAAGCTTGTCAAATTGGTCAGGATTTCCTTTGAGGTATTCAACTTTAGACATTTGGAATTTTGTTTTCTTAGCATGATGAATAATGTCCAAATATTGAAAGGAAATTTACAAATCGGATGTGGTAACTTCACCAATAGGCTTAACATAGGTACACTAGTCTTAGGAACGTAGAGATTGGCTTTTGGAATAATAGGAACTGATGGAGGAGGATGGGGGACACTTGTTTATTTGCTGTATTTTTTGATTTCCGGGGCAAAGAAGACCCTCTTTTTGCAATGGTAACTGGGTGGCTTATTCTTTGTTGACGAAGTAGCAACTTGAGGCTGATCAACCTGATTTTGTTGTTGCCACGTAAAAACAACATATGCATCTGTCACTAAGTCCTCCTCATCAGATTCATTTTCCATTTGCAAATAACTAATATTGGAGCTGCCAGTTGATTCCATTTCTTCATCTTGAAAAAGATCAACACTTTCTTTCGCAGGGTAATTCGACTGTGCATATTCATCTTGTTCAACTTCATAGTATCCCGTGGCAATATTAGTAGGCGGGGCTTTAAGTGCAAGTCTTCCTTGTGGCGTTGAAAGAAGATTTTTATTTTTATTTCCAACATAGTTAGGGAAAGTCCTTCTTGGAACATCCTTGTAAGTATTATTGTTGGAAACTTTTTTTTTCAAAGCCAAGACTTCGTTCGCCAACCTTTGAACCATAGGGTCAACAAAATTAGAATTAGCATTAGAAACTGAAGATCTTGATGCTAGCATTTTCTTATTCTTGGTATTAATTCTTATTTCTCCAACAAGGATCATGTCATCTTCAAGACTTGTAGCCAATTGTTGAGCTACTTCAACGTTGGTGAGAACTTCCCTACACAAGAAAAAAACTTACTTTGGGTAGTTGCATATTGATGAAGAAACACTTCAAGTTATGATCTGTTGGTCTTGCCACTATTGAGATCCTTGTCACCACCTTATTTAACTTATCCACAAACTCACGCATGGGTTCATGGGCCTCTTTTCGCATGGATCTAAGCTGCACCAACAAGGCGTGTGCATCTTCGACAGGTTTGAACCTTTCTTCAAACTTGGTGTGAAGATTATTCTAATTAGTGACTAAGGCATTTGGAAGAGTATAAAACCATTCAATAAATCCTTGTAGAGATTCAATGAACAGTCTCACAACAAAATCTTCATGTTCCATGCCAAGAACACCACAAACGATGTAAAAGGTAACAATGTGCTCATTAGGATGTTATTTTACGTCATCTTGAAACTTCAGAATATGCTTCCTTAAGACATGTGGAAGTTCATGTAGAGGTGCGGCCAAACTAAGGGGACTGAAGTAATTTCCCCAAGGTCCTATAGGTGGTGCAACCATAACACGTTGCACAACAAGTACTTGGACTAGAACTCTATGGAGAACAAAAGATTCACTTGGAAGAGGAGATCTTAGTCTTCATGGAGGATAACTCATGGTTTTCTACAACAAAGACCTTGCTCATGGAGGAGAAGGAGGAATGTTATGCCACTGCAACAATTGAAAAAATGGATCCACCACTCCTTGCGCCCTTAAACCTTGTGTATAGCTTCTATCATCCAAGATGTAGACTTGAAACAAGAGAGATATTAATAATAACAATACACAAGATAACAATAAGAAATTGGGGTGCTTATTTACTACAATCAAAAGCACGAGGCTTCGATTATGTGTGTCATTCCCCAGTGGAGTCACCAAAAAATTTTTGGGTGAAAATTATGTAATCCATTTTAATAGATCACAAAAACTTGATTTCAAACAAAGTTGTGTGAGATACAATCTCTCCTCTCAAAAATTGGAGAAACCCTTCTTACCGTTTATTGAAACTAAGGAAAACTAATTAAGTATTTACAATAATGTACATTACACTAATGATATGGGGGTGCATCACATTCATAATTCTCTCTTTTTTCAGAGAACATGTTTTACAATGTTGAATTCATAGTTTTAAGTTCTTGATGCAATACAATTTCAAACTAAAACTAAGCAATAATTACAATATTCCTATCTTGTCAAATCAAAGACTAGGAATACCAGCATGATAATGATAAATGATAAGTAAGAAAATCTCATGAAGGCACAAATTCATTATGTAGCTTCCAATAGAAAATCCTTCAAGATATATAACTAGCATTGTATAAGAAAGACAAAGTCTTCTATATACTCCACAATAACTCCACGATCAACATGAATAAATATAAGCACAAAGTCTTATACAAAATTCATCAATAGTATACAATAAATATCACAAATTCAAGTAATAGGTGTAACTCAAAGTTTACACAAATTAATCAAACCCCTTTCAATCTTAATCACTAATCACTACCAATTCGATCAAACCATAAGATGATTGTTCCCAAAACAAAGTTTGGTATGCAACTAGACTTCTTTATTGATCAAAAATAGATTCACAAAATTGAACTCAAAGTTTCAATGTTTGCTTCACAAATGGGCAACACTTCATTGGAAAAGATAAAAAATAAACCATTACACTAGAATCCTCTCTTATTTATAAATGGGAGAGGAGAGAAAATTTAGGAAAATCAGAAGAGTGAATCTAGGAGTAAATCTAGGAAAATCCTACCTAGCTAGCTGACTTATTCAAAAATATTATCCACTATTACAGGAGAACATATTTGATTACATGTGATTACATTTGTCGAAATTACATGTAAAATGTCAAAGAATATTTACATAAAGCATGGAAAAAAGCTAAAACTATCTAACACTGGAGATAATAAAAGTCTTTATGGTTCCTTGCATTGGGCACGAAAGTATTCATATTTCTTCATTGTCTCTTGCATGAATTTATCATGCACACCAACTGTATAATCAATAATGGTATGAAATATTGTGATTGATCTTCTTATAGATGAGAAAATTTTCTTGCATCTATCCAGATTTATCTTGAGATTGTCAAGAGAAAGCCTTACATCACATATGGCATTCATTGAAGTCTTTGAAAAGCCTTCATCTTCAACCTGCTCCATGATAGCTTCTTTGAACATTTGAGCAATCTCACTAGCCAGGAGGAAAGTATTATCATCATCAAGGAGTTTACTTGGTAACTCCTCAATTCCATTCACCATGATGAAATAATTTACTTCAACATCTTCTTGCACCTGGTGAATTTCCTCGATGAGAGATTTGATCACTTGTATGTGGTTCTTGAGAGATTCTCCTATTTCCACATACTTTTCTTTGTCAAGAATTACCCCAACCTCCACTAATTTAGTCAACTTTGTCTCTCTCATTTGTGAACAAAATGATAGACATATTTCTATTTCTTTCTACTCTTCTAAAAGTGTGTTTTCTTCTTTCTCAAGTTCTAATTTCAACTTGGCTAGTTGAGAAGTCTTTTCATCTGCAACAACTATGAGTGGTGAGCCCTACTCTATTATTTCATCAATGAAATCATAAAAAACCTTATCCTTGGAGACAAATTTCTCCACTTTTTGTACTACTGGTTCCTTGAAGTTCACCATGGCTATCGGTTGTACATTCTCTGAGGAGCCAACAATCTTCCTCAAAACTGATGCATATTTCTTAGATTTATCTTTGTACATATTTTTGGCCTACTCCATTTTATTGAGTCTACCTAAAAATGCATTGAAGACTATTTGTGCATCTTCTTTTTCACTTGCATTTTTTACCTTACCAACCTTAACTCTTGTTAGAGTATAGTCTTCTATGTTCACATTACCTTGTTCCTGTGGGGGTAAACCAATATCTATATACTTGTGACTTGATTTTTCTATATAAGGTCTTGAATGAATTTTGACATTTTTATTCCCCTTGGATTTTGGAGGAACCATATCTTCAAGGTCAAGCTCATCTGGGGAAATAATTTGTTTCTTGTGCTTTGACACTTGTGAGATTAGCCAAGGGGGGAGGAATGAGGTATTTTCTTCTTGACTTACTATCAAATCCTGTGTAGCAGGTGCTTCTATAGAAATGGATGCTATTGTAGCAATTGGGGTAGTATCCATCATGATATTCCTAGTAGACTGTAAGCCAAGTGGATCTTGCAAAGACTCATTTATGATTCTATTGAAATCTCCCTAATAAGAAATTTAATATGAAAGAGAAGATATGCTTGGTATTGATGATGAAGAACCTCAAGAAACATCATTAGTTTGCAAGGTAGAACCTACATGAGGGGTAGAAATAATTGATAATGTTTGAAGGAGGGATGAAAACCTTCATTGTATGCAAATTTCATGTAGGAGGAGGTGAGGTAGGAAGGGGAGGTGGAGGAGTAGTAGGATTGGGAGGAGTGAAAGGAATATTAGAAGTAATGGGCAATGATATTTGGGGATGATTAACAACTATGTTCTTGTGAGGAGATAGTTGTTGTTCATCATCATGCCTTTGTTCCTCCTCTTTATCTTCTTCTTCTCCTTCTTCCTCAACAAAATCTTCATCTACAAAATCCTCATATTTGGAGGATTCTTCAGCTTATTCGCTTCCATTCTCTTCCTCTTCATCAAATCATTTCTCTTTAGATTAAAAATATTTTCCTTCTATAGATGGTTGTTCTGATTCAGTAGTTTCCTCTTCCTCAACTATTTGTGTAGCACTTTTAACAAAAGTAAATTTGATCTTAGGGCCTCTTTGAGAAGAAGAGGGAGTAATCACATGCTTTTTTTTGTGTGGAGCTCTTGACGTTGGCTAGTTTATCCTTTTGATTTTGTCTTGAAAGATTTCATTTGGAAGCCGTGGATTTGCAACCATTCAATTATGTTATGAAAAATAGGAGAAAGTCTTTCCCTAATAGAAACTCTTTCTTTTTTAAACCATTGCACAAGAGGTAAAGTCTTGTGGACAATTTATTTCTCTTCATAAGTAGAATAAATGATATCACCAGGATCTTTGAAGTCCTCTAGAATATTAGCTATACCCAGATCTATGATCTTCTCTACTATTAGTCTATAAAAATCCATTCGCTGGATGTCTTCTTTATCTTTGTAGTCCGCCCATATATCTTCAAAGCAGTAGACATGTTGATAATATTTTTTAAGTTTTATAATCAAATTTCTATAATCAAAGTGAAATATGTACTTATATGTTCTTATTGTAATAATTTACATTGTTGTAGCTACTAGCTTTGACTTTTGAACACTGTGAATAGTGTATCTTCCAATAGTGAGTGGAAACTTGAAACCTAGCTTGTGATTCTCATGCATTCTTCGTGAATTGAGATTAGTTGTCTGCACAACTCCATCAACACTCACTTGTCTAAAGGATATAAGGGCAACATGTATGGACACCCAGTATAGAAACCTACTCTCAAATATGTGAAGGTAGGAAAATATAGGAAGAAACATCCAAATTTAATTACAACCCTATAAGATTGATCAGATATTCTTTTCTTTTCAAAGGTTGGATCAAAAGTGAACAATAGAGGTGCAAAGAAAGCATATGTGACTCTCTTGAAATTTTTAAGACTATTCCTCAAGTTTAACTGAGAATAAAATTTGTACACAGACACAAAATTTCTATTACCTTCTGTTGACAACCCTGGATATTGACTCATGATTGCAACAACATATGCCAAGTAGGAATTCATATATAATTTGAAGGTAGTTGAAACATTGATCAAATTTTTGTGAATCTCATCACTTATCTGTGTTCGCCAATTTATGTGTACTTTACTCCTTTGAATAATGCAGATATACTTGTACATCCAATCTTGAAAATGGAATGATATGGGAAAGCCTTTCACTCTACTCAAAAGAGTGATCATATCTCACACATCCTTCTTGAAATCGCTTCGAGGAAGTCCTTTGGGCCATATAGAGGTTGTAGGCCTTGGATTTTTTAACCATTGATTGTTAATCAATGTTTTAGCCTTATTTGGATCCTTGTCATAGATCTCTCGTGATTGCTGAATTGAGATTTTATTATATTTTTCCATATGTGGAACTTTGAAAGAAATATCAAAGAATTCCAGATCCAACCTCATCATGACTTGCCCAACAGAGTCTCTTACACTTTTGTCGTCTCTAATGTAATGTGATGCAACTTGGAGAAAAAAATATATGTTATGAGAAACAAATGAAAATGTAGATACTAAGTGCAAGTTTCTATGAGCAGTAGATCTCAAAATTTCCTCTAGTGGCTTCTTCTCAATCCTTTTTACAAAATCTTTTATATCTTAATGACCGATTTCTATATCTTTGATTTCATCCACTTTTGAGAATACAACAGTAGCGAGGAAGACATCTTGGTATTTTTACTTCATCTTTCCTTCCTTTTTAGAGGGGTGATGGATGATTTTATGATGTCATATGAGAGTTCCAAAGATCAAGGAATGTTCCCTTCAAAGATCACCTAGTAAGAACTTGAAAGGAACTGCAAAAACAATGGATTAGGCAATGTTAGGAGAAAATGTGTTATAAGAGAGAGTTGGAATGTGTGAAGCAAACAAGAAATTTTGGAATGAGTGTGAATGAGATATGAGGTATGGAATTCAAAGAATTGGCAATGGAATGAAGTTCAGAGTGCAAATAAAATGATTTCTGAGTGTTTATAGTGGAAACTGATTTTTATGTAGGAGCATTGAAAAATCAATGCTCCTACATCTTGAGAAGTTAATTTGCATGTAGTAGCACTAAAAATCAATGATCCTACATGCCTTATTCATTTGGGTAGGAAATTTGTTGAAGCACTAAAAATTAGTGCTTGTGCATTTTGGAGAAGGTCAAGTTTATGCTTGAGCGCTAAAAATCACCACTTTAGCATTATCCTTTTCAATCGGAGTTAATTGTGGGAGAGAATATTTTCAACACATTTACATAAGAATGTTGAGGGAAGGGTACTCCATGTAGGAGCAGTGATTTTCACCGCTCCATCATGAAGGAACTAGAAAATCATTATTGTAGGAGCGGTGAAAATCACCACTCTTTCATATGGAGTGATGTTAAATTCGGGTGATGTGAGAGGTGATTTTCATCGCTTTTGCATTTGGAGTTAGAACTCCAAATGTGGAATCGATAAAATATCCCACTTTCACATATGAATGATGGATAGCATACCACATGAGTGGTGAAAATCGTGTGTCTAGCATCCAGGGGTTAAATGAACACAAATTTACATGGATAAATTTGGAAAAGGAAACAGGGAATCAAAAAACCCTAAGACTGAAACGGTTGGAAGAAAATGGGAAAAACAAAATAATGAATCCTAATATATAGGAATAGATGAGTAGCAAGGAGAAAAAATATATAGCCCAAAATGTTAGAAGGACACAAAGAGCATCACAAGACAAGAATGAGGCAAAGAGAAAGGAAAAAATAACAGTAAAATGATGGAGGAAGAAAAACATGAAAACCCTAGTTCACGGTCGCCTGCAAAAATTCATCCACAATTTGTAATGTCCCCATTTTATCCATTCGCTCTTCGGTGACAGATAGCCTATTTCCAAAATCTCGTAGGCTTGTCAGTGGTAAAATTAGGGTTTCCTATTTTATAGGGATTCTGAAGAATTTTTTAGGGTTTGCATGTATGAGTTTCTGATGCATGTCTAGTGGAGTTTTTTGGGTTTTTGGAGAGCTTCAAAATGGTTTAATATGCATCTCCATGTGGCAACCTTTTTTGGAACTTGCTACTTTTAGCTAGCACATTGGAATTTCAAGTTTTGGATTGCAAATTCTTTCTAGGTTTCAGAAAGCTTCGCAGTGGTATGACATGCAAAGTCATTGAGAAACTTTTCAGAATTTACTATTTTCATAAGTTCTATTTCTGGTAGTGCCATCTTGGGCAGTAACATCCTCAGTCAGCTCAGTTTCCATTTTGGACAATGCAGTTTGGAACATAATTGGCTATCAACATTTTGAGGCTCATTTTGGTGAAATGATTTATTTTAAGTGATTAATGTTTTAAAATTCATTTTAGGCCCCATGGCCTAGATTAATGACTTAATGTTGTTTTAAAAGGGGGCCATTAAGGGAGGACTCCTCATGAAGGAATTAAACAAATTAAACATTTAAATGTTTAATATTTCCCTAAGGAAACTTAGACGCTAGAATGAAGAGGAGAAAAAAGGTGAATTAAATGTTTAAAAAATTAAATTATTGCAAAAGTAAAATGGGCGTCCCTTTTGGAGGAAGATGAAAATCCAATAGTCATCTTCAATTCTATAAAATAAGGCCTTTGCTCTCTCCTTTCTCATCTTTGGAAAATTATAACAAAATATTGTTGGATTGAATTCAAAACCCGACTAAGGGGAAGCTTAGCAATTCCACTCTATTCTTCGGGCCTGAAACTATGGTTCCCTAGATGGTGGTTTGAGAGTGTGCTTCATCCAAAAGTACATATTGAGCATTACTATGGAGTTTTGGTGAGATATTTTCATTTTTTATGTTGTTGGTTATTGTTTGGTTGAAGGAGATTTTCATAAACAACTCTTTGAATGATTTTAATTTGCACATGGGTATTGGTATTTTCAAATGGTATGCTTGAGGCACCTCTTTTTGTGTAAGGACAAATTTTATAATGAAGTGGTTGATTTTTAAAGTGGGGTTGACCCTCTCTTAGGGCCGTACTATGCATTGAATGCATTGTAATTCATGTTGTGGTGATTTGCTGAGTTTGAAGCTTGGAAAATGATGCTTACATGGTCATCTAGCCTATGAAATGAAGTACTTTAAATTTGATAGGAATTTACAAACTGTGGTAAGAGATTTTTCAATTTTGGTGTTTCAATGATTGCTGGTTCAAAATTTTAGTTTGCATATTTTTATATCACATTTGTTTAATTTCCTGAATTTGGTTTCTATCTTCAATAATTGAGAGATTATCAAGTGGAAGGTCATCTATTTCATTATACTTGTAAAGATTGTAATAACACTTGAAAATTGCAGTTGTTTTACATTGTAAGACTGTAAACAATAGTATTGTTCCAACCATTTAACTTGTTGCATATTTTAGTGTTAATTTTCACAAATTTGTAACCCCTCGATGGTTTATCACCAGTGTGGAGAAAGAACAAACTAATCTCTCATTTATCACCCACTGAAAAGTGGTGAATTCCCAGTATTAAGTGGATGCCTGCCTAGCAGATGAATTAGTTTAGAATTGTAATGTTCTTTCCCCCCACTAATTAAGTGGTAGCATGGAAATCTCTCATGGCTGGCTCGCTGCCTCTTCCTGCTTTCAGTTGTATTTAATTTCAGCCATAATTCAATTTCCTTCGCCATATGTTAGCACCTCACCCACATCGGGTCTTGTGTGCACATTCTTGGAATTGAGTGCATTTCAGTTGATTCTCTTTTGAAGCTAATGCTAATCAATTTGTGTAGCGCTAGTTTGTGTTGTGATAATTCAAGGAAAATATTGGTTGGCACATTTTAGTGGTATCAGAGTAGAAGATCCTGCCATCTTGTTGATCAATGCTTCATTGTTTGGGAAGATTTGAGTTTAGTTTAGAATATTGGCAGTTAGGCATGGCTAAAGGTGAAGAGATGAAATTGGAAAAGGCACTATATATGGCTGGAAAGAGACTTGAAAAAGAGTTTCAGTCAAGGGAGAATGAAGAGAACAATCTTCACTTGTTGGAACAATGTTTGAGACAGGTGAAGCAATCACCTTCCAAGATAATGCAATTGGCATTAGCACCTGTAGTGACTCTTTTGAATCAACCTTATTGGCTATGGCATCCAAATGAAGAAACCAAGTTTCTGATTTCTTATTGCTTCATGGAAGTGATAAGAATTGTGGAACCACAATTACCCTATGATGAAGAAACCATGAAGTTTATATTAAATATGATAGCTATATTAAATATGATAGCAGAGAGTTTCCAAGATTTGGATGAAATTGGAAGTGGTTTGTTTTCAAGGAGAATTGCTATTTTAAAAAAAATTTAGAAGTAAGAAATTGCATCCTTCTAATAGAATTGGAGATGGAAAATCAGATTTACCATGTGTTTAATTATCTCTTCACTTCGACTTGGAGTGAGTAGGAAGAGGGGGTGTTTGCAATTGTTAAGAATGTTCTCATTGACACCATCAAAGAAGCTGATACTCTTACTGAAAGTGTTCAATCCCTTCTCAAGAATGCTTATGAAATTTCTCCCACTTCCAATTTCTTAGTCAATGAAATTTTTAGACAATGTGAAGAACAATTGAAACCACTTATGAAGAAGATTGTTGAAAACAAAGAGGAGATTTTTGAAGCTGAAGAGGAGAATGAAAGTTGGAATCCCTTTGAATTCATAGCAATAGTTCAAGGGGTATCTACGGATTTTCTCTCATCCATGCATTCAACAAAAGAAAGCCATATTCCCACAACAATTCTTGAAACACATGAAAAATCTAGGAATTCTATAGAAGAATGTAATGTGACTAAAGAAGCCTCAAGTGCAGATCCAAATCTAGGAGTAGTTCAGTTAGAAGAAAATACTTGTTCAACCAGTGAGATGCTACTTCACAATTCTGGAGAATGTTGGTTTGAAAGTCAAGCTAAAGAGTAGCAAGAGAAAGAGGAAGTTGAAGTCTTTTCCCATTACAATTTTTTTTTGGCCAGCTCCTTTGAATCATGTGTAGAAGACAACATGGAGGGTGAATCTTCAAGTAGTAATAAGGCATATTTCTCTTCACCTGAATCCAAACTAATGCAGAAAGCTAAGGAATTGGAAGGCACTATGGACGGGATGATGGAGAGTGTCCATCGCATGCATGACAAGTTGAAGAGTACAACTCAAACAGTTTTTGAAATATTTATTCGACAAAGTTGTACTACATCATCTTAGCCAACATATGTAGATTGCAGTTCAAGCTCACAAACTGCTAAAAATGAAATTCAAGTTCTATCAAATCTTGATGAATTGCATCAACATGTTGAAAATTTGATTTATGTTGTGCCTAGAGGAGAAGATGTATGTTGAATTTCCATTGTTGATATGAATTTCATTAAGTTTTCCTTCGAGGAAATCAAATCAAGTCTTTTGTACATCATTCATGTTTAATATAAAGTGGCCAAAATTTCTAATAAGGCATTGGAGTGGAATGAGCCTACTAAAACCAAGTTGCAAGAAGTGCATAAGACTCTAATTGAAGCAGAGAATCAGATTTTTGTTGTTCAATATTCATGGGAGCAAGAAAACAGAAGAAGAACAGAGGAGCTTCAGGTAATTCTTGATGAGCTTGATCTCATGCAAGAAACATATGATTTGGAATGCTGTCCCGAGAAACCAAAGCATTCAAATTCTCATCAACAAGTTTTTCAAGCTTTTGATAATCTCTTGTATGAAGAAGGTGCTAGTAAGGTTTATATAAATCCTATTTTTGAAAATTAAGGAATTGCTTCAAAGATTATTGAAGGAGGAAATTTGAGTTTGTGTTCCAACATTAGAGAGTTGATACATGAGTTGCATGAAGTTGAATCTACTTCTGCTCTTAGTGCTCTCATTCAACAAGAAATCATAACTCTTGGATCATAAAGAAATCAATAAATTCTTATTGTTCATCAACAAAGAGATGATTGGAATTTTGGTGAAGGATTTATTCATTATTTGATGAGGATGCTTGTGAGGCTCTTGTTAGATTTTAGTACATCTTCATCATCTCTTAGGGTGATTGATTTCAGAATTGTATTTGATGAAGGATTCATGGAATCTTTCCAGAAAATCATGACACAAGATTTTGGATTGAATTTCTTCAACGAACATAGGTTGGTTTGGGATCCTAGCATTACTTTACATGAAGGTAATATTGAAAATCCTAAAGGGGATAAACCAACACATTATTTCCATAATGTAGTTGTGATCATTTTCTCTTGTGTTGGGAAATGTCTCTAGTTCAAAATTAGAATTTAGGATTCCAAGTATATTTTTATGAAGATTTGTATGCATAAAAAAAAGGTTGGTTGGAGAGATAATTGCCAAAATTTCAGCTCTATGATTGTTGTTACCTTCTTTTTTTGTCATTGGTTCATTACTTTTGATCATAAAAAAATGATAGAGGAAGAAAGTGTAATCAAAAGATGGTTTTTGGTGGCATGGGGACCCTTGCTGAAGGTGCCACCAATTTGGTTCATGAGCAGTTATGCCCTTTTTGTTGAGAAATTCTTGAATTGCTGCTGCTGCTCATCTTCTTGAATGCTGATTTTCCAAAAATCAGATCTCAAGATGATTATTTCAGACCCATTTGGTAGCTGGTTATTTCATTTTCAAGTTTCTCCATCTCCTATTTGGACTGAGTTTCTACCTCAAATGAGCAAGGGAACGTTTAGGTATAGTCAAAGTTCAGAGTGTGGAACATGGTTATTTGTTCGGCATGGGTTTGGTGACTTGTTTGAGAACATTTTTGTTGTTGATTATAATTATGACAACAAGGTTTGCGGGTCCTACAGACTGATATGAGACCTGGGCACTGACATGTTGGGTTCATTGCCTTTTGTGGACCGAGACTTGTTGCTCCACCTTGGGTATCCAGATGTCTTAATTAGAGTAGTGCAATGGATTAGAGGAAAAATGTTCCTAAGGATGATTTGGAATCCTGACATCACTTGGGTTTTCCATTCAACAGATAAAGATGATGAAGCCAATGTTGGCTTTCTGGAATTTATTCCCATGATGTTTCAGTTTAATTTTAGTCTAGTGATTTCTTGTGTCGGCATCCAGTAGTGCAGTGCTTACATTCGTTGGTACTATCAATCTCCTAGATTGATTTGGGACTCCGAGATCATATTCAGTTCCAGTTTGGTTCAACATGATGATTTTGGGGTAGCATTGGAAAGGCTTGAGGACAAGAAATTTTGGGAAGGGAAAACTGTAATGTCCCCATTTTAGCCATTCATTCTTCGGTGATAGATAGCCTATTTTCGAAAGCTCGTAGGCTTGTCAATGGTAAAATTAGGGTTTCCTATTTTATAGGGGTTCTGAAGCATTTTTTAGGGTTTTCATGTATGAGTTTTTGATGCATGTCTGGTGGAGTTTTCTGGGTTTTTGGAGAGCTTCAGAATGGTGTAACATGCATGTCCATCTGGCAACCTTTTTTGAAACTTGCTATTTTTAGCTAGCACATTGGAGTTTCGAGTTTTGGATTTCAGATTCTTTCTAGGTTTCAGAGAGCTTTGCGGTGGTATGACATGCAAAGGCATTGGGAAAATTTTCAGAATTTACTATTTTTAGTAAGTTCTATTTCTAGCAGTGCCATCTTAGGTAGAAGAATCCCCAGTCAGCTCAATTTCCATTTCAAGCAATGCAGTTTGGAGCATAATTAGCTTTCAACATTTTGAGGCTCATTTTGGTGAAATGATTTATTTTAAGTGATTAATGTTTTAAAATTCATTTTAGGCCCCATGGCCTAGATTAATGACTTAATGTCATTTTAAAAGGGGGCCATTAAGGGAGGATGCCTCATGAAGGAATTAAACAAATTAAACATTTAAATGTTTAATATTTCCCTAAGGAAACTTGGACACCAAAATGAAGAGGAGAAAAAAGGTGAATTAAATGTTTGAAAAATTAAATTATTGCAAAAGTAAAAAGGGTGTCTCTTTTAGAGGAAGATGAAAATACAACAGTCATCTTCAATTCTATAAAAGAAGGCCTTTGCTCTCTCATTTCTCATCTTTGGAAAATTATAACAAAATGTTGTTGGATTGAATTTAGAGCCTGGCTAAGCGGAAGCTTTGCAATTCTAGTCCATTCTTCGAGCCTAAAACTATGGTTCCCTAGATGGTGATTTGAAGTGTGCTTCATCCAGAAGTACATATTGAGCATTACTATGGAGTTTCAGTGAGATATTTCCAATTTTTATCTTGGTTATTGTTTGGCTGAAGGATATTTTCATAAACAACTCTTTGTATGATTTTAATTTTCACATGGGTATTGGTCCTTTAAAATGGTATTCTTGAGGCGCCTATTTTTGTTCAAGGATATATTTTATAATGAAGTGGTTGATTTTTAAAGTGGGGCCGACCCTCTCCTAGGGCCATACCATGCATTGAATGCATTGGAATTTGTGTTGGGGTGATTTGTTGTGTTTGAAGCTTGGAAAATGATGCTTACATGGTTGCCTAGCCTATGAAATGAAGTACTTTAAGTTTGGTAGGAGTTTATAAAGTGTGGTAAGAGATTTGTCAATTTTGGTGTTTCAATGATTGCTGGTTCAAAATTTTAGTTTGCAGATTTTATATCAGACTTGTTTAATTTCTTGATTTTGGTTTCTATCTTCAATAATTGAGAGATTATCAAGTGGAAGGTCATCTATTTCATTATACTTGTAAATATTATAATAACACTTGAAAATTATAGTTGTTTTACATTGTAAGACTGTAAACATTAGTATTGTTCCAGTCATTTAACTTGCTGCATATTTTAGTGTTAATTTTCACATATTTGTAACCCCTAGATGGTTTACCACTAGTGTGGAGAAATAACAAACTAATATCTCATTTATCACCCATTGAAAAATGGAGAATTCCCACTATTAAGTGGATTCCTGCCGCAACAGATGAATTAGTTTAGAATTATAATGCTCTTTCCCCCACTAATTAAGTGGTAGCATGGAAATCTCTCATGGCTAGTTCACCGCCTCTTCCTACTTTCAGTTGTATTTAATTTCACTCATAATTCAGTTCCCTCCACCATATATTAACACCTCACCCACATCGGGTCTTGTGTGCACATTCTTGGCGTTGAGTGCATTTCAGTTGATTCTCTTTTGAAGCTAAAACTAATGAATTGGTGCAGTGTTAGTTTGTGTTGTGATAGTTCAAGGAAAAAATTAGTTGGCACATTTCACAATCTCGTTTGGAGCTTGGAGAGTGATTAGAACGAGCTAGAATCCTGACAGGATGAATTAAAATGAAAAGAAATGTTAAACCCTGATTGTATAGCTACTATGTATTAGTACTGCATAGCGCGAAATGATCGTAATGAGAATTCTGAGATTGAATAAAATATCTTGTTCCTTGTTATCAATATGAGTGTTTTCACATTTAAAGATTATCTCATTGATTTTATTTCAATTGATGTTATCCATGGAAAATTATTGTATCGATGAAAAATATTTGATATTATATGTGATAGCCACAACATCAACACTGGGGGAATTGTTAGCATACAATTATAATTATAGAAAATAATGAGCTATATATTACATTAGTCACACCCTATTTGGATATGAATTTAATTATAGTCCTATTAAATGAGCATGTCTAGCAGTGGTATTTCCAACACATAAACTGAGACATTACATGTTGAATCATAAGATAAAACTGATTGCCAAAATTGATCCTTTGAAATATCTTCTCAATAAAGCAACCCTGACAGGAAGACTAGCTAAGTGGGTTATGATGCTAAGTGAATATGAAATTGAGTATACAAATTGAAAAACAATAAAAGGACAAGTGATAGAAGACCAACTTGCAGACACACCCATAAAAGAAGATCACCCTTTGATATGTAATTTTCCAGATGAATCAATCCTTGTCATAGACACACCGACCACTTGGAATTTATAATTTGATGGATCTTATAAAGTCATGGTTCATGAGTTGGAATTTTGTTCATTAACCCTCAAGGAGATTCCATCCCTAAGTCATTCTGAATAACATTCCCTTGCACTAATAATATAGCAGAATATGAGGCATTGTTAACAAGACTTTGAATAGTAATAAAATAGAAAATCAAGGATCTTCAAGTCTACAGTGATTCACAGTTAGTGATAAAACAATTTAATGATGATTATGATACCAAGGATGAGAAATTTATGCCCTACAAATGCATGGTGGATAGCTTCAAACTATACTTTGACAATGTTTCTTTTGAACAAATCCCAAGAATCCAGAACAAAGTAGCTGATGCAATGGATACCATCAGACCTCTCTTGGACATCTCCAATAATGCATCACAATATGCATTATTGGTAGAAAAACTATTGATCCATGTGTTCGTGTCCCCAAAACCAGACTTGTGTGTGAACTTGTTGGTCTTGATTCACCTTGGTACAAAGAAATTTATACCTATTTACATGACCAAATTATACCTCCTGACTTGTCCCTTAACCAACACAAGACCTTTATCTGACAAGCATCTAAATATGCCATCATCAGAGACACCCTTTATCGTCGTAGCCTAGATAGTACCATCCTTCGATGTCTTGACTCAAATGAAGCACAAACAACCTTACAAGAGGTACATCATGATTTATGTGGATCTCACTCTACTGGTGCCACCTTAGGCAAAAAGATCATGAGAATGGGATATTATTGGCCTACAATGGAACATGATGCCTATCATTTTGTGAATAAATGTCACCAATGTCAGATTCATGGATATCTCATACATGCACCAGTGCAGGAACTGCATCCACTTACTCTGCCATGACTATTTTCTCAATGGGGACTCAACCTCATAGGAAAAATCCATCCAACCTCTTCCAATCAACATAAGTTTATCCTTGTCACCATTGAGTACTTTAAAAAATTGATTGAAGTCATCTCATTGACTTATATTACTAAATTCATCCCGAATTACATTATTTTCCATTATTGTATCCCACACTCCATCATTGCAAATAATGGCCACCCTTTCAAAAACCAAGATTTTCATGAGCTCTATGACAAATTCCATATTCAACATTATTTTTCCACTTTGTATTACCCCCATGGTAATGTTCAAATTGAGGCATCTAATAAGAGTATCCTAAAGATCTTAAAGAAGACTATCAATGACGTTTTCCATGACTAGCACTTACAAATTAACCCCGTGACAAGCACTTACAACTTAACCTTGCTCTATAGGCCTATCGCACCAGTATTCGTACCTATTGGTAAAACAAAGATAGACAACTGAGAGGGTGGTGAATCAGTTGTTATAAAAATTAAGCTTATTTAAACTTAAACAAACTTTAATCTCAAATTTGATAATTAACAGTGGAAGCATAAATCAATAACACATCAGAGACATATGAACACCAATATTTTTATACATGGAAACCTTGTTAGGGGAAAAATCATGGTGGATGTTAGTCCACAATATTATACCCTGTTAGAAGTATAATGAAAGGAATTAATAGGGAATGCACAAGCATTCAGGCATACTGCCTAGAGCTCACTGCTCAGAGGAAGGATCACTAAATTACATAAAATAATTAGATTAAATCCATATGATGAGGTTTAACTGAGAAATTAGCTTCTACAAAAGTCCAATGACAGTTTCGGTTAGGCACAAAAAAACTTCTACACACTCTGCTCAAAATCCTTTTCACTCTGCTCAATCTCTTTCACACTCTGCTCTGCTCTTGAATGATTTGATATTTATTCACACATATATTTTGCATACATATATCAAGCATAAATTTACAATGAAGAGACAATCGCTCTTATATATCCGCTATACGGATTTACATCAACAACTTTGTTGGCCAAGAATAAAGAATAAATTACAATTTTCGGCCTTAATACATGAAAAAATCTTGATGCACACCAACCTAAGTCCATCACAACATAGCGAGGACCTAAATCAACATCCTAGAACATGCCAAAAAATTAAATATTAATCCTCATGGATCCGCACCATGTTACCACCATCATGTCATCCAAGAACATGAAAAATCGAGAACACATCAAAAAAATCTCTGATCACGATCACACCAAACAATACGGATGAGTAGCAAGGATATAGCATGATCTAGACTCATCCAAAATTGTCACAAGAACATACGCAACAATTGAAATTTCCAAAATTTCATCCCGTTCTTCCAAAAACACTTGCTACAGTAATAGGGTGCTTGCAGGAACACATAACTTCATAACTTCCTCAATTCTTGATGCATACCATTGAAAATTTCAGACAACATACTAGATAGGCTCAACAATAAACCCTTTAGTGTGCAACCCCTGAAACTCAATGTGCACAACTTATCACCACTTGGATCTTTACAGTATCATAGATTTTCTATAACATATTTATTCTAATTTTCTCAATGTCCTTGACATATACAACCTTTAGAATCTCCAATGCTAATAGTGTTGACATCAATGAAAACCACATATCAACAACACAACCACAACATCCAACAATATCCCCCTTTGGCATTGATGGAAAAACATGATGTGAAAACAAATACCATCAACACAACTGGTTGTTCACATACTTATCTCCCTTTGATCTGCAATTCTCCTCTCATAGCTCTTTTCTCCCTCTCTTGACTCTTCCCCCCCTTACTTCAAGAGTTTTTCACATTGTTCTTCTCCCCCTTTGACATAAATGGCAAAGGTACACAAGATCTAAACCACATATTTAGCACATCTGACTACTCCCCCTGAATAGAAACCACCACAACATCAATCCATAATAAGATATGGCTATGAATTCACGAACTGATGCAAAGACCTACATCACTTAGTTTTGATCAGGAGAGGAAATCACCTCTATCTTGCCTCTGAGGTACTCAAAAGTATCCTTAGGCAATGGATTAGTAAATATTTTTGCAATTTTCTCCTTAGTAGGTACATACTCTAGTCTAACTTCTTTGTCACTTACTTTATCTCTCAAGAAGTGATATTTGATGGATATATGCTTTATCTTTGAATGCAACACTGGGTTCTTAGAAATGTTTATGGAGCTTGAGTTGTCACAGAATATGGCAATGAGTTCTTTATACTCAATTCTAACATCTCTCAACATCTGCTTCATCCATAATACTTGAGTACAATTGTTTGCAACAACAATGTATTCTACTTTAGTAGTAGATAAAGAAACACAATTCTACTTTTTGCTTAGCCAAGATACCAAATTCTTTCCCAAGAAGAATGCACCACCACTAATACTCTTCCTGTCATCCACATCTCCTATCCAATCTACATCAGTAAAAGCACTCAGGATAAGATCACCATCCTTAGGATACCAAAGACCAAAGTCAACTATCCCTTTTAGTTATCTGAAGATTCTTTTCATGCTAGTCAGATGAGACTCTTTTGGATTAGCTTGATATCTAGCAACCGTGCATACACCATTCATTATATCTAGCCTGGTCTGAGTCAAATAGAGTAATCCACCAATCATTGACCCGTATCTTGTTAGATTTGCTTTAGGATAATCATCATTCTATGTAAGTTTTCATCTGGTTACCATAGGTGTACCAACTGGCTTTGAGTCTTCCATGCCAAAAAATTTCAGTAACTCTTTTACATATTTGGACTGGGATATAAATATTCCGTCTTCTAACTGAGTAATTTGTAATCCTAAATATAATTTCAGTTCTCCAATCATTGAAATTTCAAACTCACTTTTCATTTCAT
Source organism: Sequoiadendron giganteum (assembly GCA_007115665.2). Classification (NCBI taxonomy): domain Eukaryota; kingdom Viridiplantae; phylum Streptophyta; class Pinopsida; order Cupressales; family Cupressaceae; genus Sequoiadendron; species Sequoiadendron giganteum. The sequence continues at coordinate 412,012,350 of CM021108.1, read as the reverse complement.
CAAAAAAATTCATACACAAATCATCACCTTCAAAAATAATGTCATCAACAAAGACTTCAATGATCAACCCTTTATTTTATCCAACTTGAAATATAGATTGTTGTCAACAATACCTTTATTGAATCTAAGCTTCAACAAGTATTTTTCCAATCTAGCATACCAAGCTCTAGGAGCTTGCTTAATTCCATATAGAGCTTTCTTCAATCGACATACCATGTTTTCTTTGTCAGTCAGTTGAAATCCATCTAGTTGCTCAGCATAGACTTCTTCTAGCTCACCATTTAGAAATGTTAACTTTACATCCATTTGATAGACTTTGTAATTCTTGAAAGCAACATAAGTGAAAAATATTATCTCTTGTCTTTGTACCTAAAGCAATCACATTTCCAAACTTCCGCGTATCCTACACTTACCATCCTTGAACTGAAGATTATAACCCTTGTCTACCATTTGTCCAACACTCAACAATTTATGATTTAAGCTTTCTACATTAAGAACATCATCAATATTATGTTTACCACCAAAAGAAATAGTGCCTCTACCACGAATCACACCAGAAGTGTTGTCTCCAAATCTTACAACACCACCATCATATTTTTCCAAGCTTACAAACTTTCTTTTGTCACTAGTCATATGATGTGAGCAGCCATTGTCAGTTACCCACTCATCCTTTTCTTCAAATTTTGTGGTAAGAGCCTTCTCAACATTCACATTACTAGTAGATTCAATGGACACCTGACCATTTTATTTGATAGCAATGAATACCCGTTCATCTTCATTTCTAGTTTCTTTATCAGATTCATCATCAATAACACCTTCTTCAACATAATATAATTTCTTTTGAAATCTAGTCTTATCAAGTTTATACTTAGAGACTCTTTCAGGACACCTTGATGCAAAATGACCCATTTTACTACAAGAAAAAAATTTGATAGGTAACTTTCCTTTGTACTTACCATGACCTCTGGCTTCTCTTTTCACAATCAATGCTTCTAGTTCTTCTAATTCTTTTTCTTAATCTTCAATCTGTTTCATCTCATCTTCATACTTGAATGTCTTTTTGGAACTCTCTCTTGGATCATATCTCTACTTTCTTTTCTTGGATATAGTAGCCTTGAATGCAGATTCAGTCTTAGGAGTAGATTCACCAAATTCACTTAACTCAGAGCTAGCAAGTTTTCCAATCAACATGTCTCTTGTCACATTTGTCACTATCCCGAGTTCATCAATAATATGTACTTTTTTTGTAGGAAGGAGGGACAGATCTAAGTATTTTAGCCACAATCTCTTCTTCATCCAAGACTCCATCGACACATCTAATTCTCATCACCAATTCATTTATATTTTGAGAGAAAGAGAGGATGTTCTCATCTTCACTCATCTTCATGTCCTCCCACTTGCCTTTTAGACTTTGTAGCTTAGCAAATTTCACTAGTGCATCTCCTTCATACAATATTTCTGACTTTTTCCAGATCTCATGTGCAGTCTTCAGACCTTTCAAATTTGTCATCTCTGAATCTATCAAATCACTCAACAATGCTTCAATATCCCTGGTATTTGTTTTAGCTTCTTTGATTTCATCAATAGTAGAGGGACCATTCTGAGGAATAGTATATGCATTCTTTGTAATCTTCCAGAAAGGCTCACCAATACACTTCAAATGACATTCCATTCTGATTTTCCACAGAGATTAGTTTGTTCCATCGAATATAGGACTATCCTTCTTGTAAGATGCCATCTCGGATCACCTCAACTTGTTAAGCTTTCCCTTCAAAGGAACATGCTCTGATACCAATTGTTGGCAAAACAAGGATAGACAACTGAGAGGGGGGTGAATCAATTGTTACAAAAATTAAGCTTGTTTAAACTTAAACAAAATTTAATCTCAAATATGATAATTAATAGTGGAAGCATAAATCAACAACACATCAAAGACCCATGAACACCAAGATTTTTATACCTGGAAACCCTGTTAGGGAAAAAACCACCATGGATGTTAGTCCACAAGATTATACCCTATTAGAAGTATAATGAAAGAAATGAATAGGGAATGCACATGCATTCAGGCACACTACCTAGAGCTCACATCTCAAAGGAAGGTTCAATTCCTTACATAAAATAATCAGATTAAATCCATTTGATGAGGTTGAATTGAGAAATTAGCTTCTACAAAATCTTGATGATAGTTTCGGTTAGGTACATAAAATCCTTCTACACACTCTGCTCAATCTCTTTACACACTCTACTTTGCTCCTAAATTATTTGATATTTATTTGTACATATATTTCACATACATACACTAAGCATATATTTACAATGAAGAGACAATCACTCTTATATATCCACTATATGAATTTACATCAACAACTTTCTCGACCAAGAATAAAGAATAAATTACAATTGTCAGCCTTAATATATGAACAAATTTTGATGTGCACTAACCTAAGTCGGTCACAATATAGTGAGGACCTAAATCAACATCCTCAAACATGCAAAACAATAAAATATTAATCCTCATGGATCTGCAACATGTTACCACCATCATTTCGGCTAAGAACATGAAAACTCGAGCACACATTAGAACAATCTTCGGTCACGATCAAACCAAACAATGCAGATGAGAAACAAGGATAGAGAATGATCTAGAATCATCCATGAACATCACAGGAACATACACAACAACTAAAATTGCCAAAATTTCATCCTCTTCTTCCAAAAACACCTGCTACAGTAATAGGGTGACTATAGGAACAAAAACTTCATAACTTCCTCAATTTTTGATATGTACCATTGAAACTTTTAGAAAACATACTAGATAGGCTCGACAAAAAACCCTTTAGTGTGCGACACCTGAAACTCAACATGCACAACTTATCACCACTTGGATTTTCACAATATGATAGACTTCCTATAACATATTTATTCTAATTTTCTCATTCTCCTCGACATATACAACCTTTAGAATCACCAATGCTAATAGTGTTGACATCAATTACAACATATTAGCAACACAACCACAAAATCCAATAGTACTCCTACAAAAGCCACACCATATTCTCTTATTTATGGATTTGAATCAATACTTCTTATAGAGGTCGAGTTACCATCCCTACGAGTCTCTATGCAAGGCCTAATTGATCAAGAAGAATATCGTGTATCCCGTTTACAAGAGCTAGAGTTATTGGATGAAAAGAGACAAAATGATTTGACACACTTGCAAGCATATTAGAGCCACCTCGGACACAGTTATAATAAGAAGGTTCATCCTAGAAGTTTTGAAATTGGTGATCTACTCCTAAAGGAGAATCCAAAGAACCAAGCAAAATGAGAAAAACCTGGTAAATTTGAACCTAATTGGTTGGGTCCGTACATTGTCACAACAACATATGAATCTAGTGCTTATCAACTTTCTACTCCTGAAGGAGAACTGTTGTTCAAACCCATCAATATCATGCACCTTCACAAGTATTATATTCGATTCTCAGAGTATCCCTTAAAAAGTAAAAAATATAAAAAAAGAAAAAAAAATGGTCACCTTGATGAAAACTTGGCAAACAAGCATCTTGGTGACGAAAAAAATATTTTTTTTAGAAAAATAGTAAAGATAAATAATTCATCCAAAAGTGAAAACCACTTTGGTGGTGCTTTGGATAAGTACCATGCTGAAAACCTGGCAAACAAGCGCCATGTGTAGCTAGTCTTTGCTCCTTCATTTATTGTCACTCCATCTGGCCTTTCGTCCATTCACACCCATTCCTCATCCATAATAAAAATTCGTCATCCTTTCCATGGCTTGAAGACCACCAACATTTAGCATCCTTCACTTTTATATCCACCCATCACATCCGTCGCTTCCCCTTGTACATATTAAACTGGTCCTATACCTGACTGGGGGAAATTCCTTGACTTACATCTTCATGGGAAATACTACATGGTATCAACCCTTTAAAACTTTCAAAATCCATAAAAAATCACAAAATGTCCTGAAAAAATCCAAAAAATCACAACATTTCAAAATCAAAAAAATCAAAACATTTCAAAATCCTTCCCCTTTCTCTTTACACTGGGGCATTTTTCTTAAACAAATTTCTTTGACACAACACGATGAACTGCATTATGTCAAAGAGGGAAAAAATGTAGACACTAAAAAATGTCTTAAGTCTGCGAGCGACATTTTTCCTTAGTCGTCATCCTCTAATAATTAAATAATATTAATTATTTAATTATTCTTGATCGTATTCCTTTATCAATTAAATAATTTTAAATTATTTAATTAATTTATTTTCTAATCTTTATTCTACCCTCATCAATTAAAATAAATTAATTGCGTCATTAATACCCCCTTTCTTCAATAATTAAATAAATCATTATTTATTTAATTATTTATCTTTCATCACTTGTCTATAGTCAGATAATAATAATTATTTGACCTTTTATTCTTCTATGATTAAATAATTGATGAAACTATTTAATTATGTTTCATTCTTCTCTTTTAAATAATTGATCAAATCAATTATCCATGTCTAATTTTTATATCCTTCTTTAATTAAATTTATGAATTTAAATAAGTCTCCTTGTTCATTTCCTCCAAATAAATAATTTATTTTCCACTTGTCCTTCTCCTCCATTTTTGAATAAATTATTTATCCCTCCATTTTGGTCAAAGATCCCCTGTCATTATTTCATGTCATAGCTTGCATGTCCTGCATGTCTGTTATAACCATCGAGCATCATAGTTGTCGGTGTCATATCTTTTCCATGCATGGCATAGTTTGGTTGCATCAATTTTCAACCGTAGATCTTGGAATCTTTCTAGAAAATTGATCTTGGCCATCTATTTCATAACCTCCCTCTCATGAATCATCATTCGTTGATCTTAGAATCTTTCTAGAAGATCAATCTCGTCCATTCGTTCGAATGGTTGTCTATAAAAGCAAATTTTCTCCTCCATTTTTAATTTAATAGCCTTTATCTCCAACTTTCTTTCTTAGTATTTTGCAGGTATTTGCACATGTGAAGCAACAAATCTGAGGGCAAAGATTACAAAAAATATAAATAGGAGAGACAAGAGAAGTGAAATGACTTCAAGCATGGGTTGTATTTAGTTTGATGCTTTCATTTTACTCATGCATTGTTTGTATTCTCTTGTTTAGATTGAGATTTTAGCTTAGATTTGTGTTGGCTGTCACTTTATCTATGCTATTTGATTTTTCCTATCTCACATTGGTGAAATCGATGTGAATCTTATAATTTTGCAAAAAAAATTGATTGTTTTCTTGTTTGTTTTTGCTGTTTTGTAGGTTACAACCAAGAATTTGCATAAAATCCCGTCATCTTATTTTGAGCACAAAAAAATTGGTGCATGAAATATTCAAAAACAATTATCTAGGTTTTTCAGGCCTTCTTTTTATTTTTTCAGAACTTCAAACGGTTTGAATTTTCAATATGTTTTGAGAAAGTTATGACCATTTTAGTGCTCACAACTTTTTAAGATTTATTGTTGAGATCCAAATTTTCTTTTGTTTATAACACTTTTGTTGTGCAAGATTTTGCTTAACTTTTTTTGGGTTTTGAAGGTCTATGTCTTAGCTTTCCATAGATTTATATGGTTTTTTAAAAAAAAAAAGTTATCACTATTTTAGTTTGCTATTTTTATGCAAGTTTTTTTATGGTTTATTGATTTTCTATTTGCAGTGTGTGGCTTTGGAGTGGGGCTCCCAAAAAAAATTACTTCTTTTGAAGCAACAAAAAAAAATGAGATCTTAGTTTTTAATTTTCTTTAAGTTTTTTTCTTATTTTAGTTTAGTCTCTTCATTTTCTAGTTTAGTTAGCTGCTGACTTTTGAGTTTTAGTTTGGTTTTAAATATCTTGTGCTAACTTAGTTTTTGCAACTTTCTCGTTGGTCCAAGATCATTTTGTGAAACTACTAACAATTGGTTTTGTAGGTTTGAAAATCCAAGGAGTGTATTTTGAAACCACATTAAATTTGTTTTAGATTAGATAACACTTCATTTGGTGCTCTAAAATGAATGATTGTCTTTCTAATATAGATTAAATTATAGGGTAAATGAATACCATATTTCAATGTTTGAGGGTGGTAGGTATTATGCTCTCATCTTGTGCAAACTTAGTGATCAAAAAGCTAGACCCATCCATTTTTGTGTTCATCTATTACAATGGCTTGCCATGGTGGAAAAAAATACTCACCCCAAGGGACGACCCTAAGCGGTAATGGGATAAATCCAAGTCCTTTCGAACCGCTATAGAAATTTGTGATTGCAAGGAAAGTTTACAATCGGCGAGATGTGGTACGTGATAGCTCTCCCCCAATATCTTTATGATATGTAACTCCTTGTTCTAAGCGTAGGGAGACCTCTTGAGGGAGTTTATCATAGTACCTCTTGAACCAGATGCCCTTACTAGACACCTCTTGTTTGTAGTAGCCAAAATCCTTCTATTTGCTAGTGTAGGAGGTCGGACCTCCGAAGCCATCCCACATACTCGCGGTTCTTAGTAGAGATGAAGATTTTTCATGGGAGATTCATGAGAATTCGAACCTTGGTTGACCTGAGAAGTGAGTGTCATGTTGGGGGAGCCAATGTAGCCAAGCTTCTAAGTCATTCACTAAGAATAAGCGCGACTGATTAATCCAAGTGTGAATTCAACGAACATTGCCCTTTCCAACCTTAGGATTGCGTTTGTCTTCTTAAAAAAAAATTAATTTTTTTTACATCAAACTAGTCCTCAAACAAAGTTCTTGATACTATCTGTTGTGTTTTCCAAGACAAATTTCATCAAAATCAGTCAAAAATCCACTCAAAACCAATCCAAAACATCAAATTTGCAAAATAACTCTTTGTGAACCACAACTTATTGAAACAAACCACAAAAGACTGATCACCAAAATTTCAAAAATAATTGTCTGAAACTGATCCAGCTCATCTTGACTGTGATCTTGATTTCCAAATCAAAGACTTGCAAGTTTTCCAGCCCATTCTAAGCATCCCCATTAGGAAAAAATTGCATTATAGGTTGCATCCCTTCATTCCTTGCATTGCACAATTAGGAATTTCACCCTAAAGTTGCATTTAGGCCTTCAAATTTTGAACATAGGGAGACCTTTGAGCTTTTGGGAATTTTGGGTTACACATTCTATTTGTCATTGACCATTGCCATTGTCATTGTCTTGTCATTTGTCACTTTGTCAAGTTTGATCTTGGTCTTGTGTCCTTGTCTTGGTTGTTCTCTTATGGTTAATGACATTTTGAATTTGTTTTCTTGGGTTCACATTGGCTTGATTGCCACCCTTAGTTTAAAATTCCTCCACATTACTCTCATTAAGACTCATATTGCCTAGATTTCACTTTGCATCCTTATATCCTTAAAAATACAAAAAATATCATAGCATAGTTTCAATTGCATGATTATCTTAATCTCTAATCAACCATTATCTAGTCACCTTGATCACCAATCAGATTTTAGCATCCCTAGCACTCATTATCATCATCCTTTGGTCATTATTATATTTGCATTATCATCCCTACTTTAGCATCCTTGCATTTTCATATCCTAAAGGTTAATTTTATTTTTTTTAAACATAGTTTATTGTCATCCACATCTTGCATTATCCCTCAAACTTGCAAACATCTCACATGGTTGAAACAAGGTCAAAATCCAAAAGAAAGGACATGGAATATTCAAGTGGCCCATTTCATGACACCATCCTTGGGTTTAATTCAAATCAATCCACACCTCATAAAGAGGTGCCACAAAGAGATCAAACCAACAATTGGGAAAATCTAAGTCATGACGAATTCAACAAGAAATGGAAAAAAATAAGCATAGGATAATTCAACAAACAATTGAATCCTCAATAAATTGAAAGATCTTATCAAGATCCAAAAAATATAAACATGATTGATCAACTTGTTAGTGTTGATCCTAACAGATACTTCTATGCAGTAGCTAAGAAGGGTGCCAAATTACCTCAAGGTTTTGATGTATCAACCATTGTAGAAGAGGAAACCAAAAATCCATTTTCAATTCGCATGCCTTCATCATCTAATACATCAAACATATCCCTTGGGGAAACCTCACACATGAGTGCCACTACCACACATATCCCAAATATCCCAACATTTGGGAAAAAAGGTAACCCATACCACTACACAAAGACAAAATCCTACACTTAGAAACACCTCCAACTCCATGGGTAAGACACTTACAAGTCCCCTATTCCTAAACACACATCAAGGTTCTACTTCACAAGGTCCTACACCTTTGAATCAAAATGAAAACCAAGATCTCATTCCTAATCTTCAAAACACAAACCAAGGATCCTTCTTCCAATTTTCAAGTCAACCTATAAAGGTCCACATTGTCTCACGGAAAATCCCAAAGAAAAACAATAATAAAAGATCCATCCCATCATTCCAAAACACAAATCAAGGTTCCCTCTCATCATTCAACAATTCTAACTAAGGAAAATCACAAAATTTCAATCAAGGGCCTACATCTTCATTTCAAAATACGAACCAAGGAACCCTTTCTTCATCACAAAACATTGATCAAGGATTGGAACAATTTCATTTGCAAACCAAGAACCTTATTTTCAAAAGAAAAACACAAATCAAGGGTTTACACATCAATTCCAAAACACCATACCACATGCAAACATGACCTTTGGAAAAAACCCAAATGCCAATCTCATTCCAAATCAAATCGACAATAATCAATATGGTGATCAAGGTCTCACATCACAAGGAATCAATCATAATTCAAATCCAACCTATGACCTTAATTCTAGCATCATGACACCAAGTCAAAGTAATGCAACACTATCTCTACAGACTTCTTGATACAACAAGTGTAGACCCTTCAACGATACATGACTAACATGCAATTGGGGATCAACAAAAATACCTATTCCATAGAGGAATTATGCCTCTTTCCATTCGATCACAATTTATATATGCCACCCTTTCCCCCTAATTTTACAACACAAACTTTTCCTAAGTATAAGGGGACAGGGGATCTAATAGAGAATATTCAAGAATTCAACACATCATGTATGGAAGTCTCATATGATCCAACTTATTTAATGAGACTATTTTCGTAAAGTCTTGTAGGGGTAGCTTTAGATTGGTTTGCACATCTTCCTCTAGGAATAAGAACATGGGGTGAATTGGCCAAAAAATTTATTAATCATTTTTCCTTAAACATTAAAAATGATGTCACCCTTGCAACATTAAGCACCACTAGAAAATAATAAGGAGAAACCCTTACCTCATTCTACCAAAGATGGTGAGGTTTGGTTAGCAAATTCCCTTGTCACATTCCTGAAAAAAAATTTGGTCACCATGTTTGTGGAAAATATTAATAGAGAACTCATGAGACGAATTCAAATCGAATGTTGTACAACCTTTGAAGAGATCCTAGAGAAAGGTATTATCACTAAAGGACTAGTCAAGATAAATAGAGAAAATCTAAAATCCAACAATGACAAGAGAAAATACTGGACCCAAAATAAAAATGTAACAAATGATGGATTTTTTGATTCCAAAATAATAAATAAAGGTTCAACCATTCAACTTAAAGGTCCCTCCTCATCAAATACATAAACCATACCAAATGCATAAATCTAGAGTCAAAACCAAACATTAAACATTGTCCAAAAAAATCAACAATGAAGAGGACCTCCTCGTGCCAAGATAACCTACACCCCCTTGGGTGAACCTATTGAATCAGTTCTCAAACAACTCTTGCAAACCAATACCATCACACTACCTAACACCAAGAATTATGAACCTTCCTTGATCAAACCAGATTGGTGGAAAGAAGATGAATATTGTGAATACCACTATAGAAAAGGACACAAAAAAACAAGATGTTGGACACTCAAGAAAATTATTCAAGACCTCATTGAAAATGGAACCATATCAGTAAGAGATTCACAAGGAAAAACCAATTCTGATCATACCATATCCAAGACTCGCTTGCAAGACCATGATAAAGGGAAAAATTATAGTTCAGGGAACAACAATAGTGTCAACTACGCCATAGTCAAGCATGACTATAACACTATCATTCTTAACATAACACCCTTTGAAAATCACATTGCTACCATCACCATAAACAAGCCAAATTCAGGTTGTGCTATTGCTACTCATAGAACCAAGGTAACTATTCCAAGACCTCCATCTAATCCTCATCCCAAGAACCAATATAATCTCCTGAAATAGTTGGGAAAAACCCCTACGTAAATATCTATCTTGGAGCTCCTTCACATGTCCCCACAACATAGATCCATACCTGAAAAAGAATTGAAAGAAGAATCTATCCCTACCAACCTATATGTCAATGTATTTTAGGCCATGGTCGGATACCTATCTATGCCACATCATGTCACCTTCTCCGAACAAGACTTTTCTGCACCAAAATATGATCATAATGACTCATTACATCTTAAAGTTTGCATCAATAAATGTAAGATTAGATGACACCTAGTAGATGGTGGAGCGGGTCTGAATATTTTCTCACTAAAATTGGTGAAAGCATTGGGACACTCTGAGAAATTTATAGACCAAACAAATAAAATCACTATCAAATCTTATGATGATGTTGAACGTTCATCTGAAGGTGTCATTTCACTCCCTATAAGAGTTGGCCCAACAATAAAACATACAATATTTGATATCTTGGATCTAGATCTACATTATAACCTTCTCCTTGGTCATCCTTGGATTCATGCTATGAGAGCTATTCCATCCACCTACCATCAATGCCTCAAATTTCCATATAATGGCACTAAAATCACCATTCTAGGTAATCCCGATCCTTTTTAGTATTGTTCAAACTTAAGAGGAACTACTAAACATCAAGTGCCCATCAATAGAGAAGCCTCACCTTCCACTTCAGACCACTACATCAACCCATCTATGATGGTGAAATCATCCATTCCATTCACCACACCCTCTGTACCCAAGATCCAGATCCAAGATAAAGGATGCAGAGAATATAACATGAAGAGTCTCTTTTTCATCAACAAATTGCCTATATCACAAAAGTCTTATGGAAAACAACATCCCATGTAGCCTAAGGTCATCTTTCATAATACCCCTACCACCTTCACAAAATTGGGGGAACTTGCCAAGGAATCTCTAGATCATCACATTCTCACATGGTTGTATAGAGAAGAAGAAGACACTAAATCTAAGAGATTACCAGTTGAATAGTATCAAAAAGGGTTCCCAATAATGAAATGAAAAGGATATGATGGAAATAGTGGTCTTGGCCTAAATAAACAAGGAATGATAGAACCCTTGCAACCTCCTAATTTGATTAAACATCAAGGGTTAGGTTTTGCACCTGTAAAAGTGACTATCCAAGGTATCGGATTACCTTCGAGTGAGGTTGCTAATGCTTTAGATGAGATTGAGACATATGAGGATCCTTGGGATTTTGATGTCGATTCTAATGAATATGAATGGGATTCCCTATCCTCTACTACCTTTATGGACTTAGAATTTTTTTTTGGAATACTTGATGAGCCTCCTCTTGAAACACAGTTGAGTCAAATGCTTACAATTGGTTCCTCGCTAAGTCTACCAAGCCCTCATCCCAAAGCCCCCTTAAATAAAGAAGAATGGATTAAAAACTTTTGAGAAACCATTGACGTTGCCTCCTAGGAACCTGATGACTCTATGTCCATCTTTACCCTCTTTGCCTACACCATGACACTTGATAAAGCTAATGATTGCTTACCCCTTGTCTACCCACAACTCATATATTGGGATCAACAAGACCCACCAAGTTTGGACACTTTCGAGAATGATGAAGCAATCATTGACTTTATGGGACTTCATGAAGGAATACCTAGTCGGGATCATAAGGCTGAATTTTCCATAGAACTTGATTATGCAACACACTTTGGTGAGGCTGTCCTATCCTCTAGTTGCAAAAGTGAAAATGATAAAATAAAAAATAAAAATAATAGGTCTTCGGTTGAAAACCAAAAGGCGCCTGCTGACCATGAAAAAGTAAAAATAAAGGATGTATCCGAAGGTGAAAACCTCCTTGAGGCACCTGAAGATGGAGGATTGGAGTGTCTCCCAATAGATCGAGAGAGATTGCCATTATTGATAGAATAAAAATAAGAGGTGAATATTGGAACACAAAATAATTCTAGAATGATACAGTTAGCAACATCTTTGACCACCAAGGAAAAGATCGAGGTCACAACATTCTTTACAAAAAGACAAGTCAATTTTTCCTGGTCATATGTAGATATGACTGGATTGGATCCCAAATTGGTTTTACATCACTTACCACTTCTACCTAATGCCAATCCATACAAACAAAAGCTAAGAAAAATGCATCCATAGATCACACTCCTTGTCAAGACAGAATTGAAGAAACTTCTAGATGTGGGATTTATTCATTCTATTGATTATGCAGATTGTATATAAAACCTTGTTCCTATCACTAAACCAAATGGTCAAATTAGAATACGTACATATTTTAGAGATCTCAATAAAACTTATCACAAGGATGATTTTCCTCTACCAAACATTGACATCATCGTAGACCTCATAACTGGGTAGGAAATGCTATTACTCATGGATGGATTCTCGGGTTATAATTAGATAAGGATTGCTACTGAAGATCAACCAAAAATAACTTTTACATGTGCTTGGGGAAATTTCTATTGGAATGTAATGTCATTTGGACTGAAAAATGTTGCAGCTACATATCAAAGAGTGATGACCACAATATTTCAAGACTATATGCATGTGTTGATGGAAGATTATGTCGATGAACTTCTCTCTAAATCCATAGAATTAAGTGGACATTTAGTAGTATCGGAAAACATTTTCACACGATTGGAAAAATAACAACTCAAATTAAATCCAAAGAAAGGTGTTTTATGGGTCCAATCAGGCGAACTCCTTGGATACATAGTATCACATAGAGGAATAGAAGTTGATCCCTCAAAAGTGAAAGCTATCTTAGAAATTCCACCACCAACCAATATCATTCAATTGAGGACATTACAAGGGAGACTACAATCAATCTGCAAGTTCATTTCTCAGTTAGCAGACAAGATCCACCTATTCCAACATCTGTTAAGAAAAGGAATTCCCTTCAACTAGATAGACAAGTGTCAAGAATAAGTTGATCAAGTGAAAAATTATATACTGAATCCACTAGTTCTTATGCCTCCAATCGACGGAAAATGTTTGATATTATATGTGACAACCACAACATCAACACTGGGGGCATTGTTAGCACAAAATGATAATGATGGAAAATAATGGGCTATATATTACATTAGTTGCACCCTAGTTGGATATGAATTGAATTATAGTACTATTGAATGAGCATGTATAGAAGTGGTATTTGCAGCACAAAAATTGAGACATTACATGTTGAATCATAAGACAAAATTGATCACCAAAATTGATCCTCTGAAATATCTTCTCAATAAAGCAACCTAGACAGGAAGACTAGCTAAGTGGGTTAAGATGATAAGTGAATATGACATTGAGTATATAGATCAAAAAGAAATAAAAGGAAAAGTGATAGAAAACCAACTTGCAGATGCACCCATAAAAGTAGATCACCCTTTTATATCTTATTTTCTAGACAAATCAATCCTTCTCATAGACACACCGACCACTTGGAAATTATACTTTGATGGATCTTACACAAGTCATGGTTCAGGAGTTGGAATTTTGTTCATCACCCTTCAAGGAGATTCCATCCCTAAGTCATTCTGAATAACATTCCCCTGTACTAATAATATACCAGAATATGAGGCATTATTAATAAGACTTTGAATAGCAATAAAATAGAAAATCAAGGATCTTCAAGTCAATGGTGATTCACAGTTAGTGATAAAACAAGTTAATGATGAATATGATACTAAGGATGAGAAATTGATGCCCTAAAAATTCTTGGTGGATATCTTCAAACTATAGTTTGACAATGTTTCTTTTGAACAAATCCCATGAATCTAGAACAAAGCAGTTGATGCAATGGCTACCATCAGATCTCACTTGGACATCCCCAATAATGCATTACAATACAAGTTCTTGGTAGAAAAACTATTGATCCCTGCGTTTGATGTCCTTGAAACCGAACTTGTGTGCAAAATTGTTGGTCTTGATTCACCTTGGTACAAAGACATTTATACCTATTTACATGACCAAATCATACCTCTTGACTTGTCCCTTAACCAACGTAAGACTTTTATCCGACAAGCATCTAAATATGCCATCATCGGAGAAACCCTTTATCGTCATAGCCTAGATAGCACCCTCCTTCGATGTCTCGACTCAAATGAAGCACAAACAACCTTATAAGAGGTACATCATGGTATATGTGGAAATCACTCTGTTGGTCCCACCTTAGCCAAAAAGCTCATGAGAACATGATATTATTGGCCTATGAGGGAACGTGATGCCTATCATTTTGTAAAGAAATGTCACCAATGTCTGATATATGGAGATCTCATACATGTACCAGCTCAAGAACTACAACCGCTTACTTCACCATGGAAATTTTCTCAATGGGGACTCGACCTCGTAGGAAAAATCCATCCCACCTCTTCCAATGGACATAATTATGTTTATCCTTGTCGCCACTGAGTACTTTACAAAATGGATTGTAGTCGTCTGACTAACTTGCATTACTAAATTCATCTTGAATTACATCATTTTTTGTTATTGTATCCCACACTCTATAATTACAGATAATGACCTCCCTTTGAAAAATCAAGATGTTCGTGAGCTCTATGACAAATTCCATATTCAACATAATTTTTCCACTTTTTATTACCCCCAGGGTAATGGCCAAGTTGAGGCATCGAATAAGACTATCCTAAAGATCTTAAAGAAGTCTGCCAATGACATTGGTCATGACTAGAACTTACAACTTAACCCTACTTTATGAGCCTATCACACCAGTATTCATACCCCTACAAGAGCCACACCATATTCCCTTGTTTATGGATCTGAAGCAATACTTATTATAGAGGTCAAGTTACCATCCCTACAAGTCTCTATGCAAGGCCTAATTGATCAAGAAGAATATCGTGTATCTCATCTACAAGAGCTAGAGTTATTGGATGAAAATAGAAAAAAAAATATTTGACACACTTGCAAGCATATTAGAACCACCTTCGACGTAGTTAAAATAAGAAGGTTCATCCTATAATTTTTGACATTGGTGATCTATTTCTAAAGGAGAATGCAAAGAACCAAGAAGAATGAGAAAAACTTGGTAAATTTGAACCTAATTGGTTGGGCTCGTACATTGTCACAACAATATATGGATCTGGTGCTTATCAAATTTCTAATCCTGAAGGAGAATCATTGTCTGAACCCATCAATAGCATGCACCTTTGCAAGTATTATATTTTATTCTCAGCGTATCCCTTAAAAAGTCAAAAACACAAAAAAAAACAAAAAAGTTACCTTGATGAAAACTTGGAAAACACGCATCTTAGTGACAAGAAATTCAAAAAATAGTAAAGAGAAATAATTCATCCAAAATTGAAAACCACTTTCATGGCACTTTGGATAGGTACCATGGTGAAAAACTGGCAAATAAGCATCATGTGTAGCCAATATTTTCTCCTCTAACTATTGTCACTCCATTTGGTCTTTCATCCATTCACACCCATTCCTCATCCATAATAAAGCTTCGTCATCCTTTCCATGGCCTGAAGACCATCGAAATTTAGCATCCTTCACTTTCATATCCACCCATCGCATTCATCGCTTCTCCTCGTACATATTAAACTGGTCCTATACCTAACTAGGGGAAATTCCTTGAATTACATCTTCATGGGAAAGACTACATGGTATCAACCCTTTAAAACTTTAAAAATCCATAAAAATCATAAAATGTCCTGAAAAAATCCAAAAAAATCATAAAATCCTCAAAATCCAAAAGCATTAGAAAAACTTCAAAACTTCTAAAAATAGAGTTTGAATTTGAATCGATTTCGTTAGAGTGGTCAAATTGCATTGCCTCTATGAATTTTCTATGTAGTTAAGGCACATCTTAAATGGGCCCCCAAGGCATTAGGTCAGTCCCTTCAAGTTGTCCAAATAAAATCATGACTCAGTATTTGTTGAATAAGACAAAGTCAAGTTGTGTTGAACTACGAGGTCTCTGCGCACTGCTATGTAGGCAAGACTATCTATTGATGAGCCCCCGAGGCCCCTAGGTGAAGTCCTTTAGGGTTCATCGAGTTGAGTTGTGTACTTGGTCCGGAAGCAATCATCATTCAAAATACATCATGAAAAAATAAACAAATGATATATTTCATCAATCAATTATCTTATCATCCATCAACTTGGTCATTCGGTTGGAATGGGGCATCATGTCATTTGTCTCATTTAGTCTTATCTCTTATCTTTTATCAAGATGCATCCTTCCTAGGATTAGACTTTCTCAACCTTGTCATTCACCTTAAGAAGGATGTGTCCTTCTTGCAGTTAGGTTTCTTGTCAACACTTGTCACTTGGTTAACTTTATCAAATGTGTCCTTTACCTCAAACATGACGTGTCCTTCCTGTGGTTGGGTATTGTCACATCACTTGGTCATATTCATCAAACAAATAATCAATATTTTTCAACCTATCGATCAAATAAATCTGTTAGCTTTTGTCAAATTTTTAATCATTTTTTGTCAATCTATCGATCAAATCAATTTGTCATCTTTGTCAATTAACTTTGTCACACCAATCAATTTTATCATCTTGGTCAATCAATCTTGTCTTAATCAGGATGTGTCCTTCCTGAATCCAGGCACAATAAATCAAATCAATTGGTAAACCTTTGTCCACTTATCAATTAATTCTTGTCAAACTTATCAAATCAAATCTTGGTCATCTTGGTCAACCTAATCAATCATATCAAACAATCTTATCAAAACTATTAGCAAACACTATCTTGGCAAACACTTTATTGGTCTAGATTTTCTTATCTTTTCGATTGGTTTTGGTTCATGTTACTAGTCTCCTCGAGGATGTCCTATCAATGGATTTAGAGGGATGATGATGGATCACGACCTCTTTTCTTTGTTTGTTATTTGTGGTTTGTCTTGGAAAAAAGACTAGGATAATTGGATCCTTAGTATGAGTTGGGGCATTCCTTGTCTTTTGGCTCTGTCTTTTGAAATGCTTGTCTCTCACAAATGGTCACCTTGCACACCTTTCTTTATGACATACCATGGTGTTTGTGGTCCATTTGTGACATTTTTGTTGACCAATGATGATAAATATAAAAATGTAAGCATGAAAGTTGGTTCCATCATCATTTCCTATCTATCTTCTTTCCCCTTTTTGCAGTAACATCCATCTCATTCATGCTAACATTTCTTCTATCCTTCATCCTCTAGTCTTATCTTCCATTTCAAGAGCACATTTGTATTCTTTGAACCCGCCTGTCCTCTCAAGGGGACATACCACAACCCTCCTCATCATCCTTCCCCTTTCTCTTTATACTGGGGCATATTTCAGAAACAAATTTCTTTGACAAAACGCAATGAACCGCATTATGTCAAAGAGGGGCAAAATGTAGAAACTGAAAAAATGTCCTAAGTCTGCGAGCAACATCTTTCCTTAGTCGTCATCCTCTAATAATTAAATAATTTTAATTATTTAATTATTCCTGATCGTATTCGTTTATTAATTAAATAATTTTTAATTATTTAATTAATTCATTTTCTAATCTTTATTCTACCCTCATCAATTAAAATAAATTAATTGCGTCACTAATACCCCCTTTCTTCAATCATTAAATAAATCATTATTTATTTAATTATTTATCTTTCATCACCTGTCTATAGTCAGATAAAATTATTATTTGACCTTTTAATCATCTATGATTAAATAATTGACGAAACTATTTAATTATGTGTCATTCTTCTCTTTTAAATAATTGATCCAAATCAATTATCCATGTCTAATTTCTATTTCCTCTTTTAATTAAATTTATGAATTTAATTAAGTCTCCTTGTTCATTTCCTCTAAATAAATAATTTGAAAATAAATTATTTATTTGCCACTTGTCCTTCTCCTCCATTTTCAAATAAACAATTTAAAATAAATTATTTATCCCTCCATTTTGGTCAAAGATCCCCTATCATTATTTCATGTCATAGCCATAGGCATCATATCTTTTCCATGCATGGAATATTCTGGTTGCATCAATTTTCAACCGTAGATCTTGGATCTTTCTAGAAAATCGATCTTGGTCATCCATTTTGTAACCTCCCTCTCATGAATTCTCATTCGTTGATCTTAGAATCTTTCTAGAAGATCAATCTCATCCGTCCGTTCGAATGGTTGTCTATAAAAGTAGCATTTCTCCTCCATTTTTAATTTAACAACCATTATCTCCAACTTTCTTTCTTACTATTTTACAGGTATTTGCACATGTGAAGAACCAAATTTGAGGGAAAAAATTGCAAAATGGAGAAATAGGAGAGACAAGAGAAGTGAAGCAACTTCAAGCATGGGGAGTATTTAGTTTGATGCTTTCATTTTACTCATGCATTGTTTGTATTCTCTTGTTTAGATTGGGATTTTAGCTTAGATTTGTGTTGGCTGTCACTTTATCTATGCTATTTGATTTTTACCATCTTACATATGTGTATAATATTCATGAACTATAATAATATATATATATATATTTAATATAAATCTCTCAATTTTGGAAATCGAATTATTTTATAATTGATTTAATATTAATCTCTCAACTTTGAAAATCACCTTATTTCATATTCAATGAAATATTTATCATTCAACTATGAAAATCGATTTATTTCCAAAAGAAATTGATTATTTGTCTTTTAAACTATGGAGAAAAAAATATTATTGAATTGAAATATTTCTGAAGTTTAAAATTTGCAACAAAATTTAAATTTATTACTACGCCTAAAGAAGTCGTGCGTCTTGGATAAATGCATGCATATGCAAATGCATTTGACCAAGTTATGAAAATGAATGTTGGAAGCTCTGTCGACTTTGCCTGGAAAATAGGCAATGTGTATACAATTCATCAAATAAATTTTTCTCTATGATCATCTTTACCCACCATAATATAAAATTGGTGCCACATCTAAAGAATAAACCTATAGGTGTTGATTGGCACAATTTATCCATGTGTTTTGAATTAGTCTTCAAATGCTATCAATTGTTGGAGGATAATTCACCTGTTTATGTACTGAGTAAGGCAGGGAGTTAGCACCACCTCCAGTTGAAAATGTCTAACAAGTTGTGGCGGAAAATCACATGCCAAAAAAAAAGGGAGGATGGGATCTATAAATAGTCACCCAACCTTGTTTTTATTCATTCATTTTCATTCATACACATTCACCCATTTCATTCTGATTATACTCATTTCTTTGTGATTGAATATTTTAATCGTATTCCCCTCTTTCATATTTGAGATATCTGAACATCATATATTTTTACTATCTGTAATTAGTTAACAACTTCCATCATTTTTGAGTGTCTACTTGAGAAGGCGTGTTATACCAGAACATACGCCTATTGTTAATTATTTTTGAATTACTAGTTCTGAATATTTAAATCTATGTGAGGAAAAGAAAAATATTGAGAGGGAGCAAACAATTATTTAAGGTGTTGGAAGTTGTGGGATTGGTCAAAAGTGATGGATGTGTTATTAAAATTCTGAGGAAAAAAAAATTATAGGCATGAGATATTCTTCTACTATCTATTTCTATGGTTATCCAAATAATGTTGCTTGAATTGTGTTTTTTGTCTGTGCATAGGAAGTCAATTGGTTCTTGAACTATATTTCAGTTGTGCTTAGGAAGTGAAATGTTTAAAGATAAAAGATGCATTCTATTTGTATTTCATATTAATTGTATGATCTCCATATAAGGAGAATACCAGTTGCATTAGCTACTATATACTAGGTTTGAAATGAATGCATGAGTTAAGTAAAGTTCAACTAGCTAAGTTATTAGGTTAACTCAGAAGAGCTTGTGATACTCCTAGGATAAATATTCCAGTGTGGGAGGGAATTTGTGAAATACTTGTTATTCTGATTCATTTCTAGTGGTTTAGTATGTTGTAGGATGTTTGGGATACAAATTATCCATTGAAGGACAAAACCTATGTGTAGTGTAAGATAGCCCTAAGTCAAATCAGCCCTAAGTAGTGTTTATGATAGATGACCTTCATTTAAAGTACTGAATGAGAAAAATTTGGCCAAAAGAGTGCAATGTATGACATCCAATTAGACTATGTGATGCTTGAGACTACAGTGTCAGTTCATCATGATGCTTTATGCTAGTTTCAGATTGTAGGTTTACAAGGTTCTAGTTATGTAGGACACAACACTATGCTCATTTGGTTAACAATATTGATTACTCAACCAATCTCTTCATCAAAGGGAAGGTTCATCTATCAAATGATAGATGTGTGAGGGACCGCATTATAAGTCCCTGGCTGGCAAAAAAATGCCCAAGTGATGCCTCTCCTCTATAGCAGGCAACTGAAGAACCAAGATTTGAAAGGATGGATTCTTGGACCTTATTACTACTATTTGTTCAAAAGCTCCATGAGCTATGTATTTACTTGTATGTTTTCTTACTTTGATGCATATTTGAAAAGAAAAGGTTTACTTATTAAAATATGTTGTATCATGTATTGAATTTATTAATAAAAGAATTTTTTATTTTATTTCAATGGCTTTATTACTCGTTACTTTACTTTTTAAGTGTAAAATTAAGAAATTTTAATTTACATAAGGGTTAGGTCATTATATGTGGTATCAGAGCTACTAGGTTTTGCACTGAAACCTATGAGCTCATTACACCACAAGAAGATAATGGTTGAAAAGTTCTTGTTCCACAACGACAAGGTAAAATAACTTAGTGAAGTAAAAAGGAAGATGTGATTCTTAGTAACTTGTGTAAATTGGGATTAGTTAAGAGTTATCCTTGGAGTAGGAAATCCTAAACCAACAACTTATGCTATTACCTAGGATTTTAAAATATTATGCAATCAGGTCATGTAGGAAGGTTATGAAGAATAACCAATATATACCTTACCCTACAAAATAGTTATATGACTTTAAGGGAATGTGAAGGAATGAGATAACCCTTTTATAGTAACAAACTATAGTTGTAAAAGAGTTAGGAACTTGTGGATTTGGAGGAAACACTACAAATCTATGAGTATGAAAAGTTAGCATTAATTAGATCAAAGGAGGAATTCAACAAAAGAGGTATCCACAAGGGATGGAGAAATCTTGACATAAACCTAATTCTTGTGTAAAGATAGGATCTTATAAAAAAATAGTTAATACTTAGAGATTAACAAAGTAGTGTGGGGCGCATATCAGTTAGTGGGTGAAGCCTCTAACTGGTGGATGAAAAAAAAGTTGGAACTTAGCATAAGTTCATGGAAACTAACTTGGGAAGAATTTGTGGATTTTTTCCATAAAATATGGTTACCACAACTTTATTATGACAAGAAACTCATTGACTTCAAGGAGTTGAGGCAAGGGACCATGACGGCTCATGAATACTAGGAGAAGTTCACCCGAATTTTGTGTCATGTCCCCATATATCATAAAGAGAATGTTTCCACATCAATAAATTCATACTGGGACTCAATAGAAGAATTGATGGAGAAATAGATATGCATGGTCCAAAAACAATGAACCTTGTATACAAAAAATCCATCAAGCAAGAAAAAAATCTTAAGGTAGATTCCAATCAACAAGAAAAGAAAGAGAAAAAGAGGGATGTAGAAGATCCCAATAAGATAGCTCCTAAGAAGGAGGAATCTACGTTGAATGCTGAAAAGTAGAAAGGGAAAATATCTCACTATAATGGAAAATATTTTAGGAGAGATCAGAAAATAAATAACTCCAACATGGGTAACACTAGCAAGGCTAATGAAGATGCTATTTTTTTTGGAGAAACCATGGATAAAAGAGGACCAAGAGTAGGATTTTTTATATGCAAAGGGAATCACTATGCAAATGAATGTCCTAATAAAACTTATGGTTCCCAACCTTGTGGTAACTCATTACCCACTTAGTAGGCCATGTTTTTGTTGGCATGTGGCTAAGTAGTTTTGCTTGTAGGTATTTTCATTGATGGAAACCCAATTCATGCAACTCAAGTCTTGCATTTGAATGAGCAACACTATTTTTTGCTCCTACTGGTAGAACAAAGCAAAGAATAGGAGATTCAGTTAAAGGCATGAAATTTGGTCTAATCATCCCACCAGATAGGTATTTTGGGTTATGAAACTTTGAGGAAGGTTTTTAGAGGCTTGCAGTATCTCAGTTTTGATGTGCACTCACTGGTAAGCAATCTAGGTGGTACAAAACACTAATATGTCAATTATCTATGCTAGAAGGTCGACCCGACAAAGATGAAATTCATGGATGTATAGGATGAAATTAACTATAAGTCTCAATATTAGATTGTGTTGTTTGGGTCCTCTCTTGGTCTTAACCAACTTTGGAGGATGTGAATAAAGATTTTATGGTGGATCTGGCCAACAAGTTAAAATATCTTAATACCATATGAAGTCAATTGTTGGATCAATTAATCTTGATTGTGGATATATATAAAAGATTGATTTTGTCATTTAAAATTGTGTGGGTGTGATAGAAGTGGTGTTCGGATATAAATAATTTTAAATTGTGATTCATAGCAGAGCAATAATGCAAAATTGATGCGAAGAGAAGTAAAGAGAAGAGCGAAGTGGGAAATCAGAGAGTGGATCCAGAATAAGTTTCATGAGCTTCACCGGAACTGTTACTTGGTATTGTTAGATGCTATCATCTTAGTTCACCCCTTCAGATGGTTTTAATCTGAATTTTGTAGGTAGTAAGCCTTTCTCTTTTGTGAAATGAGCTCTAGGAAGTGTGCCTAAATTCAAGTGCATTCCCTTTATAAACAACTATATTTGAGTACTCAAATTGTGGATTAATCTCCACCGTGGTTTTTCCCCTAATAGGGTTTCCACACAAAAATATGTGTCATGGTGTTGTATATGTTTACTTTGAATGCATACATATTTTCTTTAATACAATGGTGAAATGATTTCATGATTTGAATGGATGGAGTTTGAATTATTTTTGAACATTGATTCACCCCCCCTCTCAGTGTTCCCTTGAGTCCAACAGTTTCAGTAGAGGATACATGTTGTTGTAGATGGTCGAAAAGATGATTACCAAGTGATGTCGGTCGAAACACCAGGCAAGGGATCCCAAAGTAGTAACTCTCAATATTTTTAAGGTGCTAGGAACACATAAGAGAAGCGGAATGGAGAATTATCACAGTGCAAAGTCTAGTGGGACCAGTACACATAAGACTCGACAATTTGGGAGGATTATGTAAAAATTTGGTAGAAGTTTCTAGACATTCTCAAAGCTTTTGAGAATGAGGAATAAATGTAGAATTAGATTTTATGTTTGAATAATACCTTAGGTCATCGAGGATGATGATTCATAAGGGGGGAAGTATGTTACACCCCAATTGTATAACTACTATGTATTAGTACTACATAGGGAAAAATGATTGTAATGAGAATTCTGAGATTGGATAAAATATGTTGTCCTTGTTATCACTATGAGTGCTTTCACATTTAATTTTTGTCTCATTACTGTTGTTTCAATTGATTTTATCCATGGAAAATTATTGTATTATAAGGTTATTGAATTTTTTGAATATTCTAACTCTTGATATTTTTATGTATACTGCTTATGTTATGAACATTTGGCTGTCATGAGATTATGTTAGTGGATGTAGGTATATGAACCATTCCTCCAAGTGGAGGGGAAGTATCATTCGGGAGAGGAGCTTGGTCAGATAATTGGTAAAGTGAACTATCTAAGCATACACACACATCACCTTAAATTGAGTGAACTAAGTCAGTTGTGTTGGTTATAGGTAAGTCATTTGTAGCCTATATGATTGTATTAGGAGTCTAGTCTACTTATGTATGCATTTATAAGTGATGTTTATCTATGTATCTGTCTTGTGATTTTATGATCATAATTATTGTAATGTAAATGGATGTAAGTGAATCTAAAGTGACATATATACATATATATAGTATATAAATCTATCCATATGTATATACATATCAATACAAGCATACACTAGCAAATGAATATGCCCATATGGATGCATCGATATGGTATACCTACACATACGTGTACATAGAGGTATATACAGGTATATATATATGCACACATCCTTTATATGTGGATATTATTAATATTGTTATTATTATCACCTTACAAAATTATATATATATTGGATATATTCTGACTTGATCATGATATATATATATATATAATGGGGCAATATATATATGTAAATATATATATATTAATATTATATATCATAGTGAAATCAATACACACACATATATCTAGCATACTGAAGTATTTAATATATATATATATATATAATATTCATGAACTATAATATATATATATATATATATATATATATGAAAATATATATTTAATATTAAATCTCTCAATTTTGGAAATTGAATTATTTCCTAATTGATTTAATATTAATCTCTCAACTTAGGAAATCAAATTATTTCCTATTCAATGAAATATTTATCATTCAATTATGAAAATTGATTTATTTCCAAAAGCAATTGATTATTTATCTTTTAAACTATGGCGAACAAAATATTATTGAATCAAAATATTTTTGAAGTTTAAACTTTGCAACAAAATTTAAATTTATTACTACACGTGAAGAATTCACGCGTCCTGGAGAAATGCACACATATGTAAATGTGTTTGAACAAGTTATGGGAATGAATGAAACCAACGTAGGAATCCAATGCAGTTGGAAGCTCTGTCGACTTTGCCTGGAAAATAGGCAATGTGTATACAATTCATCAAATGACTTTTTCTCTGTGATCATCTTTACCTACCATAATATGAAATTGGTGCCACATCTGAAGAATAAACATGTAGGTGTTGATTGACACAATTTATCCACTTGTTTTTAATTAGTCTTCAAATATTGTCAATTTTTGGAGGACAATTCTCCAATTTATGTGCTGAGTAAGGTAGGAAGTTAGCGCCACCTCCAATTGAAAATGTCTAACAAGTTGTGGTGGAAAATCACATTCCAAAACAAAAAGGAGGTTGGGCTCTATAAATAGTCGCCCAACCTTCCTTGTTTTTATTCATTCATTTTCATTCATATGCATTCACCTATTTCATTATGATTATACTCATTTATCTGTGATTCAAGATTGAAATTGTAATCCCCTCTTTCATATTTGAGATATCTGAGCATCATATATTTTTACCAACTATAATTAGTTAACATCTTCCACCATTTCTGAGTGTCTACTTGAGAAGGCATGTTATACCATAACATACACCTACTGTTAATTATTTCTATGTAATTACTAATTTTGAATATCTAAATCCATGTGAGGACAAGAGAAATCTTGAGGGGGAGCATACAATTATTTAAGGTGTTGGAAGTTGTGGGATTGGTCAAAAGTGAAGGTTGTGTTATCAAAATTCTAAGGAAAATAAAATTACAAGCATGGGATATTCTTCTACTATATATTTCTATGGTTATCCAAATAATGTTGCTTGAATTGTGTTTTATGTTTGTGCATAAGAAGTGAATTGGTTCTTGAACTATATTTCAGTTGTGCTTAGGAAGTGAAATGTTTAAAGATAAAAGTTGCATTCTAGTTGTATTCTACATTAATTGTATATCTCCATATAAGGAGAATACCAATTGCATTAGCTACTATATACTAGGTTTGAAATGAAGTTATGAGTCAAGTAAAGTTCAACCAACTAAGTTATTAGGTTGACTCAGAAGAGTTGTGATACTCCTAGGATACAGATTCCATTGTGGGAGGAAATTTGTGAAATACTTGTTATGTTGATTCATTTCTAGTAGTTTAGTATGTAGTAGGATGTCTAGGATATAAATCCATTAAAGGAAAAAACCTATGCGTAGTGTAAGATAGTCCTAAGTAAAATCAGCCCTGAATAGTGTTTATGATAGATGAACTTCATTCAATGTAATGAATGAGAACACTTTGGCCAAAGTAGTGCAATGTACGACATCTACTTAGACTGTGTGATGCTTGAGATTACATTGTTAGTTCATCATGATCCTTTATGCTAGTTTGAGATTGTAGGTTTACAAGGTTCTAGTTATGTAGGACACATCACTATGCTCAGTTGGTTAATAGTATTGGTTACTCAACCAATCTCTTCGTAGAAGGGAAGGACCATCTATCAAATGATAGATGTGAAGGGGACCACATTATAATTGCATGGTTGGTAGAAAAGCATTTGCGTGATGCTTCTCCTCCACAATAGGCAACTGAAGAACCAATATTTGAAAGGACATATTCCTAGACCTTCTTACTACTATTTGTTCAAAAGCTCCATGAGCTATGTATGTACTTGTATGTTTTCTTACTCTGATGTATATTTTAAAAGAAAAGGTTTACTTATTAAAATATGTTGTATCATGTATTGAATTTTTCAATAAAAGAAAAAACATTTTTTTTTATTTCAATGGCTTTATTGCTCGTTACTTTACTTGTTAAGTGTAAAATTAAGAAATTTTTAATTTACATAAGGGTTAGGTGGTTACAAGAAATAACTTAAAAAATGATCTTAATAAGCCTTTTTAACTGATCACTTAGTAAAGTCAAAGTCATTAATGATGGCGTATGTCAAGGGAGGATAAATGCACTAGCGGTGAAAATCACCACTCGTGCATGTGAGGAACATGTCAAGAAGAAACATGTTGGAGTGGTGATTTTCACCACTGGTTCATGTGAGGTGTAGGAGTGGTGAAAATCACTGCTCCAATGCATGGAGTGAATTTTTCAACTCAAGGATCATGTAGGAGCATTGAAAATCAACAATCCAACATGAGTGAAAATTTGACTAACTCCAAAAGAGTGGGAATTGACAAAAATACCCGTTTCGAAGATTTTTGAAAGACGAACAATAAGAGATGCTCAAATGGGTGATTTGATTTATAGGACTACGCATTGAGGGAAATTGAAATTTTCCTCATTTTGCATTCTTGGAGAACATAGAAATACGAAATGGACAAGTTTCATAGGGGGTTATCTCGTGAATTGAGCACTACTAGATTTGAGGATAACACAGACCTAGGAAATTTTTGAGTGTGTACATTCCAAATTTACTCCAAGATAGAAAATTACCAATATTCCTTGAGAATTTTATACAATCTAACCCAAATAGTGATTTCATGATTTAAAAATTGATTGGGTTGAAATTTGAGGATTTTCTTTTTTAAGAAAAGGATTTGTTGACATCTATCATCCAAGGGCTAGATTGCAAGATATTCTTGCTAACATCTTCATTGGGGAATTCCATTATAAAGAAGATCTACTTTTTCCCTTTAAGGGGATAAAATTTTACAAGTTCTATTTTTTTTTTTAAGATCCTCCCTTGAGGCTCATAATCAAAAGGTTGGTAGGGTTTATGGCTAGTTTTTCTAATAAGACAAGATTGATTTGGTTATTTTGTAGAGGTTTGGCATACTTTTCTTTTATTCCAATGTAATTTTTTGTTGTTTGTGTCATGTAAATTTTTTTTGCTCACTCCCTCTTCATGAATTTCAACAATCTTGGTCAAGACATTATATAATATTAAACCAAATGTTAATCACAAGTGCAGTAATTCCTATATTTTTTATTTAAAAATAATAGATTCTAAGATTGCTATTACAATAAAATCTAAAGGATGAAACACCCTTCCAAATGTTTATGATATAAATATTGTTCCTAAAAATGATCTAGTTAAAATCAATGGGTTTACCCCTTAATCCCTAATACCTTTATTCATAAACATTTAACTTCCCTAAATACCCCATCCTAGTGCTTAACCAAATACCCACCAACCATATATTAGTTCCATACTAGTTGAAGCTCCCAAATTGGCCCTAAAATATCACTTTGCTAAATCATTGACCCCTAGTGAGCTTGATAAAATATGAAAACTAATTAGAATTATGTCTAATGAGATCATTTATCTAAAAAGAAAATAAATCTACTAAAGGCCCCACATATTTGATAATCAATGGCTCCAATTCCATATTATAGTACTCTATCTATTCAAGGTTATAGATCTTACCAACATAGTTAGGGATAATACCAAAAGCCTACCTTTTAAGAAAATAGAGTACTTAGCTAGAGATCTCATTGTTGTATAAGATAATTATGTTGATGAATCTACATTATGATGCTATCTAGGTTCAACCTCACATAATACAACTTCTTGTTGTCAAAATTTACAAACAAAAGCTATTCCCATTTCCAACCAAACTCAAAATAATGACCAAGGTAGCCAAGTACATGAAAAATATATTAATCAAGAATCATTTACCCAAGAACAATTTTTTTTTATTAAGATTATAAAACTTATACAATGAATTAACTAGAGAAAATATTTAGAAGGCCATAGGTTTAATCTAGTTACCAAATCAAGGAAAATAGAAGGGTTATAGAAGAACAAGCTCACACAAGGAAAGTTTCACTAGATATACAAAATATATATAAAGAATAAAAAGGCATTAGTCAAACGAAATAAATAGGTTGTAGATAGACCAGATTCCCCCATAAAGCAAGTAATCATTTTCCAAATTGTAGAAAAAAGATAAGCTAGGTTAAACCCAAGGCCTTTTACTTTACTCTCATATGCATAGATAGATTGATTCATAGTTGCATGATAGACTTTGGCTAAAGTACCTTTGTAATTTTCAAGAAGTTTGTTGATGCATTATACAATATATGAAATTTTCACTAAATGTGTGATCTAGATAGATTTAAGCCTATCAATGAATTTGGATTAGTAAATAACCTTCTATGATTTCTCTAATTTCAAAATATTCCAAGATATATTCATAAATGAGTGTCTTTATGATTTTTGCATTTTCCTTTCTAGAGATTTCAATGTAAGGATTAGAGGCTATTAGTAATTAGACCACATACATATGTCCATAAAGACTAGTTATGGAGCATGAATAAAAATATCTTTTGAATACCTCATTATACACCACATAGAGACCATGACCATGATTAAGACCAAGCAAAATTGTTATTTTGTAATTGAGGATGTTTGTTTTTTCTCTATAGTCTATGAAGAACTCCATACATCCCAACAAGTCCTAAATAAAGAATATAATCAATGGTGGGAAACATAAAATAAAGAAAATGTCATTTGTGAATTTTTTTAAGGACTTTATTTGGGAAAATAATCATTCCTAAGGGAAAATATGGCTATTGTTACCACTCCTAGGTCATGTACTATTCCAATTATTCCAAATTTTTCAATGGAATTATTGCTTCAAGTGCCTTAGATGTAGTTGATGTACTATTGTGTGAATTTCCTCTTGTAGTGCCACATTCCTTACTCATGGTTTTTGCTTGTTGTAGAGTTTTGTGATACATTCTCATGGTCTTGGTGATTATGCCTTGTCTTGCACCTCCTCTCCTATGCTTTATGTAAAGAACACTTATGCAAAGGTTTCTTGGTCTAGTATTCTTGAAGGTGGTACTTTCCTTTGTCTAATTCATCTTGCCCTTCCAAGTAGGGGAAACCCTTTTTGTGTTATCCTTCCTCCCCTATGGTTATCTATGGTCAAGAGGTACTAGATAATGAAGAAAATTTTAAATGTCAACCTATTATTTGAATATGCAATGGTTTTTTGGTTTCCCTCTTAGAATTGAAAAAATGGGCTTTGGATGATTGGAGGCCTCTCACTAAGGGTGAGAATGAACTCTATCCTTGTGCTAGAGGTTTTTTATAAAATCCTTCCAATCAAGTGATGATAGGATACGATTGATGGAGGGTGAGGTTTGGTTGTGGGGAAAGAACTCACTCTCTCTCAAACTTTGGTTTCCAATGTTCAACCCTCTTATAGAATCCATAAGTATTTTCCCTATTTGGGTTATATTTCTCAATCTTCTAGTTTTGTGAAGTTTATTGTTTTGAATATATTGATAATGCTATTGGTCATTTTTAAAATAATATTCTACGTCAATGAACTATGGCCATACTACTTATGCATGCATTCTTATGGACATTGGCACTAAAGGTAGAAAAAATAATTGGGAGGTAAAATCACTAAAAATATAAATAAAATCCATTCAAAAGAGACTAATACCTTCAATTATCCTTCTCTATGGATTAAGCTCAAGTTTGCATCCAAGAAATTTTTTATTTGCTCTTGATTGTTGGTTTTTGGATTTCTCTTATGATAATTACAAGATAACAAGGATAGTATGAATCATGATTGATTAAAATGGGAGAGAAGGCCTCAATTTGTAGAATTTTTGATGGATAAATGGAGGGTCAAGATATTCTTGTGGAATGGAGGGTTAAGATTTCATGAGATGGAAAGGCTTAGTGTTGTGAAAAGTATCACAAGGAGTATGTAAGGAAACTAAGGTAGCAGAAAAACTCCCTACACTAATCTTGAGAGGAGGATAATGAAAAACTTTATAGATCTTTACAACAGTTACAAAAAGTTTAAACATAAATAAACATAAATATAATGCATACCACAACATAGTGATTTACATGGGGAAAGCCATTTTGAGAGATAAAAACACCACACTCCAAAATCCATACAATATGTTATTTAGAAATCATAAATATTATAATATGCTTGTAGAGAAAGATTTCCACAAGAGTATCACCAACTAGAGATTTAGAGGCAATGCAATCACTATCAAAATCTCATAATACATCACAATACACAACTATAATACAACACCCTCATAAAATAGGGTTTATTTCTAAGGAAATTCAAGCCAAAAAAATATCAAATGTTAGATCTAAGATATGATGATGAACGGTCCAAATTTAAAATAATAAAATATACATAAAATTTGGCTTTCGGGGGCACTTCCCCCAATCCCCTAGACCCCTTACAAGGGGTACCCCTTTACACCTCCTCATTCTTACCTATGAACCATACCTTATGTAATTGCAAGGTTGAGACACATTTTCCCAACAAATCTCCCACTTGTCAAACACCTTGCAAGAGCAATGTGAGGGAGTATAAATATCATCTCTTAATTGCTAGGGGCTAAAAGGCCCATAGACTCTAAACACCATATGATCTTCTTTATGCTCAGAGGCTTATTTAAAGAATTAAAAAAAATCATCAAAGTCTCTACCTCAACCAATTTTATCCTGTCATCTTCGGCCATATCTCTAACAAAATAATATTATACATCAATTTTCTTGATCTTGGCTTGAAATGTCAGGTTTGTAGCTAGATAGACCACACTCTAACTATCATAATAAATTTTCACTGAACCTTTTTTATTCCAATATCTAAAGAAAATATTTTAAGACAAATGGCTTCTTTACAAGCATGAATAAATACCATATAATCAACTCTAGTAGTGATCAAAACAAACACAACCTATCACCTACTCATCTAACTAACTGCACCACCAAATAAAGTAAGAACATAAGCATTGATTGATTGTCTACTATCAACATCATCTACCCAGTCTGAATCCACATAACCATGAATATCAAGGGAAATCTCATCTTTAGATAAATTATTATGATAACAGAAGGAATACTTTGAGGTACCACATAAATATTTGAAGACTATTTTAACTGCATCCCAATGAAATATACCAGGATTAGACATATATCTAGAAAGAACCACCACTTCTTGGGAAATGTTTGTTCTAGTACAAAACATGGCATACATCACACTTCCAACTGAACTCTAGTAGGAACTCTTCTCATGTATTCCATCTCTGATGGGGATGTTGGACAATCTGAAATAGATAACTTTTTTCTAACTGAAAAAGGAACACACAATAGTCTACAATCCTGCATGTCAAATATTTGCAAAATTGAATTGAAATACTTACTATGGAAAAGCTATATATTTCTATTCACTCTATCTCTTTTAATTTTCATCCCAAGAATGTGTGTAGCTACACCAAGATATTTCATTTCAAATCTAGCTGGAAGTTGAGATTTCAGTTATAAAATCATACCTTTCCCTTTACCAAAAAATAACATATCATCAACATATAATGCAATAAACAGGAAATGATCACCATCATTTTTATAATAAACACAATGATTTGATTTAGAATGATCAAATCCCAAACTCAACACATATTTATCAAATTTATAATACCACATCCTAGGACTCTCTTTTAGGCCAAATAAAGATCTCCTCAATTTGTAAACTAATTTACTTATAGCTTTCACCATATAGTTCTCTAGCTATGTCATATAAATATCCTCCTCCAAGTCACCATGAAGGAAATTAGTTTTCATATCCATTTTCTCAACCTCTAAATCATAAGCAAAAACAATAGAAATAAAAAATATAATCGATGTCATTTTTTTCATGGGAGAAAATATATCACCATATTCAACACCCTCAACTTGAGAGTAACCTTTTGAAACCGACCTTGCTTTGTACTTCTCAATACCTCCATTTAAACCAATCTTTTTATTGAGTTCCCATTTGCAACCAAAATATTTTCTTCCTTTGGGAAATGGTACAAGATCACATCTATCATTCTTTATCAAAGTTGTCATTTCTTCATCCATAGAAATCCTTCAAGATTCTACATCATTCATACCTAATGTATCTTCTACTGATCTGGGTTCATCCATGTTAGTATTCAAAGAAAAAATACATTTCCAATCATCAAGTGAATACCTTTCAGGTGGTTGTCTATGTCTTGTAGACCCATGAACAAGCTGAGTTGTATCTTCTTCCTCCTCTTCTAAAGATTCAGAGCTAGATGAGCTCTCCTCAACTTCTTGTCTATCCATGAGCCTTAATTTAACTTTCTCAGATGTAGAGGGAAATTGAATCACATATTCTTGTTTACATTGTTATACCTGCAATGCAATAAAATAAGTGTTAGTTTCTCTAAAAATAATACTTCTATATATTACCTTTTGTGTAACAGGCTCCCAAAGCTTGTATCCTTTCACACCATAATTGTATCCGATGAAGATATAGTTCAAAACCTTGTTCTCCAACTTTTTTACTTCTCCTTTGGCACATGTACATATGCCTCACAAAAAAAAACTATAAGATGTATTAATGAATTATTGTGACCCTGCAACCATGATTCTATAGATGTCTTATCAACAAGAGTTGATGTAGGAGTCCTATTAATCAGGTAATTGTAAGTGGCAACAACTTCAACCCAAAACATTTGTTCTAGACCAATACCATTCAACATAATCCTAGCCTTCTCCATTAGTGTCTTATTATTTCTGAAACTTCATTCTATTGTGAAGAATACAAAGCCGTCTTTTTTCTATGAATACCACAATCTTTACAAAATCTATCAAAATTGTTAGAGAAAAATTCACTACCATTAGAAGTCCTCAAACATTTTTTTTTCCAGTTTGTAACTCAACCACTGCTTTAATTTATTTAAATCAATTGAAAACTTCAAATTTACTCTTTAGAAAGTATACCCATTTCCTTCTACTATAATCATCAATAAATGAAACATAATATGTGGATTTTCCAATTGAAGGAACATCTACAAGACCAAACAGATCAGCATGAATAAGATCCAATACACCACAATATTTATGAGAACTCAAGTAAAATTGAACATAATTTTATTTTCCATAAATTCAATGCTCACAAAAATCAAATTCAAGATTTAGAAGAAAGAGCACCCTTGGGTACCCAGAATCCATGACCATCTACTAAAGATGAAACCATCACCTCTTCCATAGAGTTTATTTTCATATAACTACTATTGTACTCAATAGTGTATACATGAAGCTTATACAATGTGCCATATCTAGCACCTCTAGTAATCACCATAGCACCTCTAACCATCTTGCATCCTACATCAAAAAATGATACCTCTATATGTGCATCTATTAGTTTGATCACATATAAAAGATTTTTTGCTAATCCAGGGATATACTACATTCCATTAATCATTTTTATTCTAACTTTATCATGACCAACAATATTTAAATAAGAATCATCACCCAAGTACACCTTACCTCCATCAAATTCTTCATATTCAAAAAACCAATATCTATTAAAGTTCATATTAAAAGATGCACCTGAGTCAATTAACCATGCATCATTATCTACATGTGTTTCCAAAGCTATAATGAATGCATCACAAATTTCCTTCTCGAACGCAAAATCCGAATAAAATATCTTCAAGTTTTCTTCTTGTGTTCTTCTTTGCAGTCTTTAAAAATATGTCTAGGCTTACCGCAATTCAAGAAAATAACTTTGGACTTTCTAGGAGATTTAGATCTCCCCTTGGACTTGGATTTATCATGCTTCTCATTCTTATTTCCTTTTTCCTTAGGTCTTCAATTAATATTTAGGGCCTCTTTGGCACCGATGGATACCTTCCTCGACATCTCTTTATAAATAAAAGAACTCACCACATCTTCAGTCTTCAATATAACATAAGTAATCCCTATAGCCATAACAAGAGAATCCCATCAATCAGGTAAAGAACAAAGAAAGATCTAAAATTTATCCCCCTCATCCATTTTGACACCAATTTATGTCAACTGAGCCACCAACATATTGAATGCTTCTAGGTTTTTTGTAACTCATCCACCCTCTTCTGGAAATTCTCAAGGAATATAATTTCTTCCTCAAAAAAATCTTGGTCACTAAAGATTTAGCTTGATACATCTCACCAATTTTCTTCCATAGTTTATGTGCAGAGGTCTCTTCATGGACATTGATTAAAACATGGTGTACCAAGCACAATCTGATTAAACCCTTGGCTTTATGGTCCATAACATCATATTGAGCATCCAAAGTAGGATCTGCAGGCCTTGAAATATTCTCATCAACAACATCCCACAAATCTCAATCTATCAAAAAATCCTCCATCTTTGGCTTCCATATTTCAAAATTATTTCTAAAAAATTTATCCACCTCTATACTCCTTCATGAAATTTCCATTCAAAAATTCTTGCAACAAGATTAAAAATTATCTTCTACACAAGCTCCCACTCAAATTTGGATTAGTTCAAAAAACACAACAACCCAAATTGAAACCAAAGGTGATGAGGCTACGATACTACTTGTAAGGAAGCTAAGGTAGCAAAAAAAATTCCTACACTAATCTTGAAAAGAGGATGATGCAAAACTTTACATATCTTTACAAAAAAAATTGATTCGAGGTAAAACATGTTTTTAAGGGGCCCCGAAACCTTTTACAAAAAAAAGAGCTGCTTCAAAAGATAAAAACAAAGTTCAATAAATAGCCAACAAGTGGAAAACCATAAGAAAAATTAGTTGCCAAAAAAGAGGACCACAAACAATAGCTACATATTATTTAAAATATATGTAGCCTCCATGTCACTGTCGGTTATCTTTTGATGCACTTCCATCACCTCAGTGATCTCTTTGGTAGGTATCCCAACTTTAAGATTAGTTTTATTGCGGGTCTGAGTGCAAGGACCCTTTTCACTTACCTCTTTAATCAAAACACATGATATACCAACATCAATCCCAACAGTGTCCATACCACCCAAAGCATCCTCCATCCACTGCCTCACCTTCTTGTTGAGGATGGTCAAACACTTAGCTTCATTCCTCATAATAGATTTGTTGAAATACCTTGTCTAGATTCAGATTAATCCATTCCATTTTCTCTTCAAGAGCCACAATTCTCTTTTCAAAAAAAATCTTTAGTTTTAACTTTTCACCAGTAAAACTTTTTATAGCATCAAATAGATGATTAACTTGAGCCTATAGAGAGGAGTTCAAAGGGTTAGGAGAATCCATTTCTTTGCTAATCACACCATGGACCTTCACATTAGTCAAATTTAATTCATGGAAAGCCCATTTAAACAGTCTGAATAGATAGATGGAGCCCTCTTTAGCCAATCCCAACACATTAGGAAGATCCTCCCGGTTGAAGTTGAAAACATCCACAGTATCCACCCCATTCTCCTGGGAGTCCTTGCTCAAATTTTCTCTTTCTTTAACCTCTTTCCCTTTTTGACCAACAATCGACTTCTTTATTTTACGGAGAGAGAATTCAATTTCTTCAACAATATTTTTGTTCATCATCTTCAAACCTTGATCATATATACCCATATTATCCTACTGACCAACACTAGTAAGAGGTGACTCAACACCAATAGACTCCTCATGGACTGGACTATCATTTTTCTTAGCCATCTTCTAGATACTCCCTCATTACACAAACTTAAATATAAATAAATATAAATATCATGCATACCACAACATAGTGATTTACGTAGGGAAAAACCTCTCGGAAGAAAAACCCCACACTCCAAAAGTTGCCTAATATATTATTCAAAAATTACAAAGATTACAATATACTCGTAGAGAAATATTTTCATAGGAGTATCACCAACTAGGGATCCAAAGGCAACACGACCACTATCAAACTCTCAGATTACATCATAATACATACTTGTTATACAATTCCCTCATAAAAGTAGAGTTACCTTCTAGGGAAAGTCAAACCAACAAAATATCTACCATCAGATCTAGTACCCCCCTCTGTGCTTACCTATCAACAATACCTTATGTAATTATAAGGTTGAGACATATTTTTCTAATAGAAGAGACATGTGACCATGGCATGTGACATGGGGAAGAGAGTAAGGTTTTCTCACACATGTGTGAGAACATCTTGGGAAGAACAAGGAAATGACAAGTGGATGAAAAGGTGTACTCACACATGTGTGAGCACAACTTGGGAAGAACAAGATTGTGAAAAGTGGAAAAAATGAGGAAACATGTAAGATGAGTAGGCTTTGATGATATGATAAGTGGTGACAAATGGAAAGTGTAGGATGGCTGTCACGGGGAAGAGGATCTTGCGCTTGTGTGAGATCCAATGAGAAGAGAGGTCAATGGATGAGTTGGACATGGATAGTGACTTGTGCATGCAACACTTGTCACATGTCTCCAAGTTTGGGGGAATGAGAGGATTTAAAAATTAGAGAAAATGTTAATGATGATTAGAGGATAGGTTAAGTTAATTAATCATAGATTTATTAACTTAACCAGGATTAAGTGGAACTAAGAAATTAGAGAAAAGGTTAATGATGATTAGGATATAGATTAGTTAATTAATTATGGACTAATTAACTTAATTATAATTAAGAGATTTGGAGGAATGTGCATAAATGCAAAATTAATTAAATAGTTCACTATTTAATAATTTGGTTGAGACTATAGGATAATCAATTAAATATGAAATTTAATTAATTATAAGGCAGATTGAAATAATTAATTAAATAACATGATATTTAATTAATTATAGAAGAATATGGAATAATTAATTAAATAATGAATATTTAATTAATTATAGGATAAAATGAGATAATTAATTAAATAATGATAATTAATTATAAGGCTGATAGTTGAGATTAATTAAAATTTAGAATTTGAATTAATCAAATGTTTAATTGTCATAATTGGGGTGTTTACATTTTGCACCTCTTTGATGCAAAATCCGAAGTGATGTTGCATCCAATTAGATTTTTAAAAAAACTTCCCCAATATGATGAGAGCTAACTGGAGGTGGTGCCCCCTCGAGAGACTGACTAGAATTTTTTTGAAAAAATATTTTTATATGGTGTCTCGAAAAAGGCAGGCTCGGGTGATGCAGAAAAGGGTTTCAAAAGAAAATAAGGAAAAAGAGAAGAAGAAATGGAGAAACGAGCTAAAAAATAGGTGAAATTAGGTTAAACAAACACATTTACCATTTGGATTAAGTTAATTAATCATAGACTAATTAACTTAATGAGGATTAAGAGATTTGGAGGAAAGTGCATAAAAGTCAAATTAATTAAATAGTCTAGTATTTAATTAATTTGGGTGAGCCTATAGGATAATCAATTAAATGTGACATTTAATTAATTATAAGGTGGGTTGAAATGATTAATTAAATATTATGATATTTAATTAATTATAGAATATGAAATAATTAATTAAATAATGAATATTTAATTAATCATAAGGTAGAATGGGATAATTAGTTAAATAACAATATTTAATTAATTATAAGGGTGATAGTCGAGATTAATTAAAATTTAGAATTTTAATTAATCAAATGTTTAATTGTCATAATTGGGGTGTCTACATTTTGTCCATCTTTGATGTGACATCTGAAGTGATGTTGTGTCAAATAATATTTTTATAAAATTTTCCCCAATCTGACAAGAGGTAACAAGAGGTGGTGCTCTCTCTCGAGATCATCTGGAAAAAAATTGAAAAAATATTTTTAGATGGTGTCTCGAAAAAGATAGGCTTAGATGATGCAAAAAAGGGATTCAGAAGAAAATGAGGAAAAAGAGAAGAAGAAATAGAGAAACACGTTTAAAATAGGCAAAATTAGGTTAAATAGGTGCATTTACCATTTTGATTAAGTTAATTAATAATGAACTAATTAACTTAATCATGATTAATAGATTTGGAGGAATGTGCATAAAAGTCAAATTAATTAAATAGTGCAATATTAAATTAATTTGGGTGAGACTATAGGATAATCAATTAAATGTGACATTTAATTAATTGAAAGGTGGATTGAAATGGTTAATTAAATAGTATGATATTTTATTAATTATAGAAGAAGATGGAATAATTAAATAAATAATTAATAATTAATTAATTATAGGATAGAATGGGATAATTAATTAAATAATGATATTTAATTAATTAT
Source organism: Sequoiadendron giganteum (assembly GCA_007115665.2). NCBI lineage: Eukaryota > Viridiplantae > Streptophyta > Pinopsida > Cupressales > Cupressaceae > Sequoiadendron > Sequoiadendron giganteum. Next base: position 411,973,576 of record CM021108.1, on the reverse strand, counting down.
AAGTGTGATACCCGAGATTAATTAAAATTTTAAATTTTAATTAATAAAATGTGTAATTGTCATAATTGGGGTGTCTACATTTTACCCCTCTTTGATGTGACATCTAAATTGGTGTTGCGTCAAATAAGTTTTTTTTTAAAATTGCCCTAATGTGACGAGAGGTAACAAGAGGTGGTGCCCTCGAGAGAGACCAACTAGAAAATTTTGAAAATATATTTTTAGATGATAACTCAAAAAAGACAGGTTTAGATGATGCAGAAAAGGGTTTCAAAAGAAAATGAGGAAAAAGAGAAGAAGAAACGAAGAAATTGGATTAAAAAATAAGTGAAATTAGGTTAAACTAGCGCATTTACCATTTGGATTAAGTTAATTAATCATGGACTAATTAACTTAATCGAGATTAAGAGATTTGGAGGAATGTGCATAAAAGTTAAATTAATTAAATAAAGCAATATTTAATTAATTTGGGTGAGACTATAGGATAATCAATTAAATGTGACATTTAATCAATTGTAAGGTGGATTGAAATGATTAATTAAATGGTATGATATTTAATTAATTATAGAAGAAGATGGAGTATTAATTAAATAATGAATATTTAATTAATTATAAGATATAATGGGATAATTAATTAAATAATGATATTTAATTAATTATAAGGGTGATAGTTGAGATAAGTTGTTGCGATGTCATCCTTGCGCATGCCTTGGCCTACTGTGGCTAGGGTTTTTGGTGGTGGTGCAGGGAAATTTTCTTCTAGTTTTCATCATTCTGCAGGTCAACGCTTTATTCCTTGTGCGGAGGTCATGAATGGAGGACACTCATATGCAAGATTTGGTAGTAGAGTTCCTTCTAGAAGGAAAATGTGAACAAAGTGGTCAAAATTCCAAATGTATGGTTGGAGATCAGCATGTGTGGGCTACTGCATTTGAGAAGAAATATAAGCAGGATGGGGGATTCACATGAGATATGTGAGAGGGCTCAATGATCCCAATGAAGGTAAAGAAAGCACGACCCCTAAAAAATGTAGATAAGTCCCCCTCTATTTCTTTCGATGGATTTATTGCTAATGAAGTAGCAAAGAATGCAAAGTTTTTTGTAGAGATGGGTTTGATTGGTAGGTTTCGGGGGTTTTGGCCGAGCCTTGTTGAGTTGCATCAATGGATTATAGAATTTTGGCACCCTGTTTTAGATGGAGATGTTCAAATCTACCCTAGTGCAAGAGGGGTTTTTGTGGTGGTTTTCGAGAATGTGAAGGATATGAATGTTGTTCTTTTTGAATATCAATGGAGTTGGAAGGATCAACATATGCTAATGCTGAAGCCATGGCACTCAAATTTCAATCTTTCCATGGAATCCTTTGATGTGGCCCCACTCTGGGTAAGGCTTCCAAATCTTCCACTACACTTCTAGTTTGATGCATGCTTTGAAGTCATTGGTAACTCTCTGGGAAAATTTATAGGGATTGATGAGGTTTCTCAAAATTTCCTACACACTACTTATGCAAGAATTTTGGTTGAAATGGATATCACCAAAGATCTTATAGAAAATGTACTCTTAAAATTTTCTAGAATGGAAGTAGATGCTTGATTATGCGGGTTTACCATTTCATTGTCATAGATTCTTCAGTGTTGAGCACATTGTTGATAATTGCTCTAGGCAGAAGAGGGATAATCATGCAACTTGGTGGAAAGAGGCCTCTCCTCACCATTATTCGATGGAAAAATTTTGTTTGGATGGAAGTGCCCCTATGGAGAATCCAAAAAAAACCAGCTTGATATCCCCTCAAAAGACTCAAGTGTAGGAGATGGGTAGCTCTTCCTTAGTAGTGCAGGGTAGAGTCCTAGATGAAGAGTTGGTTGAAGATCTAAATGTAGAGTTGGGTGAGCAGTCCGAGTGTGTGAGCTTGGCTTCCTATGAAGATAGATGCAGTCTAGTTGAGGATTTTGATGAGCCTATGTGGATAGATGAAAAAGAAGGGATTTGGAATACGGTGCAGAGGAAAAATAAGAAGAAGAAGTTAGTTGCCTTTAATATGCATCTTCGATCCCATGGAAAAGGGAGGAAATAACATGAATTATAGAAGGATTTTGCAATGTTTGAGACTTTCAATTTTTATGGGATTTTTAAGGGACTGGATTTTGTTTAGGGCTTGTTGTTGTTAAGAGGAATGATGGTTTTTTTCCTCTTCAAGTTAAAAGTTTATTCATGGATAGAATTAGTGGTTGTAATGATTTTCAAAGAATAAACAAAATACTTGAAAGGTTTCCCCTGCCTTTACCGATAAAAAAAGGGTGATAGTTGAGATTAATTAAAATTTAGAATTTTAATTAATCAAATGTGTAATTGTCATAATAGGGGTTGTCTACATTTTTCCCCTCTAATGTGACATCTGAAGTGATGTTGCGTCAAATAAGTTTATAAAAAAGTTGACCTAATATGATGGGAGGTAACAAGAGCTGGTGCCCTTGAGAGAGACCGACTAGATTTTTTTTGAAAAGATATTTTTAGATGGTGTCTCAAAAAAGGCTCAAATGATGCAGAAAAGGGTTTCTAAAGAAAATGAGGAAAGAGAAGAAGAAACAAAGAAATAGGCTCAAAAAAGGTGAAAGTAGGTTAAACGAGTCCATTTACCATTTGGATTAAGTTAATTAATCATGGACTAATTAACTTAATCAAGATTAAAAGATTTGGAGGAATGTGCATAAAAGTCAAATTAATTAAATAATGCATATTTAATTAATTTGTGTGAGACTATAGGATAATCAATTAAACATGACATTTAATTAATTGTAAGGTGGATTGAAATAATTAATTAAATAGTATGATATTTAATTAATTATAGAAGAATATGGAATAATTAATTAAATAATGAATATTTAATTAATTATAGAATAGAATGGATACTTAATTAAATAATGATATTTAACTAATTACAAGGATGATAGTTTTTTGTTAAGGTAAAAATAGGTTTTGAAGGGACCCGAAACCCTTTACAATCAAATTTTGAATGGATCTGGAACCCTCAACTAGAAAGTTGTCCTAACATAAGGACCATGAAAGCACAAACAACCTTGGGTAAAAAAGGCACCCAAAGCCAAAGAACATAGGTTTTTTTTTTTTTAAATAGGCTCCCACAACCTAAAACAAAGTTGCAAAAAGAACAACCTGCAGCTAGCCAAAAACTAGACCCCAACCAAGAACCATCAAGATTTACATTTAGAGATACTCTTGTGGGAGCGGAGAGTCATGTCAAAAGAAGGCTCAAAGAACTTAAATTTCTTGCCCTTAACAAAAATACAACCCTCTTCCACTTGCACTACCTTATCATGCCAAGCCAACACACTATTATCCTGAGAATGAATTCCTATAGCCACTATCTTAGATATTTCATCATTATTCCTCCCTGCAGGCATGGCCTTATTAGAAAGGCCACCAAAATTGATAGCCAGAATGCTATCACCAAAAATGGCAGCTTGAGGCCCATTCTCTCTCTCTCTTTAGGGGTTTCAAAATGATAATCTTGCACAACATCAACAACCCCACCATTTGTGACATTCAGAGAGGATGCCCCTAGACCTTGTGATTCCAACGCAACCACCTCAAAAAAAATCCTATGTTGCTCAGATTTATTCTCAACCATATAATGTTGTTGAGAAGCACCTTTCCACCATGTAGCCATCATTTTTTTTTTCTCAAATCCACATCTTGCAACCGCATGACCTATTTTAAAACATCTTCTACATCGGAAGGGAATCCATTCATAGTCTAAAGATTGAACCCAAGAACCCTTAGAAGATTTAAGTAAAATTTGAGCAGGCAGCCCTTTTGAAACATCCATTTCAACCAATATGCGGGCAAAGGTGGAGTGAAAAATATCAGAGGATTCAACATCCACCATCAAAAAATCTCCAAGGGCATCACCCACTTCCTCTAAAAGAGGATCAGCCCATAAATGGAGGGGGAGATTGAGAAGGAAAAATCAAATCAAGATTTTATTAAATGTTTCAAAATAAGGGTTGAAATCAGAATGCCAAGGCTTAATCATCAACAAAAATGTATCCTCCCAGCTAAAAAAATGATCACATAAGATTTTGTTTCTATCCTAAGCATTATCAAACTTAGCAACAAAAATTCCCTTAGCCATGGGGAAAATATGAACTTTACCAGTAATTAGAGGCTCCCGTTGTTTTGAGATCCAAGTGTGCAGCTGAGGGGGGCTAGGCCAAAAAACCCTAAACCGACATATCAACCCATCTAAGGAGAGAATAGAAGAATTATGATCATTTTTCTCTACTGTCTCTACTTTCATATTAACGGAGAAGGAATTTGCAATAGGAATGAACCCATCATATGGTAGTCTCCCTTGCCATAACCTCGGTGCCTCGCCATTCCACCTCTACCCAATACACACATTCATTCCAACAATCAACAACTTCTTAAAATATGCACACCCTACAGACCAATAGCGACAGAGGCATAGGGGCGGGACAAAGCATCCAAGGCCAAGGGCTGAGAAACGCCAACGTCAAAATTCAAAATCGTCCCATGGGTGGGAAGAGTCGTAGCAGAGGGAAGCACATTAGTGAGAAGTGCCATATTATAACCCACTCACATAACATAATTATAAGGGTGATAGTTGAGATTAATTAAAATTTATAATTTTAATAAATCAAATGTGTAATTTTCATAATTGGGGTGTCTATGTTTTTCCCCTCTTTGATGTGACATTTGAAGTGATTTTGCGTCAAATAAGTTTTTTAAAAAATCATCCCAATGTGATGGGAGGTAATAGGAGGTGGTGCCCCCTCAAGAGACCCACTGAAAAAACTTGGAAAAATATATTTAGATAGTGTCTCAAAAAGGTAGTCTTAGATGATGCAAAAAAGAGTTTCAAAATAAAATGGGGAAAAAGAGAAGAAACAAAGAAACGGGCTCAAAAATAGGTGAAATTAGGTTGAATGGGTACATTTATCATTTGTCATGGATGGGATTAGGGTTTGGAGAGAAAACTTAAGGGTGCAACCTACAAATAGGCTTGAGGGGGGCCCAAAAGGTCATTTTCACCCTTGTAATTAGAGATTTGGAGATTGGAGAGCGTTAAGGAGAAATGGTGATGATTCCTCAACATGCACGTGCAAAGTGAGTGAGGCAGTATCAATGGCCAGAGGGCACAAGAGATTTGTTATGCTTTATAATCCTTGGGTTTTGAGGTAGTTTACAGGTCATTAATGAGGTCAAATTAGGCTAGGAAGTTAGTCAAAATGGAGTTGTAGTTCCACAAAATTGTGCTTCTATGCATGATTGTGGCACTTGCACTACATAAAACTACACATGCATCAGATCGACACTTGTGGAGTGTTTCAACACCCATGTATTGACAATCAAAACTTCCAAAGCTAGCGCTTGTGCACAAAATTGTGCTTGCAAAGGGTATTGTCAGCTAGTGCAAAAATGGTGCTTGCACGTCACAAATTTGCACCTCTATAGGGTAGGTACACACTTGTGCCAAATCGACACTTACACAGGGTCAAGTGTGCGCTTAGGCTGGGTAATTTTTTGCTTGCATAGGACTGGGCTTATGCATGCTAAGTACACACTTATGTTAGCTAGGGATGTGCTTGTGCTAGATTGATGCATGTGGAAGGTAAGTATGTGCCTACACCTAAAACGGTGCCTATGAAAAATGGAAGCATGAATCTGCAAAAGTTGTAAGTTGGCAAGGGTTTAGGCATTGAATTAAAATGGATTTATTTTGTGTTGAATGTTTATACTTACCTCAAGTATTCTAGACCTTGTAACAAATTGATTGCATTGTTTAGATGTTTTCATTGACAACATTAGGTTGCAAACTTAGGTATTGTATCTTCCTAGGGTATTGTGATGATGATCACAGGTATTGTTAGAGAGCTTGAGGATTGTAGTGAAATGGATTTATTTTAATTTTGATGGATAATATCAATTTGTGGTGTGATGCAGGAGAATTTGGGTCCTTTGTAGTCGCAAGAGATACATCTTAGTGTGATGTATCAGTTGACAAAGATGGATGAGGAGTGGCTAGATCTAATGGGTCTACTTCATATTTCTAGGATGCCCCAACTAAGGGAACATTGTGCCATGATGATCACTTTGTTAGAGAGATGGAAAATTGACATGAGTAGCCTTTACCAGCTGATAGGTGAGGATACCATTAATTTAGAGGATGTATGGTGGATCTTTGTGGATTCTGATTTGAGGAGAGTTAGTGGAGTATGATTTGATGCATACTAAGGAGGCCTTTGTGTGGGTATTTATGACAAGTGATCTATTAGTGGTCCAAAATAGTCTAGGGGTGATCCAAAGGTGTGAGCTCAAGTAGAACTGGAAAATATCAAGAGTTTTTTTTGGCATTTTCTACATTTTAGTAAATCGTATTTTCAGGGTCTTCGAAGCAGAATTTGGGTTCTAAAATTTCATTGGTCCCTTAAGAGAAATAACACAAAATTTATCTTAATGGAATGAAATTATATCTCTTTGAAAGCCTTTTGAAAAGGTAAATAAGTAAAAATTTCAATCACAGGAGTGGAAGTTATGACCTCGCCAAGTTTAGGTAGAAAATAATACATTTTTTTAAAAAAATTATGTTTTATTTCTATAGTTTTGTAATTTCAAATTCCAAACAATGTGATGACTATTGGAATTCCTCTTTCTATGTACATATTCCTATTTTTTAATGTAAATAATTCAGTTTTGTAGCACATACATCTCTTTTCGAGTTTGTTGTTATGTACAAAACCAATACAATACTGCAGGTTACAGACTAGGTATTCTCTTTGGGTTCCATAAATTGAATTAGTGGTATTAGATCGGGAAAAATATTGAATGTTAGATTGCACAAGGTCAGGCTACCAAATTTTAGGATTGAAAACACAAAACCTATCAGAGTATCCTCCTTTGAGATGCACACGTGTACCAAAGATGGCAGACGAGCAAGGTGATTCATCAGACCCTATTAAGATAATGGTGGAAGAATATTTGAAAAAGAAATGAGAGGAGATGATGAATCAATTCACATGTCTCTTCCATAATCAGCAACCAAATGGGGTAGAGGCACCATTTTGTGGACACACCCCTTTCAAAGTGCAAGAAAATTTTGATATCCTAAATTTTGAAGGAACAATTGATGCTAACGCCATTGATGATTGGTTATAAAAATTGGAATGATACTTCTCTGTGAATCATTTCTCAAATGTAGAGAAAATAGATTTTTCTCTCCTCAAAGTAGTATTTGATAAAAAAACATACATGGGGAGAATTTGTGGAGTACATCAAAGAAGCATACTTCCTTGAGGATACTTATGAACAAAATTATATTCAGTGGTAGTTTCTCTGACAAAAGAAAGATCAATCTGTGCAAGATTACACCAATACTTTCTATGCACTTTCAATAAAACTTGGCATTGAATATTTTGAGAAGCATCAAATTATGAAGTATCATAGTGGACTTCACAAATATACTCAAAGTAAGATTTATTTTTACATTGAAAAATTGGCAACTGCTTTCAAGTATGCCACAAAAATTAAAGAAAAAAAGGAAGAAATATTACTTTACAAATAATAAATTGAAGGGCGAAGGTAGAAAAAAATTTGTAGGAAAGCAAGTGGTTGAGGAACCTCCCTCAAACTCACTAAATAATACATGGGGTGCTAAGAAGACACAAACATATACATTCATGTGGTGTTAAATACATAAGAGTGCATTCCATAACACCAAGGACTATTGAACCGTCAAGAATATGATGATAGAGACATGTGGAGAAGAAGCTAAGCATGAATAATTGCCAATAGATCCTTTTGAGAAAAATGATAGTGAGCATATCATAGAAGCGGACCCATACACCACAGTTGCAACTGCTACAGTATTGCCTCATGAGGATGAAGAGAAATTGTTCCATTCACAAATGTGGGTCAGTGGAAATAATTTATATTTTATTATTGAAAGTGGTAGTCATAAGAATCTAATTTCTATGGGGACAATCAAAAGACTAAATCTAAAAACAATAAAACACCCGCAACCATACTCCAAGGGATGGGTAAGCCAAGGGTGAGATATTCAAGTAAATAAACAATTTCATCTATCATATTCAATAAAACCATTCAAGGATGAAATAATCTATGATGTAGAACCTTTGGATGTATGTGATGTCTTGTTGGGGAAACCATACATATATCAATTCCATGGTGTATATGAGTCTAGACCACGCAACATCACAATCAAGCTTGGTGAATGAAAGTATTGTATACCAGAGGTATGTCCAAAATAATATTCTTCTTTGATTAATGCTAAATAATGTAAACATTTGATTTCTCAAACTGGAGTTTGTATATTGCTTATGGTTTATCCCAAGGAAAAAAAATTATTCATCCTAAAATACACATGCTAAAGTGGCCACAATAGAAAACTAGTAGAAGAAAATGGATAAAATCTTGAAAGAATATTAGAATGTGTTTATTCACTAGTAGGGGTCCTAATGCATTTTCAAGTCAAGCATTCTATTGATTTAATTCCAAGGAAACCACTACCAAATGAACCAATGTATAGGAGGTTAGTTTTGGAAAATGATTAAATCAAGAGGTAGATTAAAGAGTTGATCCAGAAAGGACACATTCAACCAAGTTCTTCACCATGTGGAAGCCTGGTAGTTCTTGCTAAGAAGAAAGATTGGAAATGGATACTTTGTAATGATTATCTAGATTAAATAAAATCACTATGAAAAATAGATATCCAATCCCTCAGATTGATGATCTCTTGGATAGGCTTAGAGGGGCTAAGTTCTTCACCAAAATTGACTTGAAGTCCAAGTATCACCAAGTACCAACTAATCCATCAGATGCGTGGAAGACTGCATTTAAATATAAGGAAGGTTTGTTTGAATGGTTGCTCATGCCTTTTGGTCTATCCAACACACCTTCCACATTTTTGAGGATGATGAATGATTTTTCTCAGGCCATTTTTTGATTCTTTTGTGGTTTTTTACTTGGATGACATACTCATCTTTAGCAAAATGGACTGAGAATTTGCAACATTATGAACAAGTTCTTTCAACTCTACAAAAACACAAACTCTATGGAAAAATAGAAAAGTTTTCGTTTGGTATGCAAAGCATCCAATAATTGGGGTACATTATTGAAAGTGAGGGTGTTCATGTTGATCCTACAAAGATTCAAATAATTAAAAATTGGACACCTCCTAAAAATTTCACAGAGCTTCGTAGTTTCTTGGGTCTAGCAAACTTCTATCGTAGATTTGTTCTTGATTTTTCATATTTATAATGAACTCTAAATCAATCACTAAGGGTGGAGCACAAGCAAAATTTCATTGGATAGATGCAAAGCAACGAGAATTTGAGGAGTTAAAACAAAGACTATGTTCAACACCAGTTTTGGTCCTTCTAGACCTACAACAATCATTTGAAATTCCCAACCCAGTTCCCAACTCGGGTTCCTAACTCGGTTCCCAACTCGGGTTCCCAGCTCGATTCCCAACTCGAATTCCTAATTCAGGTTCCCAACTCGGATTCCCAGCCTGGTTCCATGAACATGGACCCCGAACCCTGAACATGGACCCTGAACCATAAACCTTGAACCCAAAAGCTGAACCCCAAATGTTGAGTCCAGACCCTAAACACTGAACCCCTGATTGTGGACCTTCAATCCTGAACTCTTAGCCTGTGAACCCTTAAGCCTAGACCCTTGACCTTGAACACAAAACCTTAGACATTGGACCTTGAAACTTGAACCCTGGAGCCTGAACCCTTGCCCTTAACATCGAACAATTGACCCTCAACTCTTGAAAATTGACCCTGAACCCTTAACCCAAGACCTTGAACCTAGAACCTCAAACCGTAAACTCTAGACCATGAACCATGAACCCTGGACCCTAGACAATAAACCTTGACCCCCGAGCCCTCAATGCTCAACACTTGAACACAAACCTTGAACCTTGGACCCCTAACACTTGACCCTCGACCTTGAACCTCGAACCCTTAACCTTGACCCTAAACCCTGGACCTAGACCCTGAACCGTGAGCGTGGACCCTGAACACTAGACCTAGACTCTTGGACCCTGAACCCTTTTCCCTAGACTTTGAACCCTGAACCTTAAACCCATAACCCAAATCATAGACCTTGGACCTTGAACCATGAACCCTAACCCTAAACCCAAAACCTTGGATCTTAGACCTTAAAACCTAAACCTAAACCAAGGACCCTAGACCATGAACCCTGGCCCTAAACCTTGATTGTTAGACCCTGAACCGTGAGCATGGGCCTCAAACCCTTAACCCCAGACCTTGAACCTTGAACTTGGATCCTGAACCCAGTACCTTAAACCTGAACCCTACACCTTAGACCCTTGGACCCTAGACCCTAGACCTTGAACCCTGACCTTGGACCTTGGACCTTAGACCCTAAACCCTCGACCCAGGACTCCGAGATGAGACCCATTTTTGGAACAAGATTTTATGATGCATCTTTCAAGGCCCATTTTTGGAGCTGAAATCTTGAGATGGAGCTTTTACGATGGAACGTGGTCATCGAGACCTGGACGGATTGGGTCTAACTCGGATATGGGTTCCCAACTGGGATTCCCAACTCGGGATCCCAGCCCGGTCGACTCAGGTTCCTAGCTCGGATTCCCAACTCAGTTCCCAACTCGGGTTCCAAGCTTGATTCCCAACTCGAGTTCCCAAGTTGGGTTCCCAAGTCGGGTTCCCAACTCAGACTCCCATCTCACTTCCCAACTCGGCTTCCCAACTCGATTCCCAACTCGAGTTCCCAAGTTGGGTTCCTAACTCGGTTCCCAACTCGAGTTCCAAACTCGGTTCCCAGCTCGGATTCCCAAGTCAGGTTCCCAACTCGGATTCCCAACTCGATTCCCAACTCGGTTCCCAACTCGAATTCCCTCAGGTTCCCAACTTGATTCCCAACTCGGATTCCCAATTCGGGTTCCCAACTCTGGTTCCCAGCTCAGATTCCCAACTTGGATTCCCATCTCGGTTCACAATGCGGGTTCCCAACTCGATTCCCAACTCAAGTTCCCAACTCGGATTCCCAACTCGGGTTCCCAGCTCGGGTTACCAACTAGGATTCCCAGCTCGAATTCCCAATTGAGATTCCCAACTCAAGCTCCAAACTAGGTTCCCAAATCGAATTCCTAGCTTGGGTTCCCAACTCGGATTCCCAACACGGGTTCCCAACCGTGTTCCCAACTCGGATTCACAACTCAGATTCCCAACTTAGATTCCCAGCTCGGGTTCCAAAGTCGGGTTCCTAAATCAGATTCCCAGCTCGATTCCCAACTCAGGTTCCTTGTAATACCCCTCCATTTTGATTCTTGTTCAAGTTGCTTTATGCTATGTTTGGTTGTAATTAATTTGATACTGGATACATTTTGTTATGATGTTTTGATCATTACTATTGAGTGACAAATATTATTGTGGGATGTAGTTATCCGATTTTGTTTCATATGCATTATGGATTAATGATGTTGTAGAGTTAACATGAGATGTTATTATGAGATTATTGGAATTATGATGGAAGTGTCAGTTTCGATGAGTGTATTGGTGAAGAGCCACAACTGCCATGACTCCTATGTAATTCTTTCTTCACGGTGTGTATTATATGCTGGATATATTGTATGATGTTGTTACTTTTGGTTGCAGGATTGTAGACATGACACCACTCCACCTGGTTTCAGGGTTTGATGCGATCCAACGTTGTTGAACGGGAGATAGTAGCTAGGTAACATGTGTCAAGTTTACACCCTATCCTTAGTGTGTCATCAGTGTGTGTTGTCGTCATTTTGTTTTTGTTATTTAATTCAAGAATTCTTTTTTGAAATAGATATTTAGAATAATTTATTTAAATCATGTGATGGTTATTTAATTTAAATAATGCAATGTGGATAAAAGTTTATATTTAAATTAATTAATTATATTTAAATTATTTAATTAATTAAATTTAATCCAAGGGGGTTGAGTTTAGTTATTAAATAATTAAGTTAATTAATTAAACGTGATGCAAGAGAATGAAAGGAAATAAAAAAATTAAAATTAATTTTGGAATTTAATTTCAACGTGTGGGAATTAAATTAGAAATTGTAATTAAATGTTTATTTGAGAAATTGGTTGCAACTTTGAAAATTAATTTATTATTTGAAATTGCATTTTAAATTGAAAGTGGGTTTTCCAAAAGTGAAATTGAAATTGAAATTGAAATTGAAATTGAAATTGAAATTAATATCTAATTTGCATGTAATGTGAATTAGGGTTATAAAAATTGAAATTGAAATTGAAATTGAAATATCTAATTTGCATGTAATGTGAATTAGGGTTGAATTAGGTATTTTTGATTTATAAGGAATACATGTTTTAATTTTAGGGTAGAAAAATCTTTTAGAAAAAAAATACATTTTTACAGTAGGGAAGAAGTTTTGGAAAATTTGCACAAGGGTTTGAAGAAAGTTTGATTGTAGAATTGATTGAAGGAAATATTGTTTGCATTTGTTGGATTTTGGATTGGATTCATTATAGGATTGAAGAAAATTCAGGAAATCCTTGGAGGAGGCTTGCATAAGAAATTCATCTCTTCCTGTAGCTTCTTGTACCAGGTTTTCCTCTTTGTGTTTTATTGTTCTTGATTGTTTTCTTTAAAATAGTAATGATTAAAGATTTGTTTGTTAAATCTGTTTTAGAAAATAAATTTGATATTAGAAGAAAATAATTAAACAAATTTACAGCCTTTGCTTGTGAAAATTCTTGAGTGAAAATTGTGAAAACCTTTGTTGAATTTAAATTATTTGGGGAAATCAATTTTGTTGTTATTGAAATTAAACATAGAGATTGAAACTTTCACAAACTGGGTTTTCAAGAAATTTAAAGGGTTTTTGCATTTTGAAATGTTCTTACTCCTGTCCAAAATGGGAAATACCTAGATCGTAGTTTTTGAGTTATGCTTGAAACATGAGATTGCTGTTAAGTTATTTTTCCATGGCTGTTCTGAAAATAAAATAATAATAAATTGATATTTATAAATATTAATATTTTAGGTATTGTTATTATAATATTAAAATATTATTTAATAATATTTTATATTATAATTTATAATACTAAAGTATTATATTTATTTATATTATTTTAAATAAAATTTGTATATTAGATTAGTGGAATTAAAATTATAAATGTATGGGGAAATTATTGTTTATTTTAAAATGGCATGTTAAAGTTTAATTGAAGGAGTTAAATATTTGATTAAAGAATGCATAATTTAAAATTTAACTGTGGAATTTAAATTCATATGTAAAAGGTCCAATTATTAATTTGATTTAATTGGAAAAATATATTTATATTTTAGAAAATTGATGATAAGGGATATTTTATTTTGAATTAAACAATTTGATATTCTGTAAAGAATAGAAGATCTGTTAATAATTAAATATATTTAAATATATTAATTTATATTTAATATATATTGAAGGCATATATCCATTTGAGAGAATAAATAATATTTTATCTTATTTTATTCTGCTGTTTGCAAATTGGGTATTATTAGTGTTCTAAAAGAAATGATTAGTATGTGTAGAAAATGTATAAAGAAAGATATTTTATTATATTAAAGTGATTGCATGTTCTAAATAGGAAATTGAATGAAAGGTAAGATTTGGTTAGGAAATGGAAAGAGTTTACTTGCATGGATTTGTATCGATTTAAAAGTAAATTAAAAAGTTGTTTTATTGATGAGACAATCAATTATGTTATTTATTAATTTCTATTTAGATTAATTGAATCATTGTGATTGGATTATGAAAGAGATATGGATTTAGTATATCCAAAAGTAGTATCTTCCTCATGATTATCTTAAAAGATTTAATTCTCTGTATTCAGTAAAGGGAAGTAAGTTTAATTGTTTTAGATTTCCAATAATGAAAAGGGAAATAGGGGTTATGATTATTTTAGATGATCTAGTTATCGTGTCTTTGACTTTGTCAACACTACCTATTGAATGAGTATGGATTTAGGAAATCCAAATATTAGATTTGATTGATGACTTGAATGCTTTTGTTGCTATGTCGTCAAGTTGCATTGTTGGTTTTGGGATTTAGTGTTAGTCCTAAATTATAAGTCTTCCAGAAGAACTTAGAGGATAAGGGTTGTTGAATCTTTATGCCATCCAGTTGTTTTCCCTTGGGTAGTGCATGGCGTCTTTTCAGTTTTACCCGATTTTCATGAACGGGGATGTTTGCACCTCCTTGGTTTAGGAGCGGATTATGGGATCCGTGTCTCCTTGTATGGAGTGACCTTGTTATGTGGTTTCATCTTGTTGCCTCCTGTGAAAGGAGTGGACTATGTGTTGTTTCCTCCAAGATGTTTGGAGTGAGATCTTTTGTACCTCCTGTGAAAGGAGTGGACTATGTGATTGTTGTCTCCAAGATGTTTGGAGTGAGTTTCTATTATTTGTATCCTCCTTGTGTTGGAGTGGTTATGATGCCTAGTTTGTATGCACTTGTGTTTCCCTTGGTGATTGGTTGTGAGTGTGTTGTCCATCAGAAGAGTGGCTTCTGTTAGGTGCCAGAGCCCAAAGAGGTAAACTGGATAACCTTCAGGAGTGATTTAAACAAGTGATAATTAAAGTAATGTACTTCGAAGATTAGGACTAACTTCTCACTAATCAAAATAATTTTATCTCACTCATAGACATAAGGGCTTGTTTAGACTTGGGGTGAGTGAGAAGGCCTGGAATGGCAAGATCAACTATCATGTCTTTATGAGGGGTAGTTGATTCCACATGAGTGAGTATGAGTGTCGAGATTCGATTGAGGCCACCAGGATTACTTGTGCCGAAGCCTCTGAAGAATGCCCAGAGGAGATCTCATGACAAACCTTGCGATGACACTCTATCTAGGATAACTATTGTTAATTGTTTTATATGTATGATCCTGTGAACATACTTGATCTATTTTATGTCTGGAAGCAATGTGACCTATGTCGGTGATGTGAATGTTGTACTTGATTTGTACTTGTATTGTATTTGAGATGTACTTGTTTAGTTCATTTGTTTGGTTATATCAGCATGGGTCAGTATGATTCTACCTTTGGTTAGTGGTTGTAAATCTTTGTCCATGTTACTTAGTTACTATCTCCTAGCATGGGGGGTGGGCCTTCGGGTACCACATTGGTTGGGTGGAACATGCACCAAAACCGTTGGGTCCCCATCTATCTTCAGTACTTGGTGGCGAGATATTCTGATGGACAGCTCGCGGTTCTTGTTGTAATTACTTGCATTGTAATATTTTAACTTGTATAAGTTATTTTATCCCTCTTACGTTTATGAGGTGGAAGTTTGTAATTGTAACCTTGTGTACTATTTTCTCATTCTGGGAATGAGTGATGTAACTATTGGATTAAGTTAATGTTTATGAGATTGTATCTTGGTTGATTATCTTATTATGTTATGTGGTATTCTTATGATGTATGATGTTTATTTCATAAAGTTCATAATGCTATGGTTATATGTAATATGTATGTGTGGGTTTAAGTAATCCTAACCTTGTAGCTTTAGAGGTTGTTGTTAATTAGTAAGTGAATGTGTATGTTAAATGCACTTTATAAAAAAAAAATTGGTTCGCTTAAGATGTTAATTGCAACTTCCTTTAAGGTTACTTGGTGGGGCATTACATTCCTAGCTCGGGCTCCCAACTCGAATCCCCAACCCAGGTTCCCAACTCGGGCTCCCAACTAGGTTCCCAACTCAGATTCCCAGCTCGGTTCCCAACTCAGATTCCCAGCTCGATTCCCAACTCGGATTCCCAAGTCAGGTTCCCAACTCGGATTCCCAACTCAGTTCCCAGCTCAGATTCCCAACTCGGATCCCCAACTTAGTTCCTAACTCGAATTCCCAATTCGAGTTACCAACTTAGTTCCCAAGTCGGGTTCCCAACTCGGATTCGCAACTCAGCTTCCCAACTGGATTCGCAACTTGGATTCCCAGCTCGGGTTCCCAACGCGATTCCCAGCTCAATTTCCCAAGTTCGATTCCCAACTCGGATTCCCAGCTCGATTCCCAACTCAAGTTCCCAGCTTGGTTCCCAGCTCGGGTACCCAACTCGGTTCCCAACTTAGATTCATAGCTCCATTTGAAGGTCGATTCCCAACCAACTCGGACTCCCAACTCGTCGGGTTCACAACTCATGTTCCCAGCTCGATTCCCAACTGGAGTTCCCAAGTGGGGTTCCCAAGTTGGGTTGCCAACTCAGATTCCCAGCTCGGGTCCCGAACTCGAATTCCCAACTCGGTTCACAACTCGAATTCCCAACTCTGATTTCCAACTCTAATTCCCAGCCCGGTTCCCAACTTAATTCTCAACTTGGGTTCCCAACTCGGAATCCCAACTCGGGTTCCCAACTTAGATTCCCAACTCAGGTTCCCAACTCGGTTCCCTCCTAAAAATTTCACTGAGATTCGTAGTTTCTTGGGTCTAGCAAACTTCTATCATATATTTGTTCTTGATTTTTCATATTTATAATGAACTCTAAATCAATCACTAAGTGGTGGAGCACAAGCAAAATTTCATTGGATAGATGCAAAGCAACAAGAATTTGAGGAGTTAAAACAAAGACTATGTTCAACACTAGTTTTGGTCCTTCTAGACCTACAACAATCATTTTAAATAGAAACAGATGCATCTGAGTATGCCCTTTTCACTGTACTCATGCAACATGGATATCCAGTTGCCTACCATAGTGAGTCTTTTTCTGATGCACTGTGTCGATATCCCATATGAGAAGGAGCTATATGCCATAGTTCAGGCTTGCAAATAGTGGAAGCATTACACTTTGGGAAAGGAGACTGTTATAAATATACCACAAACCTCTTCAATTTTTGAAAACACAAGGGAAGTTGCAGCATGATAGGCATGAAAGGTGGTCTTTTTATCTACAATAATTTCACCTCAACATTCATCATAAAAAGGGAAGCAATAATAAAGTGGTCGATTGTTTGAGTAGGCCTCCAATTGCAACTTTGACAATGGTGTAAGATTTGTGTGGTCACCAAACTAAAACTTGGGCCCAACTATATGGTAATGACCCTAATTTTTCTAACATTTACAACAAATTGGTTAAAGGAGAATCTATCCCTGATTTTCACTTGTAGGATTGGATGCTTTGTCACATTGGTCACATATGTGTTCCCCTTGAAGAATGAAAAAAGATGATATTGGAGGCACACTACAATTGTGTTGCATGCCATTTTGGCATTAGTAAGACCACTATTGTATTTCAAAAAAATTCTATTGGATAAAAATGAAACATGATATCATTTCATATATCTAAGCTTGTGCAACCTATGCAATTTTAAATCCTACAAATTGTAAATTAGGCCTATACTTACCACTACCTATCCCTGATAAACCATGACAATCAGTTTCAATGGATTTTATGTTTGGTCTTCCAACTACCAAACGAGGTCATGATTGTGTATATGTGGTGGTAGATAGGTTTTCCAAAATGGCTATCATGATGGCATGTAAGAAGATGAATTTTGTAGAGGAGATTGCCAAGCTATTTTTTGAACATGTTTAGGTTCATTTTCGTTTTCCAAAAAACATTGTTTCTAACATGAACAATAGATTCATCAACAATTTTGGTCTTCACTATGGGCTAAGATGGACATGAAGTTAACAAATTCTACAACATTCCATCCTAAAATAGATGGGTAGACAAAGGTGGTAAATCGAATGATCATTCACATCCTACAAATGTATCATTCAAAGTATCCTTACACATGGGTTGAGAACTTACCTCGTGTCCAACATAACTACAACTTTGCACTCTATAGTACTATAGGGCACAGTCTATTTGAGGTTTTTATTGGGTATCAATAATTGGCACCTATGAATATAAAACTACCTATAACTCAACCTAAAATTCTACCAATTTTTAAGGAGACAGATAAAGCAAAAAAATTCACTGATAAAATCAAACACCTACAATAACAAGTTCATGAGATTTTAGAGCACAATAATAAGAAGTATAAGGACAAACATGATCAACGCATAACTCCTCATCTATTTCAAACTGGTGACAAGGTGTGGGTGCATCTTCAAAAGGAGCGTTTTCAAGAACCAAATAGGAAGCTTCATCCTCTTTTCTATGACTCATATACCATTATCAAGAAATTTGGTGAAAATGCATTTGAGCTTAATTTTCCACCATTTTTGGGGTTGCATCTAGTTTTTAATGTGGAGTTGTTACAAACCTATTTCCTCCTTTGTTGGAAATTTCATAGGCCACTAACCACATTCATACTATATAATTTAATCTAGAGACTACTATTCCATTAAAAAATTATCATGTCACCAAGTTCATTGTGAAGACTCTCAAAATTTAGAGAATTCCCCTCTATCAGGTGGTTCGAGCTGGTCAACTTTCTCATCAAGGAAAATGGTTAACCAGGGAACATGTTCAAATATAATTTCCTCATCTACTGCAAAAATTGAATGTAATGGGGCTTATTTCCTCTAAAGGGGGAGGAATGGTCCAAAATAGTCCAGGGGTGATCTAGAGGTGTTGGCTCAAGAAGAATCAGAAAATATCAAAAATTCATTTTTTCGGTATTTTCTACATTTTAGTAAATCACATTTTGAGAGGTCTTCAGAGCAGAATTTGGGTTTGAAACTTTCATTTGCCCCTTAAGAGGAATAGTGAAATATTCATCTTAAGGGACTAAATTAGATCTCTTCAAGACCTTTTTGAAAAGGTAAAGAAGTCTAGATTTTGGCCACCAAAGTAGGAGTTATGACCCCAATAAGTTGGGGTAGAAAATAATACATTTTTTTTGAAAAAATTATGTTTTATATCTCTAGTTTTGTAATTTTGAATTCAAAACAATGTGATGACTATTGGAATTCCTCTTGCTATGTACATATTCCTATTTTGAATGTAAACAATATAGTTATGGATTTTCATACATCTTTTTTCGAGTTTGTTGTTCTATACAAAACCAATACAATATTATAGGTTACACACTAGGTATTGTCTTTGGGTTCCATAATTTAGATCACCTAGTGAGGGGTATCGAGCTAGAATTGGAGGTGAGGATGGGGGAGATACCAAAGCTTTCTCTCTTTATTGCAATACTGATTATTGGAGTATTAGTACCAGATTGGAGATCTCGAGGTTTTTCTATCGAATGGGCAAGGGTTCTAGAAAATGTTGTCAGATGACATCATTTTTGCATGGGGTGCATGTGACTTGGTAGAGCTATACAAAGAGATGCACATGATTGTGTACCAATATGGTAAGAGCTTTGGGTGTGGGGTGATTCTATTGCACATTTGGGATTTTGAGCACTACATAGTTTTGTAGCCGGTGGTAGATAGGAGGAGGGGGCTAAGACTGCTCTATGTCTTTGCATATGATATGTTTTTATGATATCGATGGTTAGGCAACCTACCATACTGGAGGTGGGTGATAGATGATATGGATAATTTCACTTGGCACCCATACCATGATTGTGAGGTATGTGAGTAGGACAAGTTATACGGCCTCATGTGTAGAGGGATGCATTATTTGATTGGTCAGACTCCATATATCATTGAGTGTTATCTTCTAGTATGGGTTATGCGACTGTTTGGGCATCAAAAAAGTGTTTCTATGGAAAATCTAGTGTTTTCTAGAGTTGTGTGGGGGAGAGGTATCTAAGAAAGCTACATAAAGTTGTATATGTCTTGTTAGGATTGGTAGGATACTCCTCCAGTTCCATGGGATCCGAAACCAATAGTAGTGGATGTCAGAACCACACTAGAGTATAATGTGTGGTGGAAAAGGAAGGAGGATGATTCAAATGACTATCCCATGAGATCAGTTGGCTTTGGTTTAGGATAGCATCACTGATGAGACAAACAACGATGAAGAGAGAAACAACATTGCAAATGATTATTGTAAGATGGGGTTTCTTAGTTTATAGCCTAGAATAGTGACAACTAACACCTCTAAACCATTAACCACACCTAAACAAGAGAAAAAAATGAAAGCATAAGGAAAATAAAAGCATTAAATCAAAACACTTCCCATGCTTGAAGTTGATTCACTTCCCTTGTCTCTCCTATTTATTCTTATGCCAATATTTCCCCCATATTTATTATTTTACTTGTGCAAATACCTACAAATAGTAAGTAGAAATTTGGAGATAAATGGTTGTTAACTTGAAAATAGAGGAGAATGGTCTCTTTTATGGACAACCATTTGAATGAACGATCAAGATCAATCCTCTAGAAGGATTCCAAGATTCATGGATGAGAATGAATGAGATGAAGGTTACGAAATGAAGGGTCAATATTGATCTTCTAGAAAGATTCCAAGATCAATGGTTGATAATTGATTCACCAAAAGGAGGTGGGCAATGAAGACTATGATGTCGACGGCTATGACGCCCGATGACTATGACATAAATAAAGGCAATGATTAGGGAATCTTTGACCAAAAAAGGTGCATAAATAATTTATTTGGAGAAAATGAAAAAGGAGCATTTAATTAAATTAATAAATTTAATTAAATAGGGGAGATGAAAATGGAACATTAAATAATTAAGTGAGATTAATTATTTAATAGGGGAAAATGGCAAGGGATAGTTAAATAATTTTGATAATTATTTAGCTATAGAAGAATTAAAAGACCATGAATTGATAAATAATTAGTGGTAATCATTTATCTATAGACGAAAGGTGATAGATAAATAATTAAATAAATAGTAATTCATTTAATTATTGAACAAGAGGGGGGATTAGTGATGCAATTAATTTATGTAATTGATCAGGATAGAATAGAGATAAGATATTCCTCCATTAATTAAATAATTAAAATTATTTAATTAATGGAGGAATATGATAAAAAATAATCAAATAATTAAAATTAATTAATTATTTGAAGACAGAGACCAAGAAAAATGATGCTCGCAGACTTAGGAAATTTTTTAGTGTCTACATTTTGCCCCTCTTTGACATAATGCAGTTCATCACGTTGTGTTGAAGAAATTTAATTCTGAAATATGCCCCAGTGTAAAGAGAAAGGGGAAGGATGACCAAGAGGGTTGTGGTATAACCCCTTGAGAGGACAGTCAGATTCAAAGAACACGAATGTGCTCTCAAAATGGAAGATAAGACTAGAGGATGAAGTATAGAAGAAATCTTATCATGAAGGAGATGGATGCTAGAATGTACAAGACAAGGGAGATGGGATGTTAGTGCGAAAAGGGGAAAGAAGATAGACATGAAATTATAAGGGAACCAACTTTTGTATGCACATTTTTATATTTATCATCATTAGGCATCAAAAATGTCACAAATGGACCACAAACACCATGGTATGACATAAACCAAGTTGTGCAAGGTGACTATTTGTGAGAGACAAGTAGTTCAAAAGATAGAGCCAAAAGAAAAGGAATGCCCTGGCTCATACTAAGGATCCAATTATCCCAATCTTTTTTCCAAGACAAACCACATACACCAAATAAAGAAAAGAGGCCATGATCCATCATCATCCCTATAAATCTGTTTAAAGGACATCCTTGAGGAGACTAGTAACATGACCCAAAACCAATAAAAAAGGTAAGACAAATCTAGACCAACAAAGTGTTTGCCAAAGAGACAGTGTTTGCTAATAGTTTTGATAGGATTATTTGATATGATTGATTAGGTTGACCAAGATGACCAATATTTGATTTGATAAGTTTGACAAGAATTAATTGATAAGTGGAAAATGGTTGACCAACTAATTTGATTAATTGTGCCTAGTTTCGGGAAGGACACATCCTAATTAAGGAAAGATTGATTGACCGATGTGACAAGATTGATTGATTTGATAAAGTTGACAAGATTGGTGATCACACTCGATTTCAAGAAAGACACATCCTGATTAAGGCAGGATTGATTGACAAGGTTGACAAGATTGATTGTTTGATTATTTGAAAAATATTGATTGATATGACCAAGTGATGTGATGATACCTAATTTCAAGAAAGACACATCTTGTTTAAGGCAAGGAACACAACTGATAAAGTTGACCAAGTGACAAGTGTTGACAAGACACCTAACTACAAGAAGGACACATCCTGCTTAAGGTGAATGACAAGGTTGACAAAGTCTAATCCCAAGAAGGAGGAATCTTGATAAAAGAAAAGAGAGAAGATCGAATGAGGAAAATGATAGAATTCCCCATTCTGATATAATACCAATGATCTAATTGAGTTGATGATTGGTTGGTTTGAGAGTTGGCAGATTGAAAGATTTGTTGGTTATGTCTGTATGTTGATTCATGAGTTGGTTCAAATGATGATTGTTTATGGACCAAGACTATGACCAAACTCGACAAGCCCTAAAGGACTGACCTAGGTGGCCTCAGGGGCTCATCAATTGATGGCCTTTCCTACATTATACATGTAGAAACCTCGTAGTTCAACACAACTTGACTTTGTCATATTCGAAAAAGACTGAGTCATGATTTTATTTGGACAACCTAAAAGGACTAACCTAATGTATCAGGGGCCCATTTAAGATGAACCTTGCCTACATAACAGATGTGTAGAGATAACTTAGTTCAACCACTCTAACAAAACTAACTCAGACTTAGACTTAGACTCTATTTTTGGGATTTTTAAAGCTTTTTGATGTTTTTAGATTTTGGAATGTTTTGTTTTTTTTGTTTTTTCAGGACATTTTATGACTTTTATGGATTATGAAGTTTTTAAAGGGCTGATACCATGTATTGTTTCCCATGAAGATGTAAGTCAAGGATCTTCCCCCAATCAGGTATAGGAACAACTTATTATGCGTGAGGGGATCAATGGATGAAAAGGATGATCATGAAAGTGAAAGACGCTAAATGTCTATGGTCTTCAGGTCATGGAAAGTATTTCACTTTATTATGGATGAATACGAATTTATAATGGATGATAACTATAAGGATCATGGAAAATGCATGTGAAAGATACCCACAATCAACCAAAAATGCATGCACAAGGATCCAAGGACAAACATGATCTTGCCCCTAGTCAAGCTAAAAACCAATTGATAGGTGATGATGATGATGATAATTTTGTTTGATATGGGAAGGAAAAATACTGAAAGAAAATGAGGATTGGGAAAGACATATCCTATTGATGATAATGTAACTAAAGGATCAAGGTTTGCAGCAAGGTTGGGAAAAAATCCAATGAATGTTTTGGATGACGCACTAGAGTGCATAGCAAGATTGTATGGATTAGGCTTGTTGCATTTCAAATGACTATCCTTATGACTAGATAGGATTATGGAGGGAACTTGGATAAGTGGATCATAATACTTAACCCAATGACAAGGGAAACCAAGTCTAGCAATAGGTATGAAAGGATAATGGATTTATTTTCGCAAGGGATAAGAGACATGAGGATTATTGGCTAATAGAATTAGCATATCATCTCCAAGGACTATGTCACATAGGAATAATTTTTTTTCTCTGAGATATGGGTTTGGATAAATTGTATGAAGGCAATGACATGATATTTCATGG
Organism: Sequoiadendron giganteum; assembly: GCA_007115665.2. Taxonomy (NCBI): domain Eukaryota; kingdom Viridiplantae; phylum Streptophyta; class Pinopsida; order Cupressales; family Cupressaceae; genus Sequoiadendron; species Sequoiadendron giganteum. The sequence continues at coordinate 411,949,995 of CM021108.1, read as the reverse complement.
ACAATTTATGAACAAAGGATACACATGCCAAGAATTTTCCTAAAGCATGATTTATGTTTGTACCCCATTTCTTTATCAAGATCAATGTAGGTGGGAAAACGGATGGAAACAAAATGGATTGGATAGATAGATGGAAATGTTATGAGAAAGGAATGGGAAATGAGAAAAATTTCCCCCAAGTGTAATGGTCCACATAGATAATTTCTCTTACACATGATGCCTATTTGACAAGTTTTCATCATGGTACTTATCCAAAGCGCCATAAAAATGGTTTTCACAATTTAGATGAAATTTTTCTCTTTACTATTTTGTTTCTTTTTCTCTTTTTTTTTTATGTCACACAAGATGTCCGTTTGCCAGGTTTTCATTAGGGTGACAATTTTTTTGATTTTTATATTGACTTGATGGTTTGAATGATGTCTGATTGTTTTGAATCCCTTGATGGTGTTGATGTAGATACTGGTGTCATGATATGCCAATAGTGACCTTTATGGAGTAGTTGTATTCTTAGGATCATAGCACTTGCATACAACTGATCGATGTCATTGTGATCCTCTCTAATACTAGGTTTGGCCTTATCGAAATACACACATCGTGATAGAGTTCCATTTGAGTCCTTATGATAATGAGTTGCTACCAAGATACGATGGATTCGTGAGGTATGTATTTTAGACTTTAGGAATGATGTAGGATTATGATGGATGATGGTAGATGTGGAAGGATTATTTGGATGAATCACTTTTTATTTTCCAAACTTAGTATGTTGGATGGTGGAGTTTGGAATGATTGGGATAGCATTTTGAACTGACATTTTTATATGCCTTCCTGGATGACCATTTTAAAGGAGGTGGACATTTACTATATGTGGGAGTCCTCTTTTCTTTTGGCTCCATATTTTGATTGACTTTTGGATTTGGAATATTTTCTTTGCTTGATCCATTTTTCTTTGGGATCCATTTTAACTTCATTTGTCCACTTGTATTTTTGTTTGATTCAATGGACTTTGACATTTGATTTTGAACTTTGGATTTATAATAATTTTATTTTTGTTGGTTCCAAATGGAAGATTTATTCATGTTGGAATGACGGTTTATGGTATGGATGGAAGGAGTGTTGGAAACAATATTATGACAAGTACTACTCATGGCCCCCACTTTAATGTTTGTATCAGATAAAGTTGCCCCCAATATCGAGGAGGTACCACTAAAATCAATTTATTCTTTGATTGAAGAATAACAAAGACCTTGATGTCAAGGATTTGCATAAAATTGTACTGGTTCTATAATGCCTTGCTCATGTAGGCCTAGTCCTTTTCCTTGATACTGCATGCTCTGAAAAATTATGTTTGTGATGGGGTATTTGTTGTTTTGAAAGAAAGATGTGAACCCATCATTCTATGTGTGGAATTTACTACTTGGAATCTCCTCATCTACAAGAAAGCTTGCTTTGACAAAGGTGAATGCTCCTAGTTGATAGAATTTTTCGTATTTATCATTTGTCATGCTTGTTTCTTCTTGATCAATTGGGATGTCAATTTGATCTATGGTAGATTTTGTATCTTCTTCTTTGAAATGCTCGATGGTAGCTTCTCTATGTTCTCTTTGATCCATAGTAGTTTTTTTTTTGTTCTTTGATTTGATCAATAGTAGCTTCTTTACGCTCTTCTTTGATGTTATCCATATCATTCATTTGAATATCTATGTGTCCAAAGGAGAAAAGTTTCTCATTTTGGGAAATGGAGGTGTTTGGAGTTTGGATAGGACCAACTTCAAATGTTTGATCATGGATGGTATAAAGGTCGATGAGAGGATCATTTTCGATTTCTTGTTCAATGGTAGGATCTTGGTCAAAAATAGGTGTATCTTGGACAATATGGTTGTCTATAGACTCTTGAACAAGGATAGGCACATTTTGGATGCCATGATTATCTAGAAGGACTTCTTGGATGGACTTAAGGATGGGGTCATGAGATGGAAAGTTGGACTGCTTCAATCTTCATATGAAGGTGAAGCTATGATTCATGCTTTGGACTTTATTTTTGACATGTATCCTCAAGTTTAGGCAATGGAATTTGATTTTTGACAAGGATATGATTTTCTTTGATATACCTAGGATTTTTACATGGCAATAATAGAGCTTCAATAGAAAGATATTTTTTGGTATTGGCAGGCAATGGAGGACATGATGGTGACAAATGGTTGGATGGTTTAAGATCAACAATGTGATTGGATTTCTTGAATTTGTTTTCATTTATGAGTCGAATAAGTTCATTTTCTAGTTGTCCTTGGAGAACATTAACTAATGTGCTTTTATTGGATGGTATTGTATTTTGGGATGGAGTGGATGAAAATGGGTTAGTGAATGGTGGATTATGATAAGATGTGTAGGATTGGAATGGACTAGTGGATGATGTATTATGATAGGATGTGGAGGATTGGAATGGACTAGTGGAAGGTTGGTTTACCTTGTCAAGGTTAGGATAAGGATGCTTAATAGTATGGATTATGTCAAGTGACTCTTGATAGTGAGGGTTAGATGGATGAAGGACTGGAGCTTATGGATTGTTGGTGAGAAGGGTATGTGAGTGGTTGGTATTGATGATTGACGATAAATTGGTTTTCAACTTGACTACGAAGAAGATCAAGGTAAATTGAAGACATGGTCATGAATTTGGATTAGGATGGATAAGGAAACCTTAGTGAGGACCATACAAAACTTGTGACCTTTGGATAACAATGCAAGGTGACTTTTTTTTTGTTTTCATGGATATAAGGATGCAAAGTGCCAATGTACCTAAGACCAAGATTAAGGAATGGTGGAATGATAATGACCCTATGACCAAAGGATATGATATGCAAGGATGATGATGACCAAAGAATATGTTCTTTTTTTTTTTGGGGGGGGGGGATTTTGGGATAATATAGGGATGTGGAGTGATAATTCAAGGATAATAATGACCTTATGACCAAAGGATATGGCATGCAAATGAAGCTAAAGGCTAAATGATGCAAGATAGTATGTGAATAAGCTATGTTTTTTTTATGATTTTTTGGATTATAAGGATATGAGGATGAAAAATGATCATGCAAGGATAATGATGACTTTGAGACCAAAGGATAAAGCTAAATGAAACTAATGGATGCAAAGGATATCAAAGTCAAACTAATTAATGATGAAGGATAATGACAAGGAGATTAAATGATGCTAAATTAATGATCAAGGGTAGTGATGCAACTAAGTCTAAGGTGAAATGAAACTATGTTTTTGTGTTTTTGAGATATAGGGATGCAAAGTGAAAGTGAAATTTAAGTCCAAGGCTAAGGATTGATTGAATGATAATGAAGCTATGGGAAAAGGGTATGATATGAATAATAATAATAAGGATATGAATTCTAAAATTTGAGACAAAGGATAGAAACCAAGATAATGTAGGTCCAAGATAACAAACCCAAATGTCATTGACCTTTGTGATGACCAATATGATGGATTTGACAAGGTGAGTCTTAACTAGGACACAAGTTTGAGACCCAAATTTTTGACCAAGATGATAAATACAAAGGTCGATAAATTAAAAGATGAAGGTCAATGACAAGTCAGATAAGTAACCAAGGACTATCCAAAGGTTTGATAATTTTCCTATGTCTAAAATCTAGAAGGTATGTGAAACCTAAGACCTAAGATTAATTATGCAAGGAAAAGGTGACCTAAGATGAAATCTAAAATGTAATGCAAACCTAAATGAAGATGATGGAATGGACAGGGAAAGATTTTCAAGTCTCTGGTTTGGAAGTCAAGATCACTATTATGATGAATTGGTTTAGTTTTGGACAAAGATTTTGTGAAATCGAGGTAATTAGGCAATTGTGGCTCTGCTTGTGGTTAATAGAATGTTGATTTTCTAATTTTGATGTTTTGACTTGATTTTTGAATGGATTTTGATTGATTTTGATGAATTTTGATTGAAAAACACATAATACAGTCACAAGCACTTGTTTTTGGTATGGTTTTGGATGTGAAAAAGTTCAATTTCAAGATAAAAAGCATGAATCCTATGGTTGGCAAAGACAATATTTGTTGGGTTCCCACTTGGATTAACCATTTGCGCTTATTCTTAGTAGATGAATTAGAAGCTTGGCCACACTGGTTCCCCCAACACAACACTCACTTCTTGGGTCAACCAAGCTTCGAGTTCTGATGAATCTCCCATGAAAAACTCTTCATCTCTACTAAGAACTGCGAGTATGTGAGACGACTTCAGAGGTCCAACCTCTTGCACTGACAATTATAATGATTTTGGCTGCTACAAACAAGAGGGGTCTAGTAAGGGCATCCGGTTTAGGGGGTACTATGATAAACTCCCTTAGGAGGTATCCCTACCCTTAGAACAAAGGGTTACATATCATAAAGATACTAGGGGAGAGCTATCATGTACCACATCCTATTGATTGCAAACTTTCCTTGCAATCACAAATTTCTATAGTGGTTCAGAAGGACTTGTCTTTAGCCTGTTATCGCTTAGGTTCATCCGTTAGGGTGAGCAATTTTTTCCACCAAGGCAGGCCCTTCTAATGGGTGAACACAAAAATGGATGGTTCTGGCTTTCGGATCATTGAGTTTGCATAAGGTGAGAGCATAATACCTACCATCCTTCAAACACTAAAATAGTGGTTCATTACCCCCTAATTGAATCTATGTGAGAAAGATAGTCATTCTTTTTAGATCACCAAATGAAGTGTTATCTAATCTAAAGAAAACAAGATTGTGATTTCAAAATAAAATCTTGGACATTCTAACCTACAAAACCATGTATTAGTAGTTTCACAAAATGATCTTTGACCAACGAAAAAGTTGTAAAAGCTGGTTAGCACAAAAGAGTTAAAAGCTAGACTAAAAATCTAGAAATCAACAACTAAACCAAACTAGAAAAAAAAGAAATGAAACTAAGCTAAAAAACTTAAAAGAAACTAAACTAAGAGCTTGATTTTTTTGTTGCTTCAAGAGAAGTAGTTTTGGGATCTCCACTTCAATGCTACATGCTACAAATATAAAATTAGTAAACCAAAAAAAACTTGAATGAAAACAACAAACTAAAATAGTGATAAATTTCTCAAAACTCAATGAAATTTTAAATCATAAAAATCTATGGAAAGCTAAGACATAGACCTTCAAAACCCAATTTTTTTTTGGCAATATCCTACACAACAAAAGTGTTATAAAAAAAATAAAATTTGGGTTTTAACAACTAAATCTTAAAAAACTATGAGCACTAAAACAACCATAACTTTCTCAAAACACATCAAAATTTTAAACCGTTTGAATTTATAGAAATCTAAAAGCGAGGCCTAGAAAACCTAGATAATCATTTTTTAATATTTCATGTGCCTATTTTTTATGGTCAAAATAAGATGACATGATTTTGTGTGAATTCTTGGCTGTAACCTACAAAACAACAAAAACAAACAAGAAAGAAAACAGATTTCTCTACAAAATTGTAAGATTTGCGTCGGGTTCACCAATGTAAGATGGATTTTTTTAGTTTCTAGCCTAGAATAGTGACAAATAACACCTCTAGACCATTAAACACACCTAAACAAGAGAAAACAATGAAAGAATAAGGAAAATAAAAGAATTAAATCAAAACACTCCCCATGCTTGAAGTTGCTTCACTTCCCTTGTCTCTCCTATTTCTTCTTATTCCAATATTGCCCTCATATCTATTGTTTTAATTGTGAAAATACTTGCAAATAGTAAGTAGAAAAGTTGGAGATAAATGGTTGTTAACTTGAAAATGGAGGAGAATGGTCTCTTTTATAGACAACCATTTAAACGAACAGTTGAGATCAATCCTCTAGAAGGATTCCAAGATCGATGGATGAGAATGAATGAAATGGAGGTTATGAAATGAAGGGTCAAGATTGATCTTCTAGAAATATTCCAAGATCAATGGTTGAGAATTGATGCACCGAAAGGAGGTGGGCAATGAAGGCTATGACGTCGATGGCTATGATGCTTAATGGCTATGACAGGCCATGAAGGCTTATGACAAAGATGACTATGAAAGAAATAAAGGCCATGAACAAGGCATCTTTGACCAAAAGAGGTGCATAAATAATTTATTTGAAAATGGAGGAAATTGACAAGTGGAAGATAAATAATTTATCTAAATAATTTATTTGGAGAAAATGAAAAAGGAGAATTTAATTAAATTAAGTGGGGGAGATGAAAATGGAACATTAAATAATTAAGTGAGAATAATTATTTAATAGGGGTAAATGGCAAGGGATAGTTAAATAATTTTGAATAGATAAATAATTAGTGGTAATCATTTATCTATAGACGAAAGGTGATAGAGAAATAATTAAATAAATAATAATTTATTTAATTATTGAAGAAGAGGGGGGGAAAATGACACAATTAATTTATTTAATTGATTAGGATAGAATAGAGATCAAAAGGTGAATTAATTAAATAATTAAAATTATTTAATTATTCGAAGATGAAGACGAAGACCAAGAAAAATGATGCTCACATAATTAAGACATTTTTTAGTGTCTACAATTATGATGATGATGACAGAGATGGTGGGGATGGATAGGGTCATCGAGTGCGATAGAGGAGGGATCTAGCTACAGGTTAGGGAGAGAGATGAGGAGAGGAGGATGTTGATATAGGTGGAGATGATCATGGTAATGATTAGGGAGATATACGCATGTGGCTAGGGTTACTAATTGCAAAGTGAGGTCAACTTCAACATGAGATATATCAAGTGAGATAGGAGTGCCTACAAATAATTGGTGAGAGGGATATGGCACGTGCATAGGTATTCTATCTACAGGGAATACTAGATGGTCCATTAGGTGAGGATGGAGGGGCTAAACTACTAGCAGTTACAACACAACTAGATGTGGCCTAGGTTGGATTATCCCAAGCACAAGCCGATGTGCCTAGGCTTAGATAAGAGCGGGATATCAATCAACAAATATTGGAAAGGAAAAGTATATAGACTATGGTTATAGACCTGATTTATATGACCTAGGAGATGTAGTATTACCATATTCTTTATGAGTGGGTTGTTCCACTAGAGCAAAGAGAGCCCAATTTTGCAACCAGTAATAGGTCATACAGGTCAAGATCAATTCGATTAGGTCTTTCTGTGAGCATGGGACCACCTCCTCCTCATGTCTGCCTCCTTTGCCATCACCATCTTAGGGGCCAAATTAGTTGGATGCAGTGAGTGCATGATAGGTGCTATAGGGTGATGAATTTTTTTTTGGATTATACCCCATAGAGGTATTGACCTTTTGGAGTGTATATGTGAGATCCTTGTATATTTTTGTATCATAACATTATTTTCGATATATATATATGAGATAATGGTTTTGGATTATGTGTATGAATTTTATAACGTGATGATGATATTATGAAAATGTATATACGATTTTATGCATGTATGCTTTAGATGCATTTTTATGGTATGATGATGTTATGGGATGCACATGTATGATGAATGCTAACATGTTTTATGTGGGATGATTTAATGTTTATGGATATGCAAAATCATGTAATGATTGTATGATATTTATGCGGTTATGGTTATGACTTCATGGTAATGATTTATGATGAAAATGATTTATTTTTAATGATTGTGAATCAATGATTTATGGATGCAAATGATTATATGTATAGTGGTAATGAATAAATAATAATAATAATTTATGTATGATGGTTAATGCAAATGTAAATGGATGATGATGATGATGATTGATTGATTATGATGATGTTTTACAATGTTTATAGTTATGTAAGATTTGATGGATATGGTCAAGATTTTTAGATAATAATGATGATGAAATGATTATGAATTTATGGACTGTGATGCTAATGAGTGGTGATTGTAAGTATATGAAAAAAGTGACAAAAATGTATTTATTTATGATGTATTATGATAATGGTTTATGAATGACTTATGATTATAAATGATGTAAATGTTTATGATTAATGCATAATTATTATGAATATGGTTATGTATGATGATTAAGGATTGTGCAAAAATGTATGGAAAAATGGATAATTGTAATAATGGTTAATGGATAATGGTAAATGTATGATTAAAATGCAAGATGAAAGATGAACTAATAAAAATGATAAAAAAAAGTGGTTAATGAATAATGGATAAGATGAAACTATGGATAATGGGTAATGAAACATGGGAAATGAATAAATGTATTTTTTGTTTGTTCATGATACATAATATGGTAAGGTCTAAATGGGGGGAAGGTGTGAAAGCATAGATTATGGGGGAAATGAAGTCATGGGTTTTGATAAGAATGTTAAAAGAAATTGTGGGGTTTAATTATATTGGAAATATGGTGAGAAATCCTAAAGTTTAATATAGAAAAGGATATTATGACCCAATGGTTTAAGTGAACAAAGGTGCAGTTGCATCCTTTGCATAAAATTTGGACTCACAAACAAACACGATTATCTCTTAGCACATAATACCTTATTATAACCTTAGTAGACTGTAGGGGGGATGATATTGCATACCAAAATTCATTTGTTTGATCTACCCTACCTAAGGTAATACTTAGCATCAGTGGGTCAGGACAATCACAAACATGGCATACAAAAAAATGACCATGCCCCATTTTGCACCTTGTCCAAAACACACCAAGATATGAGTAGATCTAGGTGGCCTAGACTACGTTACTCCGTGGGTTAAAAAAATCATAAAAATAAAAATAAATTACAAGGAAAAAATCTCTTTCCAAGAGTGGGATGGATGGATAGTGATGATTTTGGAACTAGGAAGGATTCATCCTATTGGGCATAGATGAGGGGATTAAATATGGATGGCAAGTGAAATAGTTGCACATGTTAATCATCAGTCTAGTTACGATTTTGTGACTATCCATATGTAGGCATCTTTTTATTTGTTTTTCTTTGTTCATTCATGATGACATGGGTGAAAGTGTGAAATTTTATTATGGGTGAAGTTTTATTATGGATGGTGGATGATGAAAGTGTGACGCGTTTATTATGAACAACTAGGCATGAAAATATTGATCCTAGGTACACATTTAGATTTTTCTTCCTGCATCTATTAGGCGAGGTAAGATGCACTTGTGGGTTGGTCATGCACATGAAAATTCAACAGTAAAAATGAAGGGCATAGTTCATGGAGGTTGTCTCATAATTCGTGAGGAGAAAAAGTGGATAACATGTTTGGGTTGGCTAAGTTGTGTGAACTATCTAATCGATTTTGAATAAATATCGGGTGATGCATGGGGGATCATGTTTAATGGGTGAAGTATGTATGGGTGGGAAAGGGATATGATGGTTTATGAATGTGAGTATAGAAAGAAGGGAGGGGTATGGATCATGGAGGTTGTCTCATCAATTATGAGGAAAATCATGTATGGATGGGCTAGATCATGTAAACTGTCTAATCTATCATGAATTATGGGTGAAATACATATGGGTGGGGAAGGGGTATGAGTTTGTATGATGGTTTATGAAAATTTTATGGTTGTTTTCAAGGATGAGTGACAATGAGAGATCATTTGATGTCATGGTAGAAAGATGTGGGCTCATGCAAGGGATGGTTAGGGGGACGATTGTTTATGCAATAACATTTGGTGGTTTAGGATGATGGTATGAAAAGATTCCCTATTAGAGGAAAAAAGGTGGGTGGTTTTCATGATCATGGTAGAAAAATCTCTCTCGTTATGAAATCAAGATGGGAAACATGTATTCCAAGCCATAGTGAGTGGATGATGTGAGTGGGTGTATTATGGATGATATGCGTATGTATGATTAGGAGACCTAGTAGATGGTGGATATGATCTCTACACATGGCACCTATTTGCTAGGTTTTCACCATGGTAATTTCCCAAGGAACTAAAAAAGTGGTTTTCACCATTGGATGAATTATTTATCTTCACTTATTTTTTGTATTTTTGTAATTTTTTTGGATTTTTTGAATTTTTTTTTGGATATTTTTATTTTTTTATTTTTTATATTTTTTTGGAATTTGTATTTTTTGGATTTTCTCAAGAAAATAATTTTTGATATGTATGATATTCACGGGCTCCTCTAATGTTTCTCATTCCATGTTATCCAATTGGTATTCTCTTGATCCACACTTTGCATTGACGATTTAGGGACCTAGCTAGCTAGGTTAAAACTTTCCCTTCTTCTCACAGTCATACAAATTGCATTGATTTTACTGCTTAAGGAATATATCACCAATCTCAAATTCTTTGGAATTGATCTTATTATTGTAGCTTCTTCAGAGCTTAATTTGGTAAGCTCAAAGATGATTGAGGTTATTGAGGTATTTCTCATCTAAGAGTTCCAACTATTGTAGGTGTGCCACACGATATTCTTCATCACCAATGAGATATAGTGATAGTCTTAGTGATGGGAGATCAACCTAGATTTTAAAATAACCTCAGAACTATAGATGAGGGAATATGGTGTTGCCCTTGTGGGGGTAAAAATTCTATTTTTGTAAGCCCATAAGGTAGTATTGAGTTGAAGGTGCTAATACCTACTAGCTTTATTGATTGTTTTCTTAAGTATTTTCAAGATTGTTTTATTAGTGGCCTAACTTGGAAATTTCCTTGTGGATATGGGGTGGAAAAATGGAGTTGGATGTGAAATTATTAATAAAAATCACATACTTCTTGATTTTTAAATGGATTTTCGTTATCTGTGAAAATGGAAAATGGTGTGCCAAAATGGAAAATGATGTAGTAGATAATGAATTTTGAAAAAAAAAATTGAGTGATATATATCATAGAGATGGATTCGACCCACTTAGTGAAGTACTAAGTGGCACTGATGATGAATTTATGAGAATTAAATGAGGATGGATGGATTTTTCCAACGAGGTCTAGGCCCCATTGTGAGAAAGGCCATGTAGTGACAATAGGTTGTAACTCTTGAGATGGTGCATGAATCAGATCACCATGTTGTTGACAAGGTCAGTAAAATTTTACCACATTGCTTGCATCATGTTCCATTGTTGGCCAGTAATATCTAGTGTGCAAAAACTTATTGAATAGAGAAGGTCCATTAGAATGGACCTCACAAATACCCTCATGTACTTCACGTAAATCAGTTTGAGCTTCATTTGTGTCTAAACACCTCAAGAGGGTCTCATCGAATGAGTAGTACTATAAAGTGTCACAAAGTATGGTAAAATGAGTGGTTTTATAGATGAATGAATTGGCTTTGGGAATTGGATAAGTTTGGTGGGAGGGTGTTATTTTGGAGGTAATTATATATCTTGGTACCATGGGGATTTGGGACCAATGATATTACCTACCATTTCTAATTTAGGGAGATCATAAGTGGGAATAAATAATTGTTCAATCAAAAATTCATATTGTTGACTGTTCTAGGGAACATCTACTAGGGAACCGATTGTGGTCGTTGCATCACCTACCTTATTATTTAGATGAGGAATTTGATCGAACTAGATTTGGATAAAATATTGCTTGAATTTTTTCACCATTCTCTTATAGGGAAATAGCTTGTCATAATTTATTTGGTATTCAACATTCATCTACTTGATAACTAACTAGGAGTCACCATATACCTGTAACTTTTTTGTTTTCCATTACATGACAAGTCTAAGCCTTGTGATCAATGCATCATACTCTACTATATTTTTGATGCAAGGAAATGTGATGTGGTAGGACATAAGGATGCAATCACCTTGAGGAGTGACAAATAGGGTCCCTTCCCCTGAGCCATGTTGAGTAAATGATCCATAAAAATATAGGTTCCACATGTTCCTTCTTCTGTAGCAAAAATGCCTTCATTTAGAATTTTTTTTAATAGTGGATGGTTGTCTAATATAGGTTCCTCTACAAGATGATTAACAACTACTTGTCCTTTAATATATTTTATGTATACATACTCGATATCAAATTCACTAAGAATCATGATCCATTTTTCCATATGTCTTGTGAGGGTAGCCTTTGAAAGTACAAATATTTTAATGGATCCACTTTGGAGATGAGTTGTCTTATGATTGAGCATGTAGTGTCTTGATTTCTTAGCATAAAATACTATGACAAGGAATTCTCATTCAATTGGGGTATAGTTCTACTCATATCCTACCAATGTTCAGTATATGTAGTAGATAGCTTGTTCTTTTCCCTTATCATCATGTTGTGCTAATAATGCCCATAGTGCCACATTGGTAGCTAGTATGTAGAAAAAAAGTGGTTTATCTAGCTTAGGTGGCACAAGAATAAGAGGTGAAGGAAGGTCATCCTTAAGTTTCTAAAATACCTACTAAAAATTGTTATCCAACTGAAGGCAACATTCTTGTGGAGAAGATGTGAAAATGGTTGACACTTATCATTGAGTTGTTCAATGAATATTTTGATGGTTTGGAGTTTCCCTTGCAAGTTGTGAAACTACTTAAGATTCCTTGGTGGAGGCATATCCATTATTTCTTTAACTTTTGTTGGATCAACTTCTATTCCTCTTTGAGAGACAATAAATCTCAAGAGTTTTCTTGATGCTACACCAAATATATATACACTTCTTTGGACTAGAAAAAAGTTGATATTTTTCCAGTTAATCAATTTTTTTCCAATACCTCTATCTGTCCATATCTTGGTTTTGATTTTCCCAAAATTTCATCCACATAATCTTTCATATCATGGAAAATTACTATCATGGATCTTTGATATGTGGCCCTTGCATTTTTAGACCAAAAGGCATTAATTGATAGAAAAATTTACCCCACGAAGTGATGAAGGTTGTTTTGTGTTGGTCTTCATCTACTATTTTTATTTGGTTACAATCAAATAAAATATCCATGAGGGATAAAATTTCATGTCCCACTATTAGATCTACAATGATGTCAATTTTTGATATTGAGAAGCCATCCTTTGGGCATGCCTTATTGAGATCCTGAAATTTGGTGCAGATTCTTATGCCCCCAGTGGGCTTGGAGACTAGAAGTATGTTAGAGACTCATTTAGGATAATCAATTGGTCGGATAAAGCCAACTTCTATTTTTTTTTGTAATTATTCTTTTACCAAGAGAGCTATTTGTGGATGCATCTTTCTATGATTTTGTTTCACTAGTTTTGCATCAGGATACACTACTAAGTAATGTACCACAAGAGATGGCTCTAGGCCTGGCATGTCTACATATGTCCAAGAAAAATTGACAGACCTTCGTTTGATGAATTATGATAATTTATTATTGATTTCATCTTCTAATTTTGTAGCTATAAAGTTGATTTTGGTTCTTCTTTGGTTCCCAAGTTGATGTCAGTAGTATCTTTTTCCATCATTATGGATGTCTCTTGATAGTGGGGAATCAAATCAAGTGCCTCATCTTCTAGTGCCTTAGAGAGGCTTTCACTAGAAGATACATCTTTTATTTTTTACTTTTTCTTGATCCAAAAGTGCCTCATCGATTTTTTCACTAAGGGATCATTCTTTTTTTTAATTTTTACCTTTTTTTATTTTCATGACTAACATACCCAATTTGTTCTCTAGAATAGGAATCCTTATGTAATTTTATTTCAATTTCATTTTTGTGATCTATGAAAGGTATGTTTTCTCAAACTCCCATGATTTTGATAATTTCTTCAACATTTTGAGAAGTATCAAGCATGGGAGGTCCTTGTTGATCCCAATCAATAAGTTTAGGATATACAAGTGAGAGATCAATAGATGGTGTGATAGTGTAAATATTTTCATGGTCAAAGAGTTGGGCGATATATTCAAAGGGTTCTTTAGTAGGCCCCTCCCGAGGATTTTGATCATTAGTTAAGGTCTTACCAAATTTATCATGAGCACACTTAGGTTCTTTGAAGACCATTTCAGTGGATTGGTACCCAAGTCCTTAGTTATCCTTGTATCCTTGCAGTTGAATGGGTTCCATTATACCTTGTTCCCATACCCCCAATCCTTTTCCTTTATCGCTCAATTTTTTACATAAATCATGTCCCTTTGGATATCTATCAACTTCAAGAGGAGGGAGACATTGTTCTTGATCTTCTTTGTATAACCATGATGAGATGTCTTGATTGATATCCTCTTTATCCAATGATCCCCATTTATTGAAGCTTTTGAAAGTTTCATTAGTTTCTATTTTTAATACCTTAGGTTTCCCATAAGACCATGGTGAGAGAGTGATTTTTCCTACATAAAAGGAATTTTATGTATTCCGTACTCTCCACATCCATTATTAGTGACTTTGATCTTGATCTTGGGGGTGGGGTGTGAAGTGTAAGTAGGTTTTAATGTGGATGGATTGGTGTAATAAGGTGAGGTGGATGCTACGCCATTGATTGAGAAATGGTGGAAACATTTATATTTTCCTTCCAATATTTTGCAATATTGAAAAGGTTGGGGGTCAGTGGGTATGGTTACTTCCCTACCATGTGTGAAAAATTTAGGCATTGATGGTAGTAGAGGGGAAAAATTGAATGGTATGTATCCAAGGTCATCTAAGGAGGATGTTTTGAGGAGATCAAGAACAAGTATTTGACATGGTGTTTCCATAGTTGTTGGTTCAACTTGAATGGGTATTTCAATGGTACCTTTGGACTATCTTTTAGCATCATCATACGATTTAATGGTTATATTATTTTTAGGATCAATAATTTCTACAAAGCAACCCAACCGTTTTATTAACTTTAGAGTACATAAATTAATTCTAGATTCACCATCTATTAGGAATTTTTTATGGTATGCTTATGTACAATTGGTTTTATATGGAGTGGTTTATTATGTGATACCTCATAATGTAAGTCTTTGTTTACAAATGTAAGGTGGTGTGTGGAGGAAAGATGTCCAATGATAGATTGAATTAGTTTACATTTATGTCACTTGGCACATGAGATACTTGGAGAGATTTATCTATGACTTCATTATGGATGGGGGATGTTAAGTGATTCCAAGATGAAAATTTGGGCTAGATTTTCACGAAGGTGGTCTAGGATGTTATAATTATTACTTTTGGAGGTGTATGATGAAGAATATTCCCTTGTATTGTCACTCAACCTTGACAGGTAGTGATGAAATGATTGGGTGCTTTGATAGTGATTGTGTTGCACTCTTCTATGTGATCAATAGTAGAATTAAGGGATGATGTATGGATGTTGTTGGTATATGAATATGGTACGATATTATTGGAAGTGGGAGTTTTCACTTCATTATATTGCAAGAAGGGTTGTGTGTAAATGCCTAGTTGTTCATTAGGGAATTTATGTGTTTGTCCTTTGATATTAATTTATCCCCTATCCATAAGGTCTTGTATGTGATTTTTAAGTTTCATGCACTTATATGTGTTATGGCCTTTAACCTTATGGTATTCATAATATTTGTTATCCTTATACCATGTGGTTTAGATTGATTTTCATCGAAAGGCTTAGTTATAAGAAACTTAATTAAATTTTCTTGAGCAAGTTTAATGAATATGACTTCGATTGGTTCCCCCAAGGGTGTATACTTGTGCTTAGATTTATTATTTTTCCTAGTTTTTCCTTGAGGGGTGTTGGAGGTATGTTGTTGTTGTGGCATGTGTTAGTTTTTTGATGAAATATTTTGGAAATTTTGAACATGTTTATTATCAGTCACACCATCTTTTTTCTCCTTATAAATTTTGACTATCCCTTTAGCGACCAAAACTTTCTCAATGTTTAACCTTTTTTCAATTACCTCAACAAAGGTATTGACATATTGTAGTTGTAAGTGGAGACCCACTTTTTTGTTTAAGTTTTCAACAAGATGTTAACCATTTATTTCTCATGAAATTGTAGGGAAATCAACTTGCTAATTGTATCCAACGTTGAAGGAAGGTTGTAAAAATTTCCTTGGGTTTTTTTAGTGTTGCATAATTTAGCCAAAGTGAATTTTTATTCATTGTTGTATGAAAAGTGGGTCACAAATCTTTCAGCTAAATCAAAAAATAATGTGATCAAACCATGAGGAAGGTGTGTGAACCATTCCAATTCTTGTCCCCCAAGGCTCCTATAGAATAATCACATGAGGTATACTAGATTATAAGCCACTTCTTGACATGCCACATGAAATTTTTTAATGTGTTCAACAGGATCACCCTTTCCCTTATACTTATTGAATTTGGTAATTTCATAGTTTTAGGGAAGGGTATAGAAAATATGGATTGATCAAAAGGATATGGACATATGTCTTCAAATTTATAAGTCATTTTTGGTTGATCCATTTGGAGTCCTTAGATTATGTTCTTTATATTTTGTAACTCTTGGGATAAGTTAATATTGTTGGATGTGTGGGTGTTGATGTATTGATGATTGTGTTGATGTTGGTAAGTAGGTGTTGAAGGATGGTTTATGTATTGATGATTATGTTGTTTTTGGTTGATTGGAATTGAAGGATGATTGATGTTGGCATTGGTTGATTGGTTTTGAAGGGTGATTGATGTTGGAATTATTAGAGGTTGTGAAGTGTTTGGGATATTTTGATGAGTGTGTAAGTATGCAAATGTATGAGATACTTGAGGATGAATGTAATTTGCATTAATGGATGTTGTAAGGAGTTGGGAAGATATAGTTGGGTGGGTAGATGTGTATGTGATGTTATTGGTAGCCTTGGATGTTGACCATTAGTTGAGAAGTGGATGCAAGAATTTGGTCAAAATGTTGGGATATGGTTGTGACCCCAATATATTTTTCAAAAATTTATTTGATGATGGATTATTAGGAGGGTCTTCCCTTCTAATTTGTGAAAGATAAAAATTAGATGGGATTTTAGATTTTTTCACTAAAAGTTCTATCAAGAGTGTATCCTTATCAAATTAAAACAATGTTTGCATCATCTCTTGATTATTTGGGTCTTGGTAAAATGTGTGCAATGTAGGGAAATATTTGGGTTGGTATACATACACTCCCTCACTATTGGGAGATGGAGGTTGATTGGTGACATCTTGGATGATGATATTCCCTTGAGAAACAATTTTCTTTTTAGCTTGTGCTCTAGTAAGTGGCATCCAAAATAAGGATCCTTTTAGAGAGATGTATTAGGATAAGTGATGAATAAATTTGGATAAGGGATTGTTTGGAATTGTACTTGGACTAAAATTGGATGATAATGAAAGTTTGGATTAGAAGTTGGATTGAGAGCCTTATATTGGTATTGGAAGATGGAGGTTACTTGGACTTGGATTAAAATGATGAATTGGACTTTGGATGATGGAGTTAGTAAGTTATCTTAGAAATTAGATGGGATTAAGATTTGGATGGTGAAGATGATTAAATTAGGATGATAAAGATTTGTGGGTTGGATTAGTATGATCTAAGATGATATGAATGATTTGAAAAGGATGGATACAAAATAAGCTTTGTATCAAAGATTAAAATCTAGATCCTTCGAGATAAGGTGATTTTGGGATATATATTTGCTTACTTAAGATATTAAAGATCTTAAGTAAGATTAGATAGGGGGTTTTTGAATAATTAAACTTAAGGGAGTCACATACTTAAGATGAACAATCTAAAATTATGGGATAAAAAAGAATGCTACTTAAGATAGGCAAGTTATTAAGCAACACCTAGGTTATAGAAGGATATATAAGGATCTAGATCTAAATTTTTGATAAAATTTTGATTTGTAAGGATGTTTGGATTGGATGATTTGGATGGTAGTTGGATGATTAGGATGATGATAAGGTGATTATTTAAGATGTCTAAGGTAATGGGAATATGATTAAGGTATTTAAGATGATAGGAGAATGACTAGGATGTTTAGGATGACAAGAGGATGATTAAGATGACAAAAGAGTGAATAAGATGACAAAAGGATGATTATGATGAAAAAATGATGATTAGGATGTCAAAAGGATGATTATGATGACAAAAGGATGATTAGGATTAAAAAATGATGATTATGATGGAAAAATGATGATTACGATGTCAAAAGGGTGATTATGATGACAAAATGATGATTAGGATGTTTGGGATAAAAAATGAAGGGGAATAATAACATATGGGGGAATGAAGGTTATTGCCAATTTCAAGTAACGTAAAAGATGAAGTGGTAGAAAATAGGGGTGAATGGTCAGTCCAAATGATTATGAAGGATGAAAGTGATAAAGAATAATGATTAATGGTAAGTTCAAGTGGGATGGAGGATGAAAGATGATGAAGGTTGATAATGGAAATGGAAAGCCTATAATTATACTATGGAGTTGTAAAATATGAAGTTCTTGTCAAGGATACCTATTGGCCACTATCAAATTGTCTTTGTTTTCTAGGCTATACATAGGTGCAGTTTCAAAATCTCAAGCACAGTTTGACAGTTAGGCATAGTTTGACAAAACAAAAGAAAAGTTTGATAGAGATAATTAGATCAAAGAATAGGCACTATTTTTTTGAGTGTAAACATAGGAAATTTGAGTGCAGGCACAACTTTTCATAGTGCAAGCACAGTGTTACGAACACAGTTTGTATGAGGACAAGTGCTAACTATCTGAGCACAAGCATAAATTTATGGAATGGAGGCGTAGTTCTATAGTCTTGATTGATTGCAAGAGATATGATCACACAAGAAAACACATTGGTCAATGACTCAAAATTTTCAAGGTGAAAAGGCTATTTTCAACTTAAAAGGTGAGTGGCTCATCGATGGTTTAACACATTGAAAACACACCAAGCACTTTATCAAAATCCTAAATTATTCAAGTGGGTTTATAGACTTAATGTGGGCCCACCACACAATTAAGTGATAATACTTTGTGAGATCAGATAGAAACACATTTCTCATGAAAGAAGATATTTAGAGATCCAATGGCACATGCCCAATACAACAACAAGCTCAACATCTCTCTCTCCTTGGGAGACTCAAATCTGACCCAATAATTTCTCTCTACTTAAGGGAGTATGTGGTAACTTTGGGCATGATACTATACATTGCATCACACTAAGCTACAACTAACAGGTCTTAATATAGGATTTCAAAAGGATCTCTAGGATATCCTCTAAGTACCACAAGGGTATGTGAGGCACAACCATGAAAAATAGCTCACCACAAGTGCGGGTTAATAAATTTTAGTGGGAAATCTCAAACCAACCCTGCACCTCTTGTACTAGAATCACCTAGACATCAACGCTTTGTTAGACATGTTGTGACTAGATTGGGGTATAAATTTCATTCTCCCCCTTTTTTATACCCCGCTTGTAACACGTGGTTGAGTTCATCCACTAGGGTGATGAAATCCCTAGGAAAACCCCCTAAATGGAAGGACAATTGCTAGGTCTTTTTGATCCCCAAGATCACAATAGGTGTGAGGGAAGATCTTACACACAAAACTAGAAAGTCTTAGGTTCTAAATGAGGAGATGTAATATTTATAATCTCCAAGATCACTCTAGGTGCAAGGGGAGATCATACGTCTATGCAACCCTCCAAACATGGAAAATAATGGTTAATTTACCCACTACTCTATTTTTAGTGCCTAATTTAGTTGATAAACAAAAAAATTGGACAAATGAACCTGATAAACCACAAGTTAGCTATTTAAATGATTAATTCTTGGTCAAGATTAACTAGCTACACCACTTGTTAGTCCAAAATTTATCCCAAAAACTAAAAATTATAAAATTGAAGGAAAGTGCACATGTACAAAAAACTGAATAGAAGCACAAATTTATAGAAAATTAAAAAAATTATAGTCGACAGAGGCACAGTTCTGTAGAATAGAGGTGTAGAGTGTCAACACAAATACATTGAAAGTCTCTTCATAGGCACACAAATATTTGCACAAGTGTAGAACAAAAGCGCAACACATTTGCACAGAAGCACAAAACTTTAAAGAAAATTGTGATTATGTAGAAGACATAAATCTGTAAGGTTTGACTAGAAAAAATAATAATCATTTAAAAAAAAATTATAAAATGAGTTTTCTTAAGCCTTAGTTAAGTGGATGAATACACAAAATATTAAAAATTGGCCTTACGCACTAAAGAGCTAAACCTTCTATTTAAAAATAGAAGCATAGCTTTTCGAAACAGAAGCGCTACGGGTTGTTGCATCAGTGCAAAAAGTTGCTATACGAGCACAATGTGTCTGTGTAAAGGCACCAAAAGACAAAGAAGAAGTCCTAAAATTTAGTGCGTAAGCGCAATTGTCCACTGCGGAAGTGTAGAAAGAAAAAGATCACAGGAAAAAATAAAAATTTGTAAATGACAGATAAATTTTAAATTCGAAAGATGAGTTCTTTGACCTTAAGAGTAAATTTTAAACCCAAAGGAAATGTGTTTTGTAACTAAGGGAACTTGTTTAACTTAACTTTTTAATACTTTGTGTGTTTTTATTTTTGTTATTTTTTAAAGTTGTGAGATGTAGTTGAAAAAAAAAGAAAACAAGGCTTATAATTAAAACCTAAACTGATTCAAAATCCTAATCTTAAGTCAATAGTCCCAAAAGAATTTGTGAGGAAAAGAGAACGTTAGAAAAATAACACAAATTTTGCACATAAATGGAAGCACTATTTTGGAAAATGCAGGTGCGTACAAAGTCGATGTAGAAGCATAGGGAGTAGAGACATAAGCACAACAAAATGAAGCGAAGGTGTTTGTGGTCATTATGGAGGCATGACTAGTTGTAGCGGAAGTGTCGATCTATAGACGAAGCGTGAATCTAGAGCCTACAAGCAAATTCTTCAAAAAAAAATGACAAAAGGGTTCGAAAGGGATGTGGGTCCCATCAGGCATGCCAAAATGAAGGTAGGGAAAATAATTGGAAGGTGAAATCACTAAAAACACAAACAAAATGCATTAAAAATATACTAATACCTTCAATTCTCTTTCTCAATGTATTGGGCTCAATTTTTCACCCAAGAACTTGTTGATTTTCTCTTGATTGTTGGTTTATGGATTACTCTTATGATAATTCTAGCATAATAAGAATAGCATGAATTATGACTGGTGAAAATGGGAGAGAAGGCTTCAATTTATAGAATTTTTGATGGAGAAATGGAGGGTCGAGATATTCTTGTGGAATGGAGGCTTGATATTGCATGAGATGAAAATGTTTAACCTTGTGACAAGTGTCACAAGAAGGAGGCATGTGACCATGATATGTGGTATGGAGAAGAGAACAAGGTATGCTCACATCTTGGGAATAACAAGGAAATGACAAGTGGATGACAAGGTGTGCTCACACATGTGTGAGAACATCTTGGGAATAACAAGATTGTGACAAGTGGAAACAAATGAGGAAAGTTCTAAGATGGGTAGTCTTTAACCATTTGACAAGTGGTGAAAAATGGAAAGTGTAGGGTGGCTCTCATCGAGAAGAGGATCTCACACATGTGTGAGCATCCAATGAGAAGAGAGGTCAAAGGATGAATTGGATATGGATAGTGACTTGTGCATGCAACACTTGTCACATGTCTCCAAGTTTGGAGGAATGAGATGACTTAAAAATTGGAGAAAATATTAATGATGATTAGAGGATAGGTTAAGTTAATTAATCATTGATATATTAACTTAATCGAGATTAAGTGGAATTAAGAAATTGGAGAAAAGGTTAATGATGATTAGGATAGATGGATTAAGTTAATTAATCATGGAATAATTAACCTAATCATGATTAATATATTTGGAGGAATGTGCATAAAGTCAAATTAATTAAATATTTTAATTTTTAATTAATTTAGGTGAGACTATAGGATAATCAATTACATGTGACATTCAATTAATTGTAAGGTGGAATGAAATAATTAATTAAATAGTATGATATTTAATGAATTATAGAGGAAGATGAACTAATTAATTAAATAATGAATATGTAATTAATTATAGGATATAATCGGATAATTAATTAAATAATGATATTTAATTAATTATAAGGGTGATAGTCTGAGATTAATTAAAATTTGGAATTTTAATTAATCAAATGCACAATTGTCAGAATTGGGGTGTCTACACACACCTCTAAGGATCTACAAGGGGATTTTTTCCTTCTTGTTCAAGACATATCAGGGTCTCAAACACTCAACTATGAGGGTCTCCCCTTTCACTATCGGAGATGTTTTTTATTGGACACATGGTTTCAAATCACCCTAGCTCTCAATATAAGAAATGTGAGGCAAATTGGTTGAAAAATTACCTCCATGAGCATTTAACAATTGTTGAATATACTAATTGTGAGGATAAGTTGTTGAGGAAGACTTGCCCTTAGGGCCTGCGATGATTTCAAATAGGTTTTCTTCTTAGGGTCCTATTTTGGTCAATCCACCTTTAGACCCTTCAATGTTGGCGGTTGAATCTAGATACCATGCTTATCATATACTTCAATAAATAATACAAATATTTCAATGTCCTTAGAGGTAGTGGAGGCTAGCTCTGTAGGCTCTCACCTCACTCTAAGTCTTTGGAGGATGACTTTTCATGGAAGATTTTTCAAAGATGGAACAAAGGTCTTCATAAACATGATTTTTCCTTTTAAACCTTGGTCAATGGTGCTCATACCATAAGGAATGGATTAGGGGTGGTTTAGTTGGTTATCCTTATCTATTGTTTTAGCTACTTGGTTGCAAATTTTTTTCTCTATTTTTTTATGTTTGATAGCACGACTGTTATTTTTTTATAGACTTATCATTTTTGGTTACTTTTTTATTATTTTTGGCTTGATTTTAAATATTTTATTGTAAAAGGTTTTGAGGCACTTCAAAAAATGTTTTACCCATATAATAAAAAACATCATTCTTGAGGAGGCCTTACTCATCCCATAAATATCTAAAGAAAAACATGAAAATATTGAGGTGTGGAAGCTATAATTTGACAATTCAAATTGTAGGATTAGGGTTGAGGTTGGTGTGTGTCTAATCTCACCCTAAGGATATATGTAATAACAATCCTAATAGCTACAATTTAATTATACTAACAACATTTTGAAATAAGAGATACTAATCCATGACTTCCTATATGTTGGGAAGAAAAATATCAAATTGTTGTAAATATATGACATCTTTGAGCTAATAATTTAAAAAATATCACAATGCTTGGAATATAATTATCTAATGAAGGCATATAAGTACTAAATATGGATTCTATAAATATCATTTGATGCTCTCAATCTTCAAGTTATTCCTTACAAACATAATACAATTGTACATAAAATAGATTTGATTGGCTCAAATTTTGATTAGATGAATGACTTGTTTAAAATATAAGGATGGAATCAAGTTAATCACTAGAACTTTAGTGTTGGATAATTAATTTCATTTAATTATGGTTTAAAATGGTGAAAAATTTACTAAGTTTATCCAACAAATCAATGAGTTTGTGGAAGATTTATCACTCAAATTTGAGGAATCATATGGAGACCAAATTCTCTAGTTGAAAGGAAATAGATTGTGCTAGAGAATGATTACTTTGGCAGGAATATTCATTCTAGATGAGTCTTGCAAGGAAAAACTAAATAAGTTAGTAAGGACCATAAAGAGGTTAAGATAGCCCTTGAAAATTTGCAAAATCTAGTTAAGGTAATGCATAGTTACAAAAGAGGATCATCTCCTTAATTTTTGTATCATATACGATTAGGTTATGGCCTAAGATTGTGATTTTTTAGAAGAATACATTAAAGAGGTTATGTAACATAAAATTGAATTACAATATTAATTGGAAGGACAACAAATGAAGACTAGTCAATAAAAAATAAGAGACAATTATGAAACATGAGCTATCTAATTTGATCAATTTAAAGACAGACTATTTTATCAAACATTTAAATTTGATTTTCAACTTGGTCCTTCTAAGGGTAAAAATAGAGATATATAGCTATGTATTATTTTAGGGATCTTAATAGAGCCTCTCACAAGGATCAGTAGCCATTGCCATCAATGGTATATATTTTACAAATTGTGGCTAGGATTGATTTTTTTTTAAGGTTGAATTATTTCTTAAGGTTCAATCAAATAATGGTAAAAGACGAAGACTAGCACAATAAATTATTCACTACTATATGGGGTACTTTTCCCATTAGAAGATTTTTTTTGGTCAACTTAATGATCAAGCAATATTTCAAAGGTTGGTGGATGTTATTTTTAAGGAGCTAATCAATGAGATCATCTTGATTTACTTGGATGGTCTAATCATGTTCTAAAAAATAAAGATAACCACTTTGATCATTTGGAGAAGGTGTTCTAAAGATTCCAATAGTTTGGGATCTCTCTCAAATCCAATAAATGTGTGTGGTATATGTAGTTCCCCTCCATGATCATCGTGGATGTGTAGGTAGTCGGCTTTGGAACTCAGAGATGAAGGTAAAATAATACAAATATTTAAAGGTATTTGCTAATGTTGTTAAGTAGTTGATGTTGTATATTATGAGGACTAATAAGCATTATGTGACTGATCTTATTTTGATGTCTATGAAGCTAATTTTTTATGAGTTGATTCGATTACTAGGTGTTGCTCTGATTGATGTATTTGGGTGAAAGCGACAGTGTCACATTACTCACTTGTGAGTACCCTGTGATGTTGTGATTCCCCTTTCACAGTGTTTTTTTATATATGGATATGTATATGCACAACCATTTTATGTGTTGCAGGTTGTAGGTACTAAGCATCGACTCTACCTGAATTGGCAGGTTTGAGCATGCCTTGAAACCCAAATGGATAAGTTGATCAGAGATAACACTTGGTCCCCTACCCTAGCCATCATCCTCAAAGAGGATGAGTATCCAGTTTGGCACCCTATCTATTTCTTCAGTCTTGTCAGTGGTCAATCAGTATTGCTTGAAGTTTTTCCTTGTTAGTCAGTGTTGTGTGGTCTTTCTTTTGATCTCAGATAGTGGACAGGTAATCATTTTGGCATTTAATTTTATTTAATGTAAATTATTTGATAGATGTCATTTGTTGTTTTATGCATTAAAATAAACTATTCATTGGAAATTATACTTTGATAAATAAATAATAATGGGATAAATAAATATATAGATATAAATAAATAAATATATATAAATGTATATAATAATAGTTAATAATAAAATAAATATATAATGTAATATTAAAATGAATAAATAAATAAAAATATGATAAATAAATAAAATGTTATAAGGATGGAATTATACAATTACTGATAATTTGTAAGCAAAATAATGGTAAATGGTTTTACTGTTTGTGAGGAAATCGAATATCTACTATATTATTTTGTAAATATTTCATATTTAGCCAAATTGAGATTTTAAATGAAATGTTTCAACTATTGATTTAATAAATTTAAACTAACTAATGTTAGAGTAATAAGTTATTACACTTAATTAATTTAATCATATTGGTTAATTAATTAAGTCACTTATTCCTTTAGGTTGCTTAAGCTAAACTTAGGCACATTAATAATTATTTATTAATTATTAAGTGTGCACACTAGGGTTTCCTAATTTTATGTTTTCTTGATCTCCTCATAAGGATTGATCACATTGTAATTATAAGATCATTCAATAATTATATTCTGGTTTTAGCTTGCACATATTTTCTCTGAGGGTTTACAAAACATCCTCTTGTTTGTTCTGGATATCTATTGCATGTGATAGGTGATTGCTTGTAGGTGATTCTTGGAGACTGTGATGTTGAGATTTATCAACTTCTACATGGAATCAGAGCTCCAGACCTATGGCTTCTTGTTCATGATTTGAAGATATTCTCACAACATTTTTTTTTTTGTGCAAGGGTTTCAAGCTAGACTGATTTTTTGTGCATTTTTGGGAAAAACGAATGTCACCATCGTGTTCAGGACACCCAAAAACCCTAGAAACACCTTTTGTTTCATTGATTTTGGACCTGTTGAAAAAAAAGGCAAAAATTTTTTTGTCAGAGGTCGTACGACCCCCAGCAGGCAGTCCGAGGCGAAAAATTGCACAAAATTAAAAAAAAATCAAAACCGTGCATGCAAATTGTGTAGCCAATGCAAAAGAACCTGCCACCGCCACACCACCCCTTCACTACTGACGAAGCGCTGCTTCGGGCAGCGTCGCCACCACTCTCCCTCGCTGCCGATCGGTTCCCACCAGCCCCCGCGAGCTTAAATTGCCAGGCCGCGGGTCACGTGGGTGACCATGCCCCACGCGCCCAGCCCCGCTGGCTCCCAGCCCCTGAGCGAAGGTCATGTGGGTGACCAAGAGACTTGACTCTAGCCCTCAACTGCCAGACCCTTGGTTGCCATACGACCAGGGGCTTTTTTTTTAGCCCCTGAGGGCTCCTAGAGGCCATCTTGTGCATTTTGGAGTTGTTTTACGTAAACAGGCATAACTTTTGCAAACGGAGGCCTTTTTTCGAAAATGAAATATTGTCAGAAAGATGATTCGATGCTCTTCATAGTGGTGGAGATTATATTTTTTTATTTTTCTATTTTGGTTCCTTTTTCACCTGTCAAAGCCAAAAGTTGTTGTTTTCACTCCGGGAGGCATATCTTTTGCATCCGGACTTAGTTTTGCGAAAACAAATAGGCGTTAGAAAGCTGATTCAGTGTTCTACATAGATCTCAAACCTTTTTTTCTAGATTTGTTTTACCAGATATCTGATATTACTGTTTGATCTCAGCCTTTAGTTTTTCAATTATTTTCTTGGGAAGTGTGCAATTAGGCTATTTTTTTGAGATCAACAAGCATTGTTTTTTTATTTGAGAGTATATATTGCTATTTTTTATCATGGATACACATAAAATTGCACCCATTACTCCATTCAACTATTTTGGTTGGAAAAAACAAATGGAGATTCACTTGAAACACAAAGGGTTGTATAGGGTAACCATGGGTACAAAAATTGAACCTACAAGTGTTGCTGAAAAGAGAAAGTGGTTTAATCGATGTGATGAAGCTTATGGTACTTTATGTCTTTCTCTTTCTTCTAACCTTCTTTTTCATATCGAGTCTTGCACTACAACCCATGAGGTTTGGACTACTTTGCAGTCTTTATTTGGGAAGCAGGATACTATGCGAGGGTTTCACTTAGAGAATGAGCTTATTGGCTAAATCCTAGGGATTTTGATAGCATCAAGGAGTTTTTCAAAAAACTCAAGTCTCTTAGATTGCAGTTGTCATAGTGTGGTGTTCAGAAGGAAGACTCTCAGTTGATATTGTCCATTCTTTCTAAGCTTGGACCAAATTATTCAATTTTTGTTTCTACCTTTTATGCTACTAGGGATGCACTTGATACTAGATTTACTATGCCTTATTTTAATGATTTTGCATATTCTCTCACTCGAGAGCAGGCCAAGATGGCTAATATGGGAAAATTAAAGCCCTCTTCATCACATGCACTTATTGCATCACAGAAGCCCAGAGATCATAAGGCTTCTACAGGAAAAGGAAAGAACAAGAAACAAAAGGATTCCAAATATTATGAGCAGCAAGAGTCCTCAGATTCATCATCCTCTTCTAAGGGGAAATCATCTAGGAAGGAGAAGGACCCATGTGCATATTTCAAGAGAGAATGACATGCATAACATAATTGCTACAAGAAGGACATTGATGAGCTGAAGAATCTTCTTCAGAAACATCAGATTGATTTTCCTTCTAGGATGTCTGCATCATCTCCTTCCCCTCCTTCTTCTTCTTCTTCACTTCATCATGATAGGGGCACAGCTAGTTTACATACTTCATCAGATATGAAAGGGCATGCTATTTGTGCTTTGAGTCTTGGATCAGGGAGATGGCTTCTAGATTTAGGAGCATCTCATCATATGGCTTCTACATAGTCTATGTTCACTTCCTTTGAGTCTCACACTATGTCTCCTATTTTGATGGGGAAAAATACCTACATGAGTGTTACAGGGAAGGGGTCTATTAGTTTTGGGGACAACACTTTTCAGGATGTCTTGTGTGTTCCTCATTTGATGAAAAACCTTCTTTCTATATATCAGATCACACATGGAGGAAATGGGAGGTCTGTGGAGTTCACACCTGATTCGGTTATCATCAGAGACTTGGAGAGTAGAGCGGTTATTTCTACTAGGGTGGTGGATCACTCATCTCGATTGGATTCCTTTGCAGATTTTGCTACTGATGGTGCTTTTGTTCCTACAGTTGTTCATCACACTTCTAGTGTGAATCATCATTCAGAGGAGAAATTTGGCTTTTTGAACATTAGAGT
This sequence comes from Sequoiadendron giganteum, assembly GCA_007115665.2. Classification (NCBI taxonomy): domain Eukaryota; kingdom Viridiplantae; phylum Streptophyta; class Pinopsida; order Cupressales; family Cupressaceae; genus Sequoiadendron; species Sequoiadendron giganteum. The sequence goes on along the minus strand of CM021108.1, from coordinate 411,921,878 downwards.
TCTCACTTCAGATCCTACTCTTGAGCCATCCATTCCATCTCCTCCACCTATTGTTGCAATTGCTGATACTTCTATGACTACAGATGTGGTTTCTTTCATTTTAGTGCAGTAGGATCTAGTTGATCATCCATATTTGGAGGTTCCTATTTAGTCTTCACCCACTTTGACTTCTTCATTTGTTGAGGTCATATCTTCTTCTATGGAGACATCATGAGCTACACCTACTTCACCTTCAGAGATTGCTTTCATTCGGCCTCTTCCCTCTCACTTCTTTAAGGAGATGCAGTTTCTTGAGTTCTTTTGGGGCTACTTCATTCTAGGGGGGATCTTTGGTCTCTTTCTTCCTCTCTTTTGGGGGCCTTCTTTCATGTATCTTTGTGATGGATGGTGTCCTTGGGGGTTCCCATGGATTCCTCCATCTTTCATCACTTAGTTGCTCTTTTCATTCTGTTTTGGGGAGGAGTTTTGTTCCCAATGGGTTTTCTCCTTTACCCCGATTATTTTAGTTTGTATTGCATCTATACTTGGGTACCTGATAAAGCCTTTGTTGTCGGGACCCATCTTTGCTTTCATACATCTTTTTTCTAGTGTTTTAGCTACTCCCTAATTTCATCTTAAGAGGGGGTGTTGGAGTAATAAGTTATTCCGCTTAATTAATTTAATCATATTGGTTAATTAATTAATTCACTTATTCCTTTAGGTTTCTTAAGCTAAACTTAGGCACATTAATAATAATTTATTAATTATTAAGTGTGCACACTAGGGTTTCCTAATTTTAGGTTTCCTTGATCTCCTCATAAGGATTGATCACTTTGTAATTATCAGATCATTCAATAATTATGTTTTGGTTTTAGCTTGCACATATTTTCTCTGAGGGTTTACAAAACATCCTCTTGTTTGTTCTGGATATTTTTTGCATGTGATAGGTGATTGCTTGCAGGTGATTCTTGGGGACTGTGAGGTTGATTTTTATCAACTTGTACAACTAACTAGTTGGGATCATTTTGAATTCCCATCAATGATCACTCTTCTTCTTCCAAACTCTTCCCCTCCTTGAAAACCCCTTCCCGAAATTTTTTTGGGGGATTTTTTTTTGGGGGGGGGGGGGAACTTGGTAGGAGAGGAGGAGCAAAGGGGGCATTTCAGAGAGTAAGAGCATAGAGAAGAATTCACCATCTGAGGATTGTGTATCTGCATCAATTTTTACAAAGAAAGTGAAAAGAAGACAAGGCTACATTATAATAACCATAATGTCAGCTCCCATTATCAAGTATTTTTTCATGCATGAATCATCTAGGAATCAATAGTAGAAAAAAAGGAAGAGGGAAAGGGGTACAAATCTTTAATTGGAAGGACGAGTTATGCTCTAGAGGGGAGGATATAGGAGGATTGAGGAGGAAAATTACACTTTGTTTCACATCTATCACAGAGGTAAGTTCCTTAAAACACTTGATTTAAAAATGTGACTTCATTATCTAGCAAAACATACAATATAAGATTAGGAATGTAGAGCTAATATATAATGCATAATATAATATTGTTATGCTATGTTGTAATAGTTGAAGACCAATTTTTTTTTAATTACAAATCAAAATAGAATGAAGAAAACTTATTGACAACCACATAGAATAGGAAATAAAGTCATAATATATGAGTGTTTGAATGTATGGAAGCTAGAATCTAAATTTCCAATTAGTAATTATAAGATTATATAGTAAGTAATATCTCTAAAAATATTACCTCATAATTTCTCTCTTTCCATTTGCATAGGAACTCATGGGTTCCTTTATGTTTAACGATATGTGCATACCTCACACCCTTAGCCATTAGCGGGTCTTTTATCTCATTATCCCTATAGAGATTTTACTGTATCAAACCAAGCTGGGAGATATTGTTCTTTCCTGGCGTAATGGTAATACCTAGTGTGCACCCATTTCCATTTGAATATAGCACACATATAACCTTGATTGTTACTCAGTTCCCTACCAAGAAAAAAATTGTCTTTCCTTCTCAAGTTCTAGGGTGGAGAAAATACTCCTTGCTGCAATATTTTCTTTTGATAAAAGTGTCCTCCTTTCTGTATTCACTTCATTCCTCAATCCACAAAAAAATGTTGTTTCGGTCGAAGCTAATTTGTCTCTGAATTTTGTGGTTGCTGCAATGTATCCATTCTATTTCTTTTGTGGGCTCATTTTAGCCTATGCATTTTGATTGTTTCCTCATCATTTACTTTTTCCTTTCTTCACTTGTATCTTTCATTAATCTCTTTACTTTTGAACCTCACCGCACTTTCCCGCTTCTACATAGATGTTTTAGATAAGAGATTAAGTCACAACATTCTTTTTTGATCCAAAATAAAAGCAATGTTCAACCTATATTCATTTGCGTAAGGTTTAGGGTGTTCCCTGGATAGCCAACACGGACATGAAGGTCCCCTGTGTGGACCAGATGATCAACTATGTTGTAATGTAATAAGGGTTATGGATGTGTGAAGTATGTGCAACCCTCATCCACTAAACCTATGTGACTGCGTGCACTTAGAACACAAGCAAGCTTTCAATGTTAGGATGCATTTCAAAATGCTTCATTAATTCATCGATTTTGAGAGATTCCTTGCAAAAAAAAAATTGTGCATATTTTAGGGAAAAATTTAGTGGTGAATCTTTGCCAATTGGTGAATTATATAAATCATCCAAGTCAAAATTGGCGAATTAGCACCCAACAGGGTGTCCAAATCGCTTGGATTTTATGAACTATCAGTCCAATGCATGTCCATTCGCCAATAAAATTTTTTATGAGGCATATTTAAGCAATAAATTCACCATAACAGACTACACATTTCAAATGGACAGATTAATATTTTTGCCTGGAATCTTAAGAGCATGTAATAAAACACCTACATATTCACCAATACTATTAAAACAACATTATATGAGGACCCATTTTTCCAATTAAAATTTATAAATAGTTGCTTATGAGGACCCATTTTTCCAATAACATTTAAAAATAATTAAATTTGAGGACACATTTCACCTTGAAAATTACAACGTATCATTGTATAAGCACGTGAGATTCACCAAATTTTTAATATACCATTTAAAAATCTCACGGAATTTTCCAAATATGGATTGATATAAATATAATCAAAACTATCATTTATTCTTACACATTTTGTTCAGTTCTGAGGTTCTACTTCTTGATTTAGAATTTAGCGAAATCCGAAAACGTAGACTTAAAGGTGAGTGATCATTTATTCATAGTGTTATTAGTTATAATAATAAGATTTATTTATCTCTTTTCCATTCTTGCTTTAGTCTTAAAGATGATTTTGAGTAGGGAATGGGATCTATATTCTCCATCCTTCTTAAACAAGACATTTTTTCCATCTTTTATTCAAAGTGAGAGATCAATATGTCGAGCAGTAAGGGTAAGACTCCTCAGGGTAATGAAGAGACTGGGAGGTCATCAAAACACCCAAAATGTAGAGATACCATACAGTCTTACTTTGGAATTGGTAAAGCTTCTAATCCATCAGATCAAGATGGAGCTGCATCATCAACTTCCACCAAATATTAATGAAGAAGGCATTCACAATACCTCACCGCCACCAAAAGTTCAAGGTGAGATTTTCATTGAGTTAAATCAAAATGTATCAAATGAGGATGGAAATATTGTAGAAGATGTTCCAAGGGATACCCTAGTTAGCCAGAATGAGATAATTGACCTGGATGGGGATGATGTTGGTAGCAAGAAAAGAAAAGGAAAATAAAAAATGGGGTGTGAGTGGGAAATGACAAGGAATTTTAAACTTGGTTGGTTGTCAAAGTACCCATTCATTGTACCAGTGGGGGTGGCAAATGAAAATGATATTGAAAAAGAAACACTATGCAAGTGTACGATTTATAGTTGGAAATGTGGAAGAGACAAGATGTTGTAGCTAAAACTTGACACTATAGAAAATCATATGGGTAAAGTTTACAAAAAAAATCATAGACAAAAAGGAACAATCAATTGTACAGTGGAAATCAAAGGAAGAGTTTCTTCATGTCAAGTATGCCATGGAATATGAAGAGCATAACCATAGAATTTCGAAGCTTGTTGAATGTTAAGGTAAACTTGAGGCTCATTTTGGAAAATCAATGGAAATAGAAAATCTTTCAAAAATTGTTCAGATGAGTGTTGTTTTTCATATTTTGTCTAGAGGGTGTCCTATGAAAGACTACCCAAAATATTCTAGTTTATTATATTATTTGGGTGTTCCTCACTTTCCCTTCTCACATTGGTCAATAAACATTGGATGGGAATGGGCAAACTATCTTTAGTGGAAAAGGAAGATTTAAAGGAGAAAGTAAGAGTCAAATTTTATTGCATTATCTTTAGATGAAGTTACTACGGTAGAAAATACTTCTTGGGTATGTATGCATTTGTATATTGTAGAGAAAAATATTCGCCAAGATCATCTTTTTTATGTTCATAAAATGAAGGATAATTAAACATCACAAAATCTATTTGAACTAGTCAAGAAATATTTGAATGAAATTGTAGGTATGGATGAGTTGGCAATTGCCAAAAATTTGGTGTGTGTAGGAGTTGCAATGATGCAAGGACAAAGGAGTGGTCTTTGCACAAAGTTACAAACTAATTGTGCACCATACATGCTTGGAATTCACTATATAGCCCACAAAATGAATTTAGCATTCAAAATTGTAAGGAAGTTTCCTACAGTATCAAAAGTTGAAAACCTAGTCCACGAGATCCACGCATACTTCTACTGAAGTCCCAAACATTTCCAAGAATTTCAACATTTTGTTGAGGGAATAACACCATGAAACAAGCTTCTCAAGGATGTTGATACCAGATGGATCTCCCTGCATGGACCAACACAACGAGTTCTTTCAGAATATCAATCCTTGATTGGAGTGATGTATGAGCATCGCGACATAGTAGACAAAGCTCTTTACCTCTTACATAGGTTAAGCGATATAGAGACACTCTTGAATTTAGCTAGTCTTCTCCCCATACTGGATGTGATGAACAATATTGTGAATAAATACCAAGACATAACTATGTATATTTATGAATATGTCAATCTACATAAACATACATCCTTGGCCCTCGATCATCTATATCTAGATCTAACACAAGAAGGCGCAAATTATTTCATGTGGTAGAAAATTATTGATTTGAATAATCCTGATAATTATTTATAGTTTAATTCAAGTGGGAACTTATGTATCTATGTATGTGGATATGAGATACCAATATACCATTTTAAGATAGTCAGGTGCTCTAGTAGAGAAGTAGTTGTTAACGAGGAAGATTTTAACGACATTGTTAAATCTGTTAGTGATAATTTGAAGGAAATTACAAAATCTCTTTCCTCGGAGATTCATGAAATATTCCCTTGACATGAAATACTTGAAGCCATGGGTATTGTGTATCCTCAATTTTGGGTAAACCGAGATAACCCAAAATATTTTCATGATAAAGTAAAAATCTTGATTGAACAATTTTAGAAAAAGGTAACATACACTAAGTAGACAATTAAAGGAATTTTAAATGAAAATAAGATTAGAGAACAATGTAGGATTTTTTCAATAGCTATGAAGGACCAGTATAAATCCATGGGCATAGAGAAGGCCTTTAAATCGGGATCAATAAAAAAGGTTTGGACAAACTTAGGTCAGAGTGAAATATTGCGTGATTCAATATCAAAATATTTCAAACTTATTGATTTATATAAAGCAATGATATTGGGGTTAGTGGAGGATGAGAGAGTTTTCAATACATTAGGGTTTTGAAATCAAAGTTAAGAAACAAACTAAACAAGAATTTGGAAAATTGCTAGAGGATGAAAGGAACTGCGTATAAAGTCAAAAAAAATCCTTTTCAAAGGCCGCTCACAATCTGGAGGTCCACATGTGAAAGAGGAGGGATCGGGTTGTGCAACACAACCACTCAAAATCCAAATGTTGGTACTGGTGGCATTGGTAGTGGCTGTGGGATTGGGATAGATGACATTGACACAAATCATAGAATGAATGTTGAATTTGAGACATAGGCCAAAGAAAATGAAGAGCAGACTCATAATCGAGATGAATTATTTACTTTATCTCAAGATGAGCGTCAGTTTGAGGACCCTCACTCCATTTGGGAAGTGGAAGATAATTAGCAGCTTTTAGGTATTTATACTGCACTTCATGAATCATATTCCAAACTGTAGTTGATGATATTTTATATTATATTCAAATAAAATGTGAATCATTGTACTTCATGATATTTTATTTTATATTGCACTTCATGAATCATATTCCAAAGTATAGTTGATGATATTTTATATTGTATTCCATGAAATTGTGATATTTTATTTTGTATTCCATGAAATTGTGATACTTTATATTTTACATTGCATTCCATGGTATTGAATTTGATATGTGATTCTGCATCTTTTTTAAAGAACAACACTTATCACACTACTTATAAATTCCTATTGAGTTTCCATTCACACAATCTTTGATAAATAACATAATGGAATATTAATCCATTCCTTGAACATGTTAGGTCTCAAAAACACAGGGTTTGAACCTCAAGAGGGTGTCAATCTCTTGATAGATTTTAGGCTAATGGACGGGGCAACTATGTGTGATAACCCCCTACTCTCCAGGCTCTCCTAGACCTTGGCGGGCATACCTAAATTATGAGGGAAATTTAATTGTCTAGATATGATCCTAATTTAGGAAATCTACTCACTATGGCACACAAATGTGAGGTAGATGTAATAGTTTGCTGACTAATTCCTAATGATAATACTTAAATGTGTGGATAGAATTTGTGTAATATCGTTCTAGAGTGGACCAGTGCCTAATATAATTGGGTGAACGGAGTTGGGAGTGGGTGGTGATGATGGAGATAGGTTTTCTAAGATGGATGGACTTACTTCTCAGCTTAACTTGAACAATTGGGAACTTTGAGTGTTTTCACTTTGTGCAAACATGCAAGTATATTAGTTATTTGGACTCTTCTTAATGATCCTAGTGATATCCCCCTATGCTACTGTGAAATAGTGAAAGGATTTAATTAAAATGTGAAGGGAAACCAATTAATATAATCTATTTAAAAGGACTTTAATCCAAGTAGGAACCTATTAAATTTGATCTCTTAAAAGGGATTGTAATTCTTCTTTACATAGAAACCAGTCGATAACATCACACAATTACAAAAAATGTGTATTGACAAGTTAAATGTATTTTCACACACTTAATTTGAATAGTATAAGAGAACCACTCTGGAGACAACCAAATAACATATAAGCATGTATATCCACTCAATAGTTGAACAGTTGAAAGAAAATTAATAATTATGCATAACCTTCTCCATTGTATTTCTCTTCAAATGATATGCATTATAACAAAGGTTTTGATATGAGATAAAGTGGGTGGATGGGTGCAATCTATCTTCTTACTAATTCCTAATCTAATGAAAATGGAATGATATATCTTCAATCGATTCTTGGTCTCTCTTTATATATGAGAGGCAACAACTTATAGATCCATTTACAAAAAGGCATGATGTTTGATAACTAAAAAATTAACATAATTGAAAACACAAAACTTCTAAAGTGAATGCATTGATTTGTTAATCTTCAAGCAAATGCCCATGAACACTCAAGATCTATTCAAGGCTCCTACTCCATGATAATGCACCACCTACAAAGTGTACTCCCCTTATGGTGTTGGTTGAATTTCACATTTTGGTGGTTGTTCTATTGTATCTAATGCATCTCTAGTTTGGTTGATGAATAGGTTGATGGCAAAGAGATGATGCATGTATTCCTCATCAACATAAGTTTCCAGATTAGCAGTCACACCTTTCATGACATACTCCATATATGTCAATTTTTCAATTTTCCTATAAGTATTCTGCAATATCATTTCTTCATCATTAATTTCTTGCAATACAACGGGTAGAAACATAGTGAGCTTCTCCTTCCAATTTTCTTGCTACCTAGGATTTTTGAGGTTGTCATGGAGTGAAGGGGGAAAATAAAAGTAGTCAAGATTCTCTTTAAGCCTATTGTGGTACCCATTGTGTGATTCCACCAACTTGTTGTAAGTCTGCAGTGTCTGACCTTTCATGACTTTCTTATTAAGAAGCTTCTCTCTTTTCTCAATCATCTACCCTTGTAACCTTTCATTCTCTGCAAGCGTTGAGTGTGTTTGTTTGAAAAATTTCCAATATTCATCAGTACGACCCATCATTCTTTTAAATATCTTCTTGATTATCTTAGAAAACATATTATACTTAGTGGTTTTTATCTCTATTTCCAACTCCTTGCATTTATTTAGAACTTCTAGTGATAGTTCTTCCAGTAGGCTACATCTACCAATGCATCCAACACTCTTTTGTCTTTCTTGATCCATGGGGAATATAATTCTGGTGTGGAGGAGGAGGGTGTTCTATCCCTATAGCTTGTAATTTTCTTTGATCATCTTTTCAATTTGTGCTTTAGTGAACTTGTCCATATTTATATTTAACTCATTTATTTCAATGGGGTTAGTATCCCCTACTGTATGAACCAAGAGATGTCCAAACACTTGATTTGGATTACTAATTATAGCATTCCTTTTGTCTTGAGGGTATAATGACCAAATCAGCAAGGCGGCTTCATCTGGGTTGTACCCAGATCTTGAATACATCTTATCACTTGCCTGTTCTATTAGGTGCATTGTTTTATCCCCTCTCTTCCTAAAACTGTCAAACACCATTGTAGCACTGATGTACCATTCTAGTAAGATTAACACTCTAGCCTCTTGAAGCAATTCCCTCCCCCTTTCGGAGGTGATGGACTCCAAATCTTTGTCTATATCTTTTCTTAATTCTTTCAGGGTGGTTGCTTCTTTTCCAGGAGTGATGTCTTTCATTTTTGTCTCAACATTCTTCCTTTATGCTCATAAACAAATGATTTAAACTCTGAAGTTTTAACAAAGTCACTATTAGAGATAAATTCTTGCCCAACCTTGACTCTCACATCATTAGAAATCTCATGTGATGCCTCAAACTTGACAATATTATGTTCTTAAGAGGGCTAATATTGTGCAATTGCAAGGGCACTTATCTGTTTGACCTCATCATTCTCTTCATCACTCTCCTCTTCATCTCCTTCACTCATGGTTGTATATGTAGAGAAGCTAACCTTAGGAGTGGGCTATGAAGGTATGTGATCAAGAGGCTCTATGTTTTCAGCCTAGATTTCCAAATAAATTGTTTGTGGTGCTTCAAAGACAACCAATGGAAAATCTTTTACTATCTCATCTACATGAGTGATAAGTTTCTCAATTATTTCTAGAGGATCCTACACTTCATCAAATTCTCTCGAATAAGATGGGATATTCCCCCTCTTCCATGTCTCAGAAAGCACAATTTTGTTATATCCAATCATCTTATTTTTGGTAGAGGCCTCATCATAATTTCTTATTACATCATCAACTGAGAAATAATGTTCATATCCTGATAATTATTGTGAAAACATTTCCTTGTGAATAAAAATCTTCCTATCAAAGTTATTTCTTTCATTACCCAAATGTAAGTTTTATGGTTCCAATTTGTTATCAACCTCCTCATATCCCTCACTGGTGACCACTGTGAAATCTCCAAAACATAAAATTTTAGGCATGGTGTATTATTTATTGTGTCCCTTAAGGTGCTTGGCATTAGATTTAGCCATTTGTCTCACAATTTCTAAGTAAGCTATTTTTTTTGGGACTGCCCTTGGAAATAAATGTGGGGCTCCTTCAAACCCGTAGACTCTAATTACAGTACATCAGAATATGCAAACCAATCCCCCTAGTTATGATTTAAATTTTTCCTTGGGTCTTTATCTTTTGGTTTCAAGAATATTTGTATCTTTGGGGATAGGTTATAATTACACGGGTGTCCCAACAATTTCATCAATTTCTTCACAAAATATTCTTCAAAGTATAGATAATGTGATCCACCATACTGGCTATCCCATAAAAAATTCCACATTTGTATAGGATTGTAATTCCCATTCTCATCTACATCCTTTATTCCCAATTCCTCACCCTAGAACCCTTTGACCTGACCTTCATGTAAAAGAAAATTCATAAACAAAGAATAGTGTTTGAAATTAATGTTGTCACTATTGTTTTTGATCCTTTCCAAGCCCTGATTCAAGACATTAGCTAAATAGCCAACATACTCAAATGGTCTGGCATCTTTTCTTTGTATATTTGCAACCAAGACCATTGGCACAATTGACATAAGGGGTAGAACCTCTACTCCTAACACCTTTCCAACTAAATGATAGGTATACCAAAAATATTCTTCAAATGAATCTTCATGAAAGGGAGGGCTTTTGTTGCTAGAAAACCTTCTAAGTTGGTTCCCTTCATCCTTGGGCCTATGTAAGGGTAGCTTCCATCTTTTATAACTTGTTTCCATGTGGTTATATTATGTTAGGAGGTCTTTGCTTATGAATGGAAAATTCAAGGAACACTCTAATTGAAACACATTAGATATGAGATCTTTAGAAATAAAAAGAATGTCAGCCCTATAATGTGATTGGGTAGTCCTTCTTTTGGGGTCATATTTGTCGACACGAGCTTTAATCAGCTCTGTATTGACAAACACATTGGGCACCACTAATCTTCCTAGGTTCAATCTCCACAGGTTGTAGACTGGTTGAAACCTATATTGTTTCCTATAATGATACATAAATAGTTCATATCCCCGTTGTGGTGTCCACACATCTCCCAGACCTTTATGCTTGTCCCATAACTTATCCAAAAAAGGATTTGATTGTGCACTCCTTTTGGGTCTTGGCCCCGACCTAGGGCATTGGTCTATTAGGTCCTGATTTAGGAGTCTTTTTTCTTTTTTTTTGTTTCTTAACCTTCAGTTTCTCTGTGCTTTCCTCCATTGTTTAAACTTCAAGATTTTATGAAAGCAAATTTTTAGATGGGTTTTGTGTACTTGAATTTTTCTTTCCCTGGCCTTGATTTGTGCATCAAAGGAAAATTCCAAGCTTTTCCTTCCTGCTCCCACTTTCAGTGAATTTCTCCAAATTTTATGAAAAATACGTAATTAAGTTGAACTATAATTCACCTTAGTTCTAGCTCATAAATGCTCCATTTTTTTCAGTCTTGTCATTGGGATTCAAGGAAGATCATTAATTTTAATAGCTCGACGATATCACCTAGACATCACATTAGCAATAAATAATTATTATCATTGTATTAGAGGAAGCATGATTCTCCTTCCACCAATTACCATCTCTTCCATTGATGGACTCTTTTTCTTTCAGACGATCGACAGGATGCCAGATAATGTCTCCCTAACACACTCTAATTCCTCTGATATACTTCCTTAGCTTGTTTTTGATGGTTCATGGTCTTATCAGGTCATCAAGGTAGCCCTTGTTCATCTTCCACCGATAGGTGTCACTTCCTTTGATGCCTTCAGCCCCCTATCATTTTATCAAGGGAACCAATCTTTATGTTGGTCTAATAGCATCTTGTTTCCTCAATATACTTTTCACCATATGTTGAACTCTTGCATTGCACATTTTATTGCCCCATCGGTGGGACACTATGTTATCTTCCACCGATATGCTTTGTTCGGTTCATCAAGGGAATGCTAACATCCATTCTATCGATGCACTTGTGTTACTGTGATGTGTTCACCTTTGCTGACCTCGTCGATATATCAAGGAGAGTGCCTTGGGAGTCTTTCTGGTAGGATATTGTTATGTCGATATTGAGTTGTGGTTTGCTTTCATCGGTTGATTGATGGAGTAGTGAGGGGAGTCCCCCCAATGCAATATTGTGAGGACGATAGTATTGAATTCTTCAAGAATAGGAGTTGTGACCATGGGGTTTGAGATTTATTTATGGATATGATAAATTGGTAATGTGGGCCACAAAAGGGATTTGTCCACACAAATCTCTGCAATTTATGCTAATCAAGAAATCTAATGTAGTGTATTTTTGTAGTATGTGGGATGTGGGTGAGGTGTAAGTTGGTGGATACTGAGCAAGACTTTTAGTCCCAATAGAACATAAGCTAACATTTCAACATCCATGACTTATAAGCTCTACCAAGAAGTAAATATAATGAGCTAATTGTTCATCACCATATATTTTATATTTTAATTGTGTTAAAATTAAAACTTGAACATGTACTTAGTGACTCATCACTCAACTCAATGCTTGATAACATTTTAACAATAGTATTAGTAGCATATACAAAAATGAACATCGACAATCATTTAATGGGTATCTAGTATTTGAAACCACAAATGTTTTCTTCAAAGATAAAATAAATAATACAGATAATTAAAGATCAACTCATTACTGAAGTCTAAATTTGAGATTTTATATTGATTTTCACATGAAGGAGTACATAGAGGCATTGGAAATGAAAAATATTGCCCAAATACAACTCTGCATAGAGTTGAGTAGGAACTTGGAAACTCATGTTACCAAAGATTCAAAAATCAAATCATGGTATCACCTTTTCTAGTAACTTCCACTCTTTAGGTGGTGGAATTTCCATTTGTTCTAGCTGATGCTGTTTGACTTGAAGTTTTGTTAAAATTTAATGATTGTAATTGGAACCTGTCTTGAATTCTTCAGTCAATTTTTCATTCAAGTTATTAGTGTTTTGATGGAATCCAAATAGCTCACCACATCTGGGTTATGAGGAAATTGGTCCAAATCAATCTTCCTTGCACCCTCCATATTCTTTCTGAAATCATCCTTTCTAATGAATCAGTCGTTTATGTCAAAATCCTTTGGCAAACCAAGCTCTATGAAGTTACTTACCTTTTCATCCACCTTATTCATCGTGTTTGTGGCCAAATGCAAATATTCCTGTGTTTCACGTATTCTCAAACAATTTTCAATGATATATGACAACTTCATTGAGGTAGAAATTAGATTAGTAATCCCTTTTGATTTCAAATCATCGTCACTATCTATGTAGATTTCTTGTAGAACTTGATTTGCATATTTCTCTAATGCCAACACATTTTTGTTGTCCACTAAATATTTTATGAGCTTCTTATAATGTTGTCTGATAGCATCAATCAATTGAAACATGTCACACAAATGATCAAACCTTTGCATCATTTCATCCTAAATCTTTTATTTCATATGCCTCATTGTATCTCTATAAATTGTAGATAACTTATTTTGAAAAGAGTTAATTTTTTTTTTTGCTTCCATCAGATTTGCCTCTAATCTTTCATTTCTTTTTCTCTCTTTCTCCAATTTTTGTTCGCACTATGCATTTCCATTTGCAATGCTTAGTCTTAATTTTTCTGAAGTTGATTTTTCCTCATCATATTTCTTATTGCTGTCATCTAACCTTTGCTTCAGGTCATTCACTTCTCTCTCATTTTGTTTATCCTCTTTGCTTGTTGATGTAGAGGCATATTTTTTATTCTTTTTTCTAATTCATTTCTCTTGTTATCTATTGCTTTCCTCTTTGGTTTCTCATTTGCTAGGTCTTCATGTAACTTTTCTATTTGAGTTTGCAACTTTTTCTTTTCTCTATCTTTCTTTAGCAATGATGTCTACACCAATTCATTGTTCTTCTTTGATACATTAATTTTGTCAGTATTTTTGAGTCCAAAAAAATCCAATTGAAAATTAAACACTTGGTATTCAGATCGATCCATCTGATTTGCTGGTTTGTTTTGAACTATGGGAACAACAATTGTGTACTCCATGATTTCTTTATTTGTGTCAAATGTGCATAATACAATGGTTGTTGTAGGCTCTGAAATTACAACAGACACACTCTCCATTAGTTTTTTCTTTTCTTTTTTATACAAGTCTGATTTCTTTTTAAACTCTTCAATGAAATCAAAACTTGGGAACACATGAACAATGGAATGCTTGAATGGTGAAGGAATATGAGTACTTGTAGTTTCTAATGATTTCACAACCACACTATCTGGAAGTGGGGGAGTTCCTAGAAATAACTCCTTTGTGGTGGATCCACTGATAGTGTGACTTGGCCCTGTCAAAATCCTTTGCCTCTTATGTATGCCTCGATCACTTGGTGTTTTTGTGGTATCTTGTATTGTTGTCCTCTTGTGTGTAATTTTCTGTTGTAGAACATGTTGACCACTACTAGTACTACTACCCATACCATCGCCACCAGTGGTAGTGCCAATTGCACTAATCTCTCCACCATGGGCATGTATTAGTTGTGATTGTATCTGACCATGAGGATGAGGATTTGAAGCTCTAACAAATTGACTCGTATGCCCTTGGTCTAATTTTTCACCTCCAAGCCCAAGGCTAGATTTATCAACTTTTTTTCTATGCTCAACATCTACTACCATCCAAGGGCCTTGTCTTTGGGACCCTAAAGGACCACCTTCATAACCCATTTTTTAACTATGACTACTCTTGAAGTATATGCTTCTTTTGTGGCCTCACTTAAACCAGGTTTTTAATTGACATGGATTTTTTCTTCCCTATCACCATTAGATTGATCATTAGATTCTTTATCTTCCTTTTCATCGGGATGCTCTATATTCCACAATTTCCTAAAATATTTATCTTCTTCATTATCTCCATACTCTACAAGAGCTCTTGGATCACCCAGATCCTTCCTCATAGACCAAAATGCAACAATTTTTTATCATGAGCAATTTTTATCAGTAACTTCCTTCTCTAGAGAACTTGGTATTTTTTAATATACTAGATGGTTTTTCACTTTTTTCATAAAAAATGTTGTATGTCCTGATTGTCTTTCAGTACAATGCCATAATTTCTGCTAACAATTGTTCAAAAGAAATACCATTCTCAGAAACACTTTTCTCCATTGCTATTTTGATCTCATCCTAAGAATCCTTGTTTCTCAAGTTTTCAAGCAAGGGTTTACTTTGATGTTGAATTCTACTTGCAACATTCTTATTTCCCACAATCATTGATTTAATGATGTCACATGGATCATACTGCCAGTCAAAAATAACATCAAAATAAAAAAAGAAAAAAGATTGTGCGCCACACTGAATGCTTTTCTCTTGAATGTGAACCCTGCACATGAAAAAGGTAAAGAAGGAAATAAGGTCTTCTTTTGTTGACAGATAAAGTGTAGTTCATCACCCTTACATATTCCAATGCAAAAACCCTTTCTGTCACATGTATTAGAAGTTTGTATGGCTGTAATCTCGATCCATAAAATCTTAGCACACCATATTCTTCCATTAAGTACCAATTGACCAATTGCATTTCTTTTCCTAGTTGAATGTAGTTTCTACATGACATAGGAAATCTAGGCATTGGAGTATTTGTAATTGCTTGATGCAATGGAGCCAAAAATTAGTCTACAAAATGACTGTAGTTCCTTCGAGAATCATTCATCCTTATCTCAATGGTCAATTCATATACTGGAGCCATTTTCTTTTCCCCAGCTTACTATAGGGCTGAATTTGAAGCTTGTTGGTCTAAAACATTCCTCTAAATTTGAATAGAGAAAGATAGCACAAGTAGGTTGTGAACCTAAATGTCTTGGTGCAACCTACTTTAATCATTAAAAAATGTTTATGCATGGATTCTACAATGTTTTGAATAAAATTATATTTGACATGTGGAGCATCATAATGGATATTATATACCATTTCAAGGAGGCTTGCACCCACTTCCAAATTGCTATCTAGACCGAGGTAAAATGCTAGCATGGAAATAGTATCCCAAACCCATGGTTTAAAAATATCTGAATCATAAGGAGGCTTATTATCACCTTTCAATTTTTTTGTATCCTGAACTATTTTATTTAAGAAAACATTTTTCTCCCTTTCTTCCACTGCTTCATAATCACTAGCAAGCTTTTCTAGGTCAATGTGGACATTTCCAAATTCTTTGGTTGTAAACCCCAACACTTTTCCAAGTTCTTTTGCTTTAATGGATAACATTTCTTCTTTTCTAACTTTATTAAAACATTATCTTTTGTTATCATCATAATTTTGGGCATAGACCATGATAAATTCAAGGCAAGGGAAAACCTCATGTAACACCATGCGCCCTAATCCAGTTAACCATGGTGCACTGATGCTATTAACTTGAATTTTCTTTGCAACCTTATTCTGAGATGAAAATATAAGTTCTGAGGTATGCCTACCATAGATTTCAGGATCATGAATATCATGGTACCCATCAGTGAAACCTAGGGTTTTAAGCAATTTTGCATAATGAATTTTTTTATTGGGCATTGATCTAGTGGTATTGGTGGTAGACATGCTTATACAATGTGAAGTTGTGAATTCCCTAATACCTATTAGTCCTCCTTAATTTTTCTTAATTCTTAAGTCTCTAAACCCTAAATCCAAACTTCAAATTTTGACAAAATAAGATTTTAAGAAACGTCAAATGATGAAACTTACCCACGCGAATTATTTCACTTACCTAGATTCTGACTATTGAAAAGATTAATGCTGACAGTCATAGAAACTAGAATGAATTTGTTGGAAGTGGAACTGTGGAACCCAAAATAGGGTGGTGCACTACAATGAGCAATCCGAACACTAAAATTTCCATGTGTGCTGACCCTTTCACTTAAAAAAAAACCACTTGACACTTAGCAGTACAAAGTGATTTTTTTCTCGAAATTGGAACATTAAAGTAAATGAAATGTCTTAGGTCTATATGTTTCAAATTCTAAACCATTGATCTTTCTAAATCTAATGTTTATAGGGTGATTTCAGAAGTTTAAGTTCACAAGCCTATTGCTTTGTGTATTTCATTCCGGAATGCAACTACAACCATACATCAAATGTTCATCGAATAGTTGAAACTGAGTAATTTATGATATGAACTTAAAACAATAATCATGTGTTTAAAAGTTGTTTTAAACTTTAGTGCGCTAGGATTGACATCAAGTCCAAGGGGTCAGTAACTTAATGTTACAAAGGACTTAAAAAAAATGAATAATGATATTAGGAACCAAGGGAGAATGTCAACAAAAAATTAGAAATATATAACATTTCGGTGAACCCTAACAAGAGTGATAACTTTTAGTGTTTAATTTTTTTTTGTCAATTTTATGACAACTTTCTTTTTTAATTTATATTTCTTTATGTTTTACTTTTAAATCTGCATGCAATTATTTCATAAATAGATAATACTTAATTTCTTAAAGGAAAAAACTAATTTGAATAGATTCATAGACACCGAAGTTCTGAACTCATAAAATAACTCTTTATTGTAAGTGTAAATGAATAATGAAGAATAACACAACACAACCATTTATTTTATTACAAATGAATTACAATGTCACATTATTACATATCTTTTTAAAGATGAGTAGTTGTAGAGAAGACAAGCTCCTGTTTTGTATAAATAGCATATGTCACTTTACATAGATACAATTTATTCCAAGTTGTTGCTCATGACAATGGATTACAAATTGATTCCAATTTCCAAGCTTCTACTAGTGACAACTTAATAAAATAATAACTCTAAAAATAAATGCATGATTCCAAGCTTCTGTTGGTGACAACCTAATACAAATGTGGCTCTGAAAATAAACGCAAGGGATTTTCTAACCATGTTGGGGAAAAGGGAGCTATGAAGATACAAAATGTACTTATCCCCTTTGAGAGCTAAGTCATGCAGAAGATGAGGGGTTGTAAAACTACTCCCATCTTTTACCTTCAGCCTCGATGCACTAGGATAACACTTATCTCCATCAGAGCTCCTCATCCTAGTTCAAAACTTGTCTAATAATTCAACTTAACCAAATCAACTTCTTTCCAATTCCACCCATTCTGAACTTGAAGGAAATTAGTCTTTTACTGATTACTCTATAACTACATAACTGGAGGCAGGAGAATTTATAGTATCCCCAATAATACCACATCATCTTCTTCCTGAATCCTTATTAACCCTAGAAAATGAAAACCCTTATGACACTATCCACTATCACTATCCCTATTTATGGGTCACCAATGCTACTACTAGCCTGATCCCTATTTACTTGTGACTCATGCCACCATGCGTGTGAGGTTGGGTATAATGATAATTGTGATTTGTGTATAATTAATTTTTTAAATTTGATTGACATCTAGCTACATGCAAACTGTACCTCAAGTTGACAAGTTGTCAAAATCACTAGTGCCACTCAAACGATATGAAATCATTACAAATCTTGTTTCATTAAAGCTATGAGGTGTCCAAAAATTTTCTTCGGATGTTCATATGGCATTAATCGCCACCTGCAGTACAACTATCACACTTTCTTCAAAAATATTGAGAATTTCAATTAAATGAAATGTAGAACGTTGAGGCATTGAAAATGCATAATGAGTGATGAGAAATGAGCCTTGATCTTTCCACATGTCTGTATCTAACGATTCTAGTGTTATTCCAAAGGTTTCAATTCACAAGTCTAGTGCTTCAGAGATTTAATTCTAGAATGCATCTACAACTTTCCATCAAAAATTCATTGAATGGTCATGGTTAGATTGATTTGTGGTGACATCTCGCTAAAGATATGGAATATCCTTTGCACTATTATAAATTATTTTATAAGGTTGATAATTCAGCCTTGTTTGGCCTTTACATCCTTTGTGTAAAACGTTCTTAAGTTTCTAATCCCTGGTCCTACGTTCTTCCTAGTGGACCCTCTTTTAAAACAAACATTTAATTCACCACTTGCATCTTCATATGGTCTCCATAAGGCTGCGGGATTTTTCTACAAATAGGGGTTGTTGTGCTTATTTTTCTGAAATTGGCTTAGCGCTCTCGAGAAACACTAAGGGGCAATGTAGACTCCTTTGTTTCTGAATTCCACAAAGCAATAAAACACTTTCCATGGTGAAATCAATGAGAAACAATTGAAAGGGATAATGGTGTCCAAGCACCCACTGGTGCTCCACGTAGTGAAGGGTGTTTTGGGCCTAGAATTTCTATTGGCTACCCATAAGATCAAGGGGAATCCATAAATACCTACCATGTTTCTGGAAATGCTCGTGTACATGGGTGTCTTGAAAGCTTGGGGGAAGAAGCTATGCCAAATGATTTCAAACACTCTCTGTTGGAAAATATTGATGTGAAACTAGACAACATCGACAATTTCATGACCCCTTTGTCATTGCACTACTACAAGGCTCATGGGAATGGATGGTCAGTACCAAAGTTCCCTTGGTACATTTGCTAGACCATGTAGCTCTCAAAAACGGGTGGGGGGAGATTGATAGGTGTATTGAATTTCTTCTACATGTTGTTGGAATTCTCAAAGACCGATCGAAGGGTTGGGTGAAGGCATTTGCAGTGTTGGAAGCTCTCAACAGGGAAAGGTGGTATTTGGACGAGGAGTATTGGGAGTTGGGAACTAGTGAAGAATGGGTAGAGAATGACACTAGGAGATGGGAGGAACAAGAAAACCATCCTACCCATAGTGCTTGCGGTGGTGATTGTCCAGTGATTCTTAATGCAATCAAAGCCAAGAAGACCAATGAGGCTAGCTGTAGTAATGCATGATATGGTGCCTATGGAAGGTCATTTTGGTTTTTGATGGTCTATTTTTATTTTGTATAAGTGTCCATGTCAGTCCGTTCAATATTTGGGTCTATAATGTTTTATGGAAATGAAGGAATGTAAACGATTGTTTTGATTAATACAGGGTGATGCCCCATATAGCATCTATTTAACTATAAAAAAAAAGTGCTTAAAAGGCTCCTTTAGTAGCGTAGGCTTTAACACTAGTTCCTTAATATTTCGCACCTTGCTATAGTTCGTTCAATGGTTCTAATCATTCCTTAATATTATTTTGGTTGTTATTACTAAGTGATTTAATAAGTAATAAAATCTCAACCATTGATTTTTGGAAACCTAACGGTTCTAGTGTTATTTTAAAGGTTTCAATTCACAAGTCTAGTGCTTCAAATATTTACTTCCAGAATGCAACTATAGTCGTCCATCACAAATTCATCGAACGACCATGGATTATATTAATTTGCACTAACATTTGGCTTCAAAAATAATAAATATGTTGACACTTGTCTGCATTCTAGACTCTTTATGAATGAATTTGAATGTGCAAAAAATTTGTCCCAGAATTTGATAATTTTGCCAACCACACTATGATTTTTTATTGGCATATCCATTTATTTCGCCACTGAATTTTTTTATTAGTTTGAGATTATGTTTAATTTTCCAATGAAAATATTTTTTTTGCTTTGAAAAAAGGTTTTAATTGCCAACAATTTTTTTTCTATTTTAAAAACAGGATTAATTCGCTAATGGAAATTTTTTTTTGGTTTGAAAAAAAGGTTTTAATCGCCAATGAAAATATTTTATTCGTTTAAAAAAAATTCAATTCGCCACGATTTTTCATAGACTTCTAGCGATTATAAAAGATTTGACAATGATATTTTTTTCTCGAAAAACGAAGAATTTTGCTAATAAACTTAATATTTTTATTGGGAAGTATACAAGATTCACCAAGATTTTACACCTTTGCTGAGGGGGGGGTTTCTTAAAGTTTTCCCTGGCATATTCTACAATTAACTATTCTATTTGGGATTATGTTTTCTCAAAAACTAGACCTCTAGTATCCCATGATGTTTTTAGGCATGCATAAACATGTTTAGTGTGGTCATACAAAGATTAGGTTTTTTAGGTTTTATGGATCAGTCATACATTAGTTCATGTTTTCTCTATATATATTGATTCCATGATTTATATTTGAGTTTAATGAACTCTCCAAAACATATTCCTGATAATACAAGATTTGAAAGGGAAGATAATCTAACATTATCAATGAGAAGGAACATCAATTAAGAGAAGAAAATTAAATAGTGCAGATTATATGTATAAACAACTATATCAACATAATTGCATCAATCATTATGCTAACCAATTAATATATGATATCAAGAGAGACGACCTTACTAGTTTCAACACTAAATATTGTGTTAATAGTGATCCTTTTATTATATTGTTGTTACTTAAGTTAGAATATTTCATAATGGACCAAGTTTGGTTATAAGTTCAGGCTTGTTGAATATTATAATATTTCCTTAATTAAACATAAATAGCCATTAGTATACGTATTGTTAGTAATGTGGTATCAATCGGTTAAAATAGTATTCCTTTGAAATGAACGATATATATTTATTATGATGAAAATGGTAGTTGCTTTACCTATAGTGGGTAGATACGCAATGTTAGGGATGGAGAATTTAGTACATGTATTAATTGGTAGTTATTTAAAATTGTGCCCAAGGAAATGCCTAAATGATATTCAAATAGGCGAATGTTACACAATTTTGGACAATGGTATCTAAAATATGGTATTGATTAACCGCTAGATAGCATGAACTATGTGAAGATAGTATACTAATCCTTATATGAATTGATTGAGTATGTTGAATTGAGTGATTGAGTTTAATAGAATGAAGCATTAGATAAATATAAGGGAAATGAATAGGTCAATATATCAAATATGTTTTACTGACGGTTCTTTTCTAGCCCTTTGGAAATAAAGTTAGTTAGATTAAGTTGTGGAGGTCATTATAATTTTAGGGTAATTCCTAAATGTGGTAGATTAGGTGTTAAGTGAGAAAATACAAATTTTATTTAATAAAGAATTTCAATAAGAAAATTATTATTAAAATAAGGATTTAATTGATTATAGATAAATGAATTGTATATTTAATTAAGTAAATTGATTTGTTTCATATTTAGATAACCGAGGGTTAGGGAAAAGTTAGTATTGGGGAAGGGTAAAAGATTAGGAATAAATTATTAATTTAAATATTTTTGTTTAAATGTTGAATTATTTTGATTTCTCTCTATTAGTTGATTAGTTCGTAAGTGAATGTAGATTATTTTATAATTATCTAATAGTTGATTGATAGATTTTCTATAATATTTTTTTATTAAAGTTGAAATATCTAGGTTTCATAGTAACTAGTTCAAGGAAGAAGGTTGTTTAATTTATGTTATAGCTATGTTGAATAGAATCATTTGTAAAAAGTAATCTATTATTTGAACTATGTGGTTAAGATAAATTGACTAATGAGTGAAATAATTTTCTAATTTAGAGGAATGTCTTCCTTGTAATAATGTGATGTTTAATTGTTGTATTAGACAATGTGGTTGATCAATGGATTAAGTGTTGTGTAATTTTTGAATGGGGATGTAATTGTGTAAAGTTGTTTAAGGTTGGATTCCAAAGGCCTAGGATGGGGTATATAGAGTGTGAATGGTTATTATGATTGTTTCACTTTGTAAGTGGTTGGAAATGTTCTGAGATATGAGCCTTGTATGAAATGAAAACCCTAAGGATGTTTCTTCCTATTACTATGCATGTATTTAGGTGATTATGATAAATGAGCAAGATGGTCAATGCATTTCTTTGTGCTTTTATTCATGCGATTATGCTAAGTTCTCAATATGGTAAATGTATTCTTGATGTGTAGGGTTTACTAGTTGCAAGTAGGGGGAGTGGCTCTCAATGGGGACCGAAACCCAAAGTGTTGTCTAGGACAACCCATTGGAGGTTTTTCTAATCTAGTGATAACCTAAAAATGAATTAGGGGGATAGGTAGAATTCACATTGAATAAGATAATGGATGTCTCACCCATGCATGTAGTGTTCATTTATGCTGAGCATGGGTTGAGAAGACCTAGTTGGAATGATCAACTTCCTTGTCCTCACGGAAGGAATTTTGGTTCCGCATGTCACCTTGTCGGGTTGAGACCTAGTGAGAGATTTACCAAGACAACCATAGATGGGGGTCAAGATCTAGTGAGAGACCTCCAAGACAACCCATGCCAGGACCATGTGATGAAACTCCTCCATATTGCAGTCTAGCATTCCCTAGTTGTATTTTCTCCTTCTATTGTGTGAGTACCTTTGGAAGTGAATTAAGTGTTGTAAGTGATGGTGTTTTTGTGTTGGAGTCCATGTATAACCCTTGCCTATGTTATCTTTTTTATTACCTGACTGTCTGGTTGTTGTGGGCCTTTGTGTTATCTCCTAGCATGGGGGGTGGACCTCAGGGTTCCACATGGTCGGGAGGTTGGTGCTTTTTCCTCCATTGAGTATTCTTGCTGCATGTTCGTGTACATGGATATCATTCTTGATGTTGTGGACTCTGGTTTCTTTTCTAGTTTGAGAAGATAATATTTTATGTATTGGATTGTATATCAGATGTATCTCATTATAATTTGAGGCATCCTTCCCACATGTACTCCGAGAAGCATTGTTGTAAAAAATTTAACGATGTAACTGATATTGGTGAAATATCTTCTAATGAATATTGCTAAGTGATGTATCTTGCATATGATAGTTAGCTAGAAGATGATTGTAATGGTTGATTATCTATTGTCATGTTATGGAAGTAATGTAGAATCATTTAGTCATGTGATGCTTTAAAATGAACCTTGTATGTTAAATTGTTCATGTTATCTTTTATGTTGGCGAAATGTTGTTAGTCATATTAATCATTAGATTGTGAGTAGCATAGTTGAGGAACCTTGGAGGACCTAGGTTTAAATTAATATGCTATGCAATCTATTTTTTTAATTTTTTTAAAATAAATTATTTCATTATTGTGATCTAGTTAGTGTTTTCCTTTGGGGTTCCTTGACGGGTCATCACAATATCCCTCGAGGGAAATTTTTGGGGCACATTATTTTTAAAGAGGGTATAAATGTTGATCTTGAAAGGTTCTAGGATGTTCTTAAACCCTCACTCTTCCAACACGATAAGAGTTTGTAGTCATTTCTGGAAAAGATCAAATTTGTCAACAAACTCATAATAGATTTTATAGGTATAGTATGCCCCAACAAGTGCTAATAATGATTAATAGTTTAGATGGATTAGAGAGGGAAAAACATTTGAACTAATAAAAAATCCCATCTCCAAGGTTCTATTTAATAAACCCTAACTTTTCCAAAGATATTGTATATGTGTATATGGTGGTCAAGTCAACATTATTGTAGTACTCATAAAAGAATTGAAATAATGACCCAAATGAACACCCCATTTCCTTTTTTAATTAAAATTTGAAGTGAACTAAAGTGAGATCTATATTTTTTAAAAATAAAACACGTGCCTTATCAAAGGAACTAAATAAATTCAAGCATCAAATATACTCTAAAAAATTATTACCATGGTTTACCACCCAAGAATAAGAAAGTGCATCCTTGTGGATAATTTAGTGAGAAAAGAGCCAATTAGATCACATATATTCTTGAATATGACATATATCATAGATGATATGCTTATCTTAATGGATTTAGATGAAGTGTGAGGGAAAAGAAGTAGAATTTTACTTGGCCAATGAAATAAAGCATAAAGAAGAAAAGATAAAAAATTTAAAAAATAGGATAACATAACACTATAAATCCTAGTAAGAGGACATCATATAGGCTACAACAATCACCTTATAGATTAATTTAGAATAAAATCTTTCATTTTTTTTTAACAATATTATCAAGACGTGTAAAGAAAAAAGTATCCTAATACTTTTTCTCAACACTAAAATAATTATTATTTCATTCATTATTATTTTATCATTTTATTAATAATATTTATCATCATTATTCATTATCCTTAGTTTGTAATGATTTCATTAAATAATTATTATTATTTTAATTAAAAATAATAATATTCCCATTATTTAAATAAAATATTATTATCCACATATTATTCATCCATTATCCATTTCTAAATAAATTAACTCGTTAATATTTTATCATTTTATTAATAATCATCATCAAAATTAATCATTATCTTTAGTTCATAATCATTTGATTAAATAATTCACATTATTTAATTATGATGAACTAATATTTCATATTATCTATTATTTAAGTGAAATATTATTATACACCTAATATTCATTCAGTATCCATCAATAAGTAAATTAAAATCTCAAATTCTACCTTATATGCATTAATTATCCATTAAAAAAATAATTAAATCCTCTTTCCAATGCATACATCTTTGACCTAAATCTTGGTCTTAGATCAAACATATCTCTTCACCATAGAAGTCCAACCTGATCCACACTCTCTATATGCATAATTAGTTGTAAACATGCACTCCTCTAGAAATAATCCAAACTATGATTGAGTCATACATGTGACCTATGGTTTGTTCCAAACACATCATTTAGTGGGGAATGTTGGTGAACGCGTTAAGCTTGAGGTCATGCACTAATAGATCAACAAGTTGCTAGCACAATAGGTATATATATACACATACATGTATACACACACACATATAAAACTAGATTCACCAAACCTCAATTAAAGACTCAACTGAAGATAAGGAAAAATCAGATCGATCAAATCCTAACCTATTCCCCCTACTATAGTTCTCCCAATTAGTTAAATTTACTAAATTATATCTTTCAAACCCAATGAAATTCTCTAAGTGGTGTATTCATTAATTATCCATTAAATAAATAATTAAATCCTCAAATTTCACTTCATCTAGTTAATTAACCAATCTATTTAGTCTACTTATTCATGCATTCATTTGACTAATATATTCACTTAGTTAACTATTTCATAGAAATAGTTAACTCCTAACTTTCTCTAGGTATTCACATAATTTTTTCATGCAAATAATTTACTCATTAATCAATTATATTAACAAAACAATCAATTAGAGTTGACTAATAATCATTATTTTAATAAACAATTAAAATAGTTTTCAACTCATCTAATCTTACCACCTCTCCTCATCAACTCCAACAATCTTGGATTATAATCATGTTCTAAGATTTAATATGTCACTCATTTCACTTCTCAAAAAATTATAATTCAATCTCTTATTCATTATCTAATCAGTTCAATCTTTAATACAACATTATTTTATCAATTTTGTAATACATGGAATGCTAAGGTTATGTTGATAAAATGAGTATCCACATATCATGATAATCATGATCACTTCATTTTTACACTCAATCATAAGTTTACTTGAATAGATTAATTGTATTTTGAATTATTTATTAATGCATTTATTTATTTGCTTTGTTTTCCTTACATTCATTTTGGTTAACTTGATGTGAAATTAATCATTGTGGTTTAGATCTAATCATGATTTTTCAAGTTTGTTTAGCTTGATTTGATAGGTTTTTATTATAGGGTCTTCTTAAATAAATTTATAGGTCATTGGTATTCAAGAGCACTTTAATTCAAACCAGAGATTGCCATTGTATCTAGAAGGAATAAAAACATAAAAAAATGATTATTAAATCATCAAATTTGGTAGAGGTCAAAATGAGGAAAAATAAATAGCCCTAAACATAGCTTGAGGTCATATGTATGCCTACATAGTTTGAGATATAGAAGTAGAAAAGAATATTATCTGTAGAAACAAATAAAAAAATAAAAAAGTGAAAGTAGCAGGGGTACATAGGGTAACCATACTTTCCACCCTCTAGTGTCAGGCTTGAGGTTTCATGCCCCTTCTTTATAGGGATTTAATCCCCTCACAACAAGCTCAAAACCCCTAGTTGACATTCATTACCATCTTCTTGTATAAAGATTATCCCTCACCAAACTACCCTGCCAAACCCTTCACTCTGCCCCTTCTCTCCACCTAGTTGTCATTTTTGTTAAAAGCACAACCTTTTCTCTATTAATTTACCACCCTTAGCCACTTCGATTTCGCTCAACATGGTTAATACTTGATCACCCCAACTAGCCACCCACATTTTACCCCACATCATTATAGTTTTCAACGAAGGAGGTGATATTCAAATATCCATAACTTGGCCATTTGAAGATAATTTTTTCACTAATTTTTGTTTTAAACAAGCTAGAATTTTGTGCTCTCCATAGTGATATAACTATTTTTTTAAGGTTCATATATTTTCAAAAATTCACATTTTTTCTTAACCCTTATCTTTTAGTCTTCGTTTTGGAACCTTTAATGTTTCACATCTTTCACAAACAAAATTGGAATCATACACTTATTTTTAATATTCATATTTTTTGAGTACTACACAATGATGTAGTTTTATTTTGATCTTTTTAGTAGTTTATTTTCATTAGAATTGGCATTTCCACTTTGAAAGGATATTATATATTTTGTTAATCCATGTTGTGTGTAGATATTATTTTTTTAACTTGCTAACAACTTTTCTATGCTAAACACTTCTCTAAGATATTTTAAACAAGATACTATTAATCTTGTGGTCTTGTAGGATATTTTTTGTAAGATTTGTTTATAGACCATTTTCTTTTATGTTTGTTTTGTCTTCCTTTTTGTGTGATCATCATTAAAATTGAAGTTAAAATTTATTAGTATTCAATTGGGGTTTAAAATTTACAGTTGTATATTCTCTCCTTTCACACTTTAGAGTGATCTTGATGATAACAAGTGTCATATTTCTAAATTTAATTTTAGGAGTTTTGCCTTAGATTTCATCATTAAGGGGATGATGTCAACTCTAGCCTTCAAACATAATATAAATAATGGAGGCCGACTAAAGACACACCTTTTGTAAGTTGAAAATTTTAGTCAGACTAAGCTCCTTGAAACTTTATATTTTGGGGAAGTTCAAGAGAAGAGTGGGTTACCTTCTCCTTTTGATTGTTTGATATATCTTACTTTACTTTTATCAATATAAAGATTCACATACCCTTGTGGTATTTTATTATATTTTAAGAAGCCTTGTATTACCTAGATATGATATTTTGGTCATGTTTGATTGCAATGTATTGATAAGTAGTTAGTCCTAGGAAATTACTCACCTTGTTCCCTTAAAAATAGATGTATATGTTGTGTATGCTCTTCCATCACAACATTATGAGCAATATTGGGTGATAAAAATTATTTAGTTACCCATCATAGGACTGACACATCATTCTTTTAAAATTTATATTAGTGGGCTTACAATTAGGTACACTCATTTATTGAATAAGGTAAGCTTGTGAATGTGTCTTTTTTTTTTAGTGTTGTGAATAACAAGCGCATGTTTGTATCCTTAAACAAAAGTCTAAAAAACATAGAGCTAAAAAATTCATCTTATTTTTATCTTAGTTTATGGTTTTCCTCTTGATAAGGTTAAACATCCACCATCCCACACAAATCAAGTTAACATACAACAATTCAACAATTCCACCTATCCCATTTCATATCCATTAGGAAATGTATCCTATCCAAAACACAACATCCCAAACCAAAGGAATCATACACCAAAACTCACACCATTCTACTCGTCTTCATCCATACATTATTATACTTCATGTATCCTAAATTCAAATCCCAAATCTCATCCAATCTAATCCACATATCCATCTATACCCAAATCTAAACAAATAAAATAAAAAATCTTAATTCATATCTAAATAACACCTTCGCTTCAGGAATAATCCATAAACCAACCACTATTTACATTCCAAATCCAAAAAATCTAATTCCAAAATCTAATCTTAAACCAAATCCCAAACTCCACCAACTACCTCAAATCAAATCCTATCATCCCAAACTATCTTATCCCAAATCCAAATCATATCACTCAACCAAAATCATTCATTTTCAATCCAAAATGAATCTCAAATTAGAATTAAATCATCATTTAATCACATATAAATCAAAAATTCCTTTGATATGAAGACTCCATTTTAATCATCCTTAATTCTTGTGTGGTTAAGAACTTTCCTATATTAATTAACAATCTAATCAAAATCGAATCATCACATCAAATTTAAACAAAACTAACTTAAGAACTTGGCCTATCTTAAGTTAACTAGTCTAAGAATACTAGCCTATTTTCTTGAAAACGTGCATATATCAACTAGGAAAGAATAAATCATCTGATCCAAGTCCTAATTATAAGTCACTTTTGATTTAGGAACATCATCCTATATCTTCCACATCATCCATAAATTTTTCATCCTAATCCAAGTTAACCATTTTTTTTCAAATCAAATCCTTCAAACTACCCAAATAATTAATACTCATCTTAAAAACTACAAAATTCATCCTTAGCAATCAAAAGAAAAATCCAAAAATACCAAAAAAAACATTAAAAATTCCCAAAAAATTAGATGTCCCTTTTCGTGTTACCCATCACTAGGTTACAAAAAAATGGAACACAATGATAATATTTTGGTACCTAATGATAGTCATTATGCCCAATGTTAAATATCAAGACCTTAAATGTATCATGAGACAATAGACGAGCAAGAACACCTTGTGATCCAATCTAAGTATTCTCCCTAAATTCATGTAATTTATCAACAATGACACTACATAGGATTACCTAGATTGTGTAGTAAACCTTGAAAAATATCATTTCTTGGGACAATTAATTAAAGAGTGATATAAGCTCCCCCTAATTTTGGCATTCCCAAGCTTAATAACCTTATCCAACAAGTACCCACATCTGCAAGTCACCCACAACTCATACAATGACTACACTACACTATACAAAGAATTTTTCACCTTTTCTCACACTCTATCATCTAGTCCTCAAACTACTATGGATTAACCTAAAATATAATGGAACTCATACAAATAAAATTACAATAATTTCCCATATAACCCACAACATAATATTTCACATCACATTCAAAATTCATCTAATCCCATTCACCTTAAAATACATAAAATTTAACCAAACAAAATTTTCCTCCATCTAATACACTCCAAACAATATTTCCATCCATGCCACAACTAATCCAATCATTATCCCTATATCCATACCACAATCAACACTTTTCCAATGACCCATAATTTCATCTCATGCATCCCTTCACTCCACCTATCAACAAACATCATCCCTACAACAATACATCCCATCTACGAATGCGTTTCAATACACTTATAAACAATAACTATACCAACAATAATACATCTCACCTATGAATACATTTCAATTTATTTAACAAAAAAAACCACTTTGATAGCAATAAAAATCACCTATGAATATGTTTCAATCTAGTTATCAACAACTAGCATCTCACCAATGATAGTATATCCCACCTATGAACACTTTTTAATCCACCAATAAAAAACCACCATAATATCAATAACCCAACGAGAGTAAATTCCATTGGCAGAATCTAAGAGCTTGTTCCCCCAACACAAAGATGAGAAAGAAACATTATGTAGTGGGACCTAGTTATAATGACGTAGGTGACATTGACGACGATGATGAGCAGTTGAGATTAAATGAGGTTGATTAGACGACATACTAAGCTAGTGGAAGATGACATATGTCATGAACTAGGAGATCAAACAGAGCTTTGATCAGACATCTTTCTGGGAGCTTGGTGCAAAAATTGTAGATTCCCTTCTTGATTCTCTGGAATTACACAAGCAGTGTATCTATACCTTGGTGGATATCTCACCACGACAAATGTTGACATGAATGATGATGGTTCAAACATGAGGATAACAAGGTGAGTGTGAACCCCAGGTGGAGTATGAAAGCCTTATTGGCATGAGTTCACATCGTTGGTAGGACACTTAGGAATGTTCCCCCAATACAATGATGACCTTCCTATCGAATAGACAAAGTGACATTGCCAAGACCTTAAAGAATGTCAATGCCAAAGTGTCACTCAAAGTGGTGATGACTATCATGTAAGATTAAATGTTTGTATGGGTTTTGGGCTGTAGTTCACTTTGGGTGGCCACCTAGATAAAAGGAGGGTTGTTGACTTGAAGTCATTTTGTGATCATCATGATGAAAACCTATGTAATGGGTGCCTATTTTGGGTTGTATTTTGAGTTCCACTAATGGAACAATTTTGCCAGTTTTGTATTTAAATATGCTACAATCAGAGATTTTCTTCCTGATTCTTTCCTCCTGATATGCATTTTGAATCAGGTTTTGTAATATTTTATAATAATTATAATAATATAATATAATGGCATGCCATTTTTGCCTAAAAAAACATTTTTTTTATAACAATCTATCTCACCCTCAAAATCCAAATCCTAGGAATTCCTTTTCCCATGAGTGAGAATAAGTGAAGGATGATTCCAAGGGGATACAAATAGGAACATTACACCAAAAGAAAAAATATATTTTTGAAGGATTATGTCTCAACCCATTCAATAGATCAATATCAATGATACCTTTCAATAAAAAAATGAGATACCAAATATTGAGAAATATAACAAAAAGTGAGACCCTTGAGATCATGTCAAAGAATTTATTATAGAATTCTAGTAAGTTTCCTATATAAATTTATGTCTTATGCGACTCTTTCTGTAAATTTTGGGAGGAAAAGCACTTAAGTGGTTTTTACACCTACCTCAAAGATCCATTACAACTTTTGTTGTGTTGGTTAAGTAATTCATAACTAATTTCTCATATAATATTGAAAATGGCCTAACTATACTTGATATTTATAATTCTAAACAAAAAAGAAGTGATATTTTTTCTTCCTCCCTTAACCAATGCAAGATTCTCATTACTCACTTTCCTTGGTCAATACAAAAAAAATTGTAATATGGGGAAAATAAAATAGATTAGATTAAGTGACAACCAACACAAATCTAAACTAAAATCCCAATCTAAATAAGAGAATACAAACAAAGAGAGCAATCAAAATGAAAGCAAATGAAATAAAACACTCCCATTTGAATTTGATTATTTCTCTTGTCTCTCCTATTTCTTCTTATGCCAATATTGTCCTCAGATTGTTTGTTGAAGTTGTGAAAATAGTAAGCAAGAAAGTTGGAGATAATTAGTTGTTCCATAAAAAATGGAGGAGAAAGGTTTCTTTTATAGACAACCATTCAAATGGATGAACGAGATTGATCTTCTAGAAATATTCTAAGATCAACAGATGGGGATTCATGAGAGGGAGGTTACAAAATGGATGGCCAAGATCAAGTTTCTAGGAAGATGCCAAGATCTACGGTTGAAAATTGATGCAACCAAAATATGCCATGCATGGAAAAGATATGACGTCGACGGCTATGACGCTTGACGGCTATGACAAACATGCATGACATGCAGACTATGACATGAAATAATGACAAGGGATCTTTGACTAAAATGGAGGGATAAATAATTTATTTTAAATTATTTATTCGAAAATGGAGGATGACAAGTGGCAAACAAATAATTTATTTTAAATTATTTATTTGGAGGAAATGAAAAAGGAGATTTAATTAAATTCATAAATTTAATTAAAGGAGGAGATAGAAATTAAATATGGATAATTGATTTGGATCAATTATTTAAAGGAGAAGAATGACACAAATAAATAATTTCATCAATTATTTAACTATAGAAGAATAAAAGGTCAAATAATAATTATTATCTGACTATAGACATGTGATGAAAGATAAATAATTAAATAAATAATGATTTATTTAATTATTGAAGAAAGGGGTATTAGTGACGCAATTAATTTATTTTAATTGATCAGGATAGAATAGAGATTAGAAAAAGAATTAATTAAATAATTATTTAATTATTTAATTAATAAACGAATATGATCAGGAATGATTAAATAATTAATTATTAGAGGATGAGGACTAAGGAAAAATGTTGCTCGTAGACTTTAGGACATTTTTCAATGTCTACATTTTCCCCCTCTTTGACATAATGCAGTTCATTGCATTGTGTCAAAAAATTTAATTATGAGATATGCCCCAGTGTAAAGAGAAAGGGGAAGGATGACCAAGAGGGTTGTTGTATTCCCCCTCGAGAGGACATGCGGATTCAAAGAATATGAATTTTCTCTCAAAATAGAAGATAAGACTAGAGGATGAAAGATAGAAGAAATGTTAGCATGAAGGAGAAAACAAGGGAGATGGGATGTTAGTGTTGAAAAGGGGAAAGAAGATAGACAAGAAATGATAAGGGAACCAAATTTCATGCTTACATTTTTATAATTATCATCATTGGGTGACAAAAATGTCACAAATGGACCACAAACACCATGGTATGACATAAACCAAGGTGTGCAAGGTGACCATTTGAGAGAGACAAACAGTCAAAAAGACAAGGAATGCCCCAACTCATACTAGGGAGCCGATCGACCCAGTCTTTTTTCCAAGACAAACCATAGGCAACAAACAAAGAAAAGAGGCCATGATCCATCATCATCCCTCTAAATCCATTGATAGGACATCCTCGAGGAGACTATTAACATGACCCAAAACCAATCGAAAAGATAAGAAAAATACAGACCAACAAAGTGTTTGCCAAGATAGTGTTTTCTAGTGATAATGATGATTGTTTGATTGGTTGATTGGGTTGACCAAGATGACTGAGTTGATTGATAGGTTGATAAGGATTGATAAAGTGATTTGATTGATCATGCCTAGCCTCAAGAAGGACACATCCTGATGAAGGAAAGATTGATTGACCAAGCTAATAAGATTGAGTGGTGTGACAAAGTTGATTGATAATGATAATGCCCGATTTCAGGAAGGACACATCTTGATTAAAGAAAGATTGATTGAAAAAGTTGACAAGATTGTTTGATTTTTTCACAAAGATTGATGAATATGACCAAGCGATGTGACGATAACCAACCACAGGAAGGACACATCTTGTTTAGGTAGAGGACACATGTGATAAAGTTGACTAAGTGACAAGTGTTGACATGACACCTAACTGCAAGGACACATCCTGCTTGAGGTAAATGACAAGGTTGAGAAATTCTAATCCTAGGAAGGATGTATCCTGATAAAAGACAAGAGATAAGACCGAATGAGACAAATGAAATAATGCTCCATTCCGATATAAGACTAGTGACTTGATTGAGTTGATGATAAGATAATTGATTGATGAAAGATTTAATTTGTTTGTTGTTTCTTGATGTAGTTTGAATGATGATTGCTTTCAGATCAAGCACACGACCCAACTCGATGAACCATAAAGGACTTGACCTAGGGAGCCTCGGGGGCTCATCGATAGATGGCCTTGACTACATAGTAGTGCATAAAGACCTCGTAGTTCGACACGACCTCACTTTGTCTTATTGGACAAAATACTGGGTCATGATTTTATTTGGACAACCTAAAGGGACTGACCTAATGCCTCGGGGGCTCATTTAAGATGAGCCTTGCCTACGTAGCAAACACACAGAGGCAACACAATTCAACCACTCTAAGAAAACTGATTTAGACTCAAACTTAGAGTCAGACTTTGTTTTTCAGGAGTTTTGAATTTTTTTTATGTTTTTGGATTTTGAGGATTTTATGATTTTTTGGATTTTTTCAAGACATTTTATGGTTTTTTTGGATTTTTTTAGGACATTTTATGGTTTTTTTTGGATTTTTTCAAGACATTTTATGATTTTTATGGATTTTGAAGGTTTTAAAGGGTTGATACCATGTATTATTTCCCATGAAGATGCAAGTCAAGGAATTTCCCCCAATCAAGTATAGGACCAGTTTACTATGTACAAAGGGAAGTGGTGAATGCGGCAGATGGATATGAAAGAAAAAGATGCTAAATGTTGGTGTTCTTCAATCCATGGAAAGGATGACACTTTATTATGGATGAATGAGACTTTATTATGGATGATAACTATAAGGATCATGGAAAATGCATGCGAAATATACCCATAATCAACCAAAAAGGCATGCACAAGGACCTAAGGATGAACATGATCTTGCCTCTAATCAAGCTGAAAACCTATTGATAGGTGATGGTGATGATGATGTTGTTGTTTGATAGTGGAAGGACACATCCCGAAATAACATGAGGATGATGATTATGTGACTAAAGGATCAAGTTTTGCAGCAAGGTTAGGAACAAAGCCAAGGAATGTTTTGGATGATGCGCTAGGTTGCATAGCAATATTGTATGGATTAGGCTTGTTGTATTTGAAATGACTAACGTTAGGACCAAATGGGATTATGGAGGGCACTTGGATAAGTGAGTTAGAATCCTTAAACCAATAACAAGGGAAACCAAGTCCAACTATAGGTATGAAAAGATAATGGATTGATTTCAGAAAAGGATAAGAGACATGAGGATTATTGGATGGAAGAATTGGGATATGATCTCCAAGGACTATTTCACATAGGAATAATTTTGTTTTTGAAGATACGGGTTTGGATAAATTCTATGAAGGAAATCACATGATATTTCATGGGTAATGTATGACCAAAGGATAGACATGTTAAAAATTTTCCCAAAGCATGATTTATGTTTGTGCCCCATTTCTTATCAAGATCAAGGTAGGTGGGAGAAGGGAGGGAAACGATATGGATTAGATGAAAATGTTATGAAAAGGCATGGGAGATGATCCAACTTTCCCCCAAGTGTAATGGTCCACATAGATAACTTATTTTACACATGACGCATGTTTGTCAAGTTTTCATCATGGTACTTATCCAATGCACCATAAAAATGGTTTTCACTATTGGACGAAATTTTCTCTTTACTATTTTTTCTTTTTTCCTTTTTTTTAATGTCACACAAGATGGTTGTTTTCCAGGTTTTCATCAATGTGACAATTTTTTATTTATTTTTATATTGATTTGATATTTTGGATGACTATTGATTGTTTTGAATCTTTTGATGGTGTTGATGTAGATACCATTGTCATGATATGCCAATATTACCTTGATGAAGTAGTTGTATTGTTAGGATCATAACACTTGCATACAACTGATTCATGCCATTTTGATCCTCTCTAATACTAGGTTTGGCCTTATCGAAACATGCACATCATGATAGAGTACCATGGGAGTCCTTATGATAAAGATTTGTTGCCAAGATGTGACAAATTTGTGAGGTATAATTTTTGGAATGATGGATGATGGTAGCCATGGAAGGATTATTTGGATGTTTGGATGTAGCAGTTTTTATTTTCCAAACTTGGGATGGTAGATGATGGAGTTTGGAATTTTGATTGGGATAACATTTGGAACCAACATTTTTATATGTCTTTCTTGATGACCATTTTAAAGGAGGTGGAAATTTACTATATGTGGGAGTCCTCTTTTCTTGTGGCTCCATAATTTGATTGAATTTTGGATTTGGAATATTTTCTTTGCTTGATTCATTTTTCTTTGGGATCCATTTTAACTTCATTTGTCCACTTGTATTTTGGCTTGATTAAATGGCCTTTGACATTTGATTTTGAACTTTGGATTTATAATAATTTTCTTTTTGTTGGTTCCAAATGGAAGATATATTAGTTTTGGAATGATGGTTTATGGTATGGATGGAAGGATTTTTGGTAGAAACCTTATGACAAACACTATCTTGGCAAACACTTTGTTGGTCTGGAT
Source organism: Sequoiadendron giganteum (assembly GCA_007115665.2). Taxonomy (NCBI): domain Eukaryota; kingdom Viridiplantae; phylum Streptophyta; class Pinopsida; order Cupressales; family Cupressaceae; genus Sequoiadendron; species Sequoiadendron giganteum. The sequence continues at coordinate 411,885,650 of CM021108.1, read as the reverse complement.
TTTTCTTAAAGAATCCCGATCACCTATTGACAATGATGCCAATATGAAAAAAATTACTCACCCCAAGGTGACTTAGATCGGCAACGAAGCTCTTTGGCCAAGCTACCCCCTACCGGTATATAAATGTGAATCCTAAGAGAAAGCCTAGGATTACGAGTGTGGATATGTCATACAGACCAAGTAGTTTATGGTATGGATGGAAGGAGATTTGGCAACAACCTTATGACAAGGACTACTCATGGCCCCGATTTTGATGTTTGTATCAAATAAAGTTGCCCCCAATATCAAGGAGGAACCACTAACATCATTTGATTCTCTAATTAAAGAATAACCAAGACCTTGATGTCTAGGATTTGCATAAAATTGTACTAGTTCTATAATGCCTTGCTCATGTAGGCCTAGTCCTCTTCCTTTATACTGCATGCTGTGAAATATTCTATTTGCGATGGGGTATTTTTTACTTTGAAAGAAAGATGCAAACCCATCACTATTTAGCTAGAAACCATTACTCAAAATTTTCTCATCTGCAAGAAAACCTGATTTGACAAAGGTGGATGATCCTATTTGATAGGATATTTTGGATTTATCATTCATCATGCTTGTTTCTTCTTGATCATTTGGGATGTCGATTTGATTTGTGGTAGATTTTGTATCTTCTTCTTTGACTTGATCCATAGTGGCCTCTTTGTTTTCTCCTTTGACTTGATCAATAGTAGTTGCTTTATTCTCTTCTTTGATGTTATCCATATCATTGATTTGATTATCTATGTGTCCAAAGGAGGAAAGTGTCTCATTTTTGGAAATGGAGGTGTTTTGTGTTTGGATGGGATCATCTTCAAATGTTTGGTCATGGATGGTATAAAGGTTGATGAGAGGATCATTTTGGATTTCTTGTTCAATGGTAGGATCTTGGTCAAAAATAGGTGTATCTTGGAGAACATGGTTGTGAATAGACTCTTGAACAAGGATATGTGTATTTTGGGTGCCATGATTATCTAGAAGGACTTATTGGATGGAATTAAGGATGGGGTCATGGGGTGGAATGCTTTGATCTTGATATGAAAGTGAAGCTATGATTTCATGCTTTGGACTTTCTTTTTGACATGTATCTTCAAGTTTAGGCAATGGAATTTGATTTTGGACAAGGATATGATTTTCTTTGATAGACCCACGATTTTGACATGGCAATAATGGAGCTTCAATAGCAAGATGTTTTTCAGTATTGGTGGGCAAAGGAGGACATGATGGTGACAAATGGTTGGATGGTGTAGGATCAACAATTTGATTGGATTTCCTAAGTTTGTTTTCATTTAGGAGTTGAACAAGTTCCTTTGCTAATTGTTCTTGGAGAGAATTAATTAATGTTCTTTTATTAGATGGTATTGTAGTTTGGGTTGGAGTAGATGGAAATGGTTTAGTGGATGATGGATTAGGATAAGATGTGGAGGATTGAAATGGACTAGTGGATGATGGATTATGATAGGATGTGGAGGATTGGAATGGACTAGTGGAAGGTTGGTTTCCCTTGTCAAAGTTAGGATAGGGATGATTAATGGAAATTTGTTGGGGATTAATGGCATGGATTGTGCTAAGGAACTCTTGAGATTGAGGGTAAGTGGATGAAGGACTAAATCGTATGGATTGTTGGTAAGAAGGGTATGTGAGTGGTTGGTATTGACTATTGAGGATTGATTGGTATTTAGCTTGACTACAAAGAAGATCAAGGTAGAGTGAAGACATGATCATGAATTTGGATTAGGATGGATAAGGAAAAATTAGTGAGGACCATACAAAAATTGTGACCTTTGGATGACAATGCAAGTTTCCAATGCAAAATGGATATGAAATTATGCTATTTTTTTTTTGTGATTTTCAAGGATACAAGGATGCAAAGTGTCAATGTACTTAAGACCAAGAATAAGGAATGGTGGAATGATAATGACCCTATTACCAAGGATATGATATGCAAGGATGAACCTATGGGTAAATGCAAACTAAAGATGTCACTAATGGAAGATTTGAGCAATTTTCTTTCTGGTTTGCGATAGAGGCTATTTGATATCAAATTGGACAAGTTTGGTCTTGGGTTTTAGATTGAAAAATTTGGAATTGTTTCTTGTTGAATATGTGTGTTTCCAGATTTGTGTAATGGTGTTTGTTTGAATGTTTGAGAAAACACTTGGAAAACACAATATCTTATTTTTGAAAATTTGAAAATATGCACAATGAAGACAAGCACAACCCTAGGTTAAGCAAGGACAATATTCACTAGATTCCACGTGGGTTTCCCCAACCACACTTATTCTTAGTGTGTGAATCCAAAAGCTTGGCCATACGGGCTCCCCCTTACATTGCACTCACTTCTTAGACCAACCAAGCTTCCAATCCCCATAAAACTCCCATGGCAGGTTGATCACCTCTACTAAGAACTATGAGAATGTGGATGCCTTCACAACGACCGTTGTTGCGCTAGCAAATAGAAGGATTTTGGCAACTACACAAAGGTTTTTAGTTTGGGACCCCTGTTCGAGTGGCCATACATGGGGCACACGATTAAGCTCCATTTAGGAGGCACTCCAACCTGAAGAGGTTACACTCAATAGGGTTTTGGGGAGCACTACTTGGTTTGTATGACACATTCACACTCATAATCCTAGGCTTTTCCTTATGATTCAAATTTATATACTGGTCGGGGGTAGCTCGGCCAAAGAGCTCCGTTGCTGGTCTGAGTTGCCTTGGGGTGAGTATTTTTTCCCACCAAGAAAGGCCCAACTTCTAGAGGCAATAACCATTTCTCTTACACCCATGATCACATGAGTGCGCAAGGGGAGATGATACTTTGATTATTGCATCAAATGGCGACACAAAATTGAAGACATTTGTAAGCTTTAATTATCAAATGATAATGTGAGGAGGACACACAAGACACTTTGTTCATTTTACAATTTTAACTTGATGTGAAACAAACAAAGTTTATTTTAAGCCAATGACATGAAATGCATGTTCATTTTAACCAATGAGTGTGCATGCAAATTGTGTTCATTTTAATCCCATGACATGAAATGCATGTTCATTTTAACCAATGATTGTGAATGCAATTTGTTGTAGTTGTTGAAAAAAAAAAAATTGATTATGCCTAAAGAAATGAAAAAATCAATTTTTGTTTCTAAAGAAACAGTTTTTAGACTCCCTCCAAGTTGTGCCACATGCTAAAAACAAGAGATTAGTAACTCAAAAGAAAAGATTAATGACAACAGCAAATTAAAACAACCATAAATTTCTCAAAATTTAATGAAATTTTAAATCGTTTGAATCCATGGAAAGCTAAAACTCAAACCTTCAAAACCCATTAATTATTTTTTAAAGATTTTGCATGAAAAAAAATTTTAGGGGCAAAAGAAGACATGGGTTTTAACAACTAAACTAAAAAAACCAACAAATACTAAAACAACCATAACTTTCTCAAATCTTAACGAAATTTTAAACCATTTGAAGTTTTGGAAAGCTGAAAACGAGGGCTACAAAACTTAGATGATCATTTTAAAGACTTTATGCACCTATTTTGTTGTGCTCAAAATAAAATGACGGGATTTCGTATGAATTCTTGGCTGTAACCTACAAAACAACAAAAACAAACAAGAAAACAACCAAATTTCTTTGCAAAATTGTAAGATTCAAGTCGGGTTTACCAATGTAAGATGGAGAAAATAAAATAGATTAGATTAAGTGACAACCAACACAAATCTAAACTAAAATCCCATGACATGAAATGCATGTTCATTTTAACCCATGACATGAAATTGTGTTCATTTTAATCCCATGACATGAAATGCGTGTTCATTTTAACCAATTATTGTGAATGCAATTTGTTGTAGTTGTTGAAAAAAAAAAAAATTGATTATGCCTAAAGAAATGAAAAACTCAATTTTTGTTTCTAAAGAAATAGTTTTTAGACTCCCTCCAAGCTGTGCCACATGCTAAAAATAAGAGATTAGTAACTCAAAAGAAAAGTTTAATGATAGCAGAAAATTAAAACAACCATAAATTTCTCAAAATTTAATGAAATTTTAAATCGTTTGAATCCATGGAAAGCTAAAATTCAAACCTTCAAAACCCATTACTTATTTTTTCAAGATTTTGCATGAAAAAAATGTTAGGGGTAAAACAAGACACGGGTTTTAACAACTAAACTAAAAAAAACAACAAATACTAAAACAACCATAACTTTCTCAAATCTTAATGAAATTTTAAACCATTTGAAGTTTTGGAAAGCTGAAAACGAGGGCTACAAAACTTAGATGATCATTTTTAACTAATTTATGCACCTATTTTGTTGTGCTCAAAATAAAATGATAGGATTTCATATGAATTCTTGGTTGTAACCTGCAAAACAACAAAAACAAATAGGAAAACAACCAAATTTCTTTGCAAAATTGTAAGATTCACGTCGGGTTCACCAATGTAAGATGGGAAAAATAAAATAGATTATATTAAGTGACAACCAACACAAATCTAAAATAAAATCCCAATCTAAACAAGAGAATACAAACAAAGAGAGCAATCAAAATGAAAGAAAATGAAATAAAGCACTCCCCTTTGAAGTTGATTCTTTCTCTTGTCTCTCCTATTTCTTCTTATGCCAATATTGTCCTCAGATTTTTTGTTGAAGTTGTGCAAATACTTGCAAATAGTAAGCAAGAAAGTTGGAGATAATTAATTGGTCCATCAAAACTGGAGGAGAAAGGTTGCTTTTATAGACAACCATTCGAATGGACGAACGAGATTGATCTTCTAGAAATATTATAAGATCAATGGATGAGAATTCATGAGAGGGAGGTTACGAAATGGATGGCCAAGATCAAGTTTCTAGAAATATGCCAAGATCTACGGTTGAAAAATGATGCAACCAGAATATGCCATGCATGGAAAATATATAATGCCGGCGACTATGACGCCTGATGGCTATGATAGACATGCACGACATGCAAACTATGATAGGGGATCTTTGACTAAAATAGAGGGATAATAATTTATTTTAAATTATTTATTCAAAAATGGAGGATGATGACAAGTGGCAAACAAATAATTTATTTGGAGGAAATGAAAAAGGAGATTTAATTAAATTCATAAATTTAATTAAATGAGGAGATAGAAATTAAATATGGATAATTGATTTGGATCAATTATTTAAAGGAGGAGAATGACACAAATAAATAATTTCATTAATTATTTAATTATAGAAGAATACAAGGTCAAATAATAATTATTATCTAACTATAGACATGTGATGAAAGATAAATAATTAAATAAATAATGATTTATTTAATTATTGAAGAAAGGGGTATTAGTGATGCAATTAATTTATTTTAATTAATCAGGATAGAATAGAGATTAGAAGGTGAATTAATTAAATAATTATTTAATTATTTAATTAATAAAGGAATATGATTAGGACTAATTAAATAATTAATTATTAGAGGATGAGGACTGAGGAAAAATGTTGCTCGTCGACTTTAGGACATTTTTCAGTGTCTACAATAATTTTTCAATATTTTAATCAAAAATATTAATCTCGAAATGACCTTTCAATTCAAGCTCATTGTGTCTCATCTTTTGAAAAAAATATTGACAATGGTTCACCATTGAGAATGACCTGATTTCCAAAGGTTTGGATAAAATATATAACAAATACAATTAAAAATAACCAAACTAATGAAAAGTTTCTCTTTTTGGCTAAGGAAAAAAATGTTGTTAGTAACTAGGTAATTGACTCCAAATTTGTACAAACTAAACAAGACCCAATGTCCAAAATGTCTAACAAGAAGCCCATGTCTCCCCACAATGAAAAATAAAGCCCCTAATTATACAAAACATAAGTACGCTTTCTTAGAGGAACCAATTGAAGTAGTATTTCAAAACATGTCCAAGCTAATTTAATACAAAATTCACACACCCAATATTTTAATGAGAATGCACCCAAATGTACATGGTATAGATAAATGAATATTGTGAGTATCATCGATTCAAAAGACATACCATGTTGAAATGAATGAAACTTAATTAAGAACTACATCCAAGATCTCGTCAGTCAAGATAAGATCAAAGTGGAAAGCCATGTATCATCCTCACCTAATGAGAAATCAGGCATGTATCAATATCCATTTCCAAAGTATGATAAAAAGAATTCCTCTACATAAAATAAAGGCTCATCCCAAAATAACCACACAAATAATGTCAACACCAATAAAACAACCACCTCACATGATTGATTAGTTGGTCATATTGAAGAAACACATCTTCAATTCAATACAATCATAATAAAAAACTCAATTGTATTTCCACCAATATACATGGTTGGGTCATCTTCTAAGGGGCCACCTTATCATCCCAAAATGTCACCCAATATAACTTCCTAGATAATCTTGGGAAGAATCCAACATAGGTATCTATCTAGAATCTTCTTCAATCATCATCTATCATAAGGAGATACTAGATCATGCCTTAAGGGAGTCACAAGTCTCCAATAGTATGAACTTAGATCAATTTCAAGCCCTAGTGGGTCACTTATGCTCTTCATACAAACTCATGTTTAGAATGAACAATATGGACATCTATTGATCCATCCTATGCCAAAGTGATCCATATAGAAGCTATAGTAAATATGAATAAGGTGAAATGATTCCTCATTGATGGTAGGCTTGGTTTATATCTTTGTACATATAAAATTGTTGAAAATTTGAGATAGTCCAAGGATTCTATGGAACCTTACAAGAAAATAACCATCCGAGTTTATGATGATGTAAAGTGATAATCAAAAGATAAAAATTATCTTCTAATTCAAGTGGGTCTTTCCTTACAACAAATTATCTTCCATGTATTTAACCTTGAGATTCTATAAAAAATTATCCTTGATTTCCCATAGATTCAATCCAGGTAATCCCTTCCCTCTACATACCACCAATACATTGAATTCTTGTATAATAGAATATAAGTCACAATTATCATTGATCCTCACCCTTTTCAATATTGAATTTTTTTGGAAGGCCCCTACAATAGATCACATCACTATCATAGCCCAAAACTTTGCACTCCTTCTAAATCATTACCATCTTCATGCTATGTTGATCTTGCCACTTTGGCATCAACATCTTTTGATGAGTTCATTTGTCTAGTTTTTTGCAAATAATCTATGTCTCAAATTTACCTTACCTCTTATCTTTGTCACAAATGTCTGATTTTATTTTAAGGTATAGAATTTGGGAAATAAGGTTTTTAATGATTGATCAAGAAGAATTAATTCACTTGGTTTTCATGTGTGGGTGATCCCACAATAGTGGTTTACACTTTTTGGCCAAACTTGACATTAAACATAATTTTTTTAACTAAATCTTAACTTTTGGGCACCTATAGCTGCTAAACCATGAGGAATTTGAAGATGATGCAAACTAGTGATTTGCGATAATTTGTCTATAGATTCTAAATATATATTTAAAAAAAAATTGGAATTAGATTGCATTTCTTTTTCCATCTCCTTTGAAAACTAGTTTTTAACAATAAATACCACATTTAAAGAGTGATGTTCACCATAAATAACATAAAAAAATTCTATGAAGGATAAAATTATAATTTTTTCGAATTTAGATTTGTAACTAAGATATCTAGCACATTCATTTGGTTTCATAGTGTTTTATTGAATATTTTCTTCTTAATTAAGTTTTGAAGTCAAACCAATTACAATTTAGACATAGGGAGACCGTATACAACATATTTTTTTTGTTGGATCAAGGACATCAATACCTAGCACAGACATATTTTTCAAAATTTTTTTGGTAATCTACTTTTTTTCCACATGTGCAGAATATAGAGCTTAATTTTCGGCGAAAAACCTACATTCATAAGAAATAAAAAATAAATATAGTAATCAAATTAAATATATTTAAAATATAATTTTTGGGAATCTTATAATAAGGACTACATACATACAATTATTATTTTTAAATGAATTCATTTGATCCCCCAAAAGGTAAATCAAAAGTGGTTTTTTATCAACATTTTGATAGGTGTAAAGGATACTCCGTTATAGGTATTGCTTAAACTAGTGGGGTTCTATCCAAGGGAGTGGGGTTCTATCCAAGGGGGTTTGATATAAGGTGGTTTGATCAAACCCTCTTCAATTGGAATCCTTTAAATAGAAATTTTAAAGGATTAAATCATTATATTTTCTAAAAATATGTGATTTCAACAAAAATCAGAATGTCCCAAAAAGTGTAAACCATTATTGTGGGATCACCCATGTGTAGAAGGATGAACCTCTTGTAATAGAAGTTACAATGTGGATTGCATTGTGTCAGAAGATGATTTTAAGATCATTGTTTCATTTAAATGATATTCATTTTTATTATAATCAAGTTTGTATTTTGGAATATATTTTTTGTCGCCCAAGATTACCTAATTCAATTTTGTTATTTTAGCCAATTAAATTTTTGATTTGATAAATGGTGGTTGTAGGCCAAAAATAACCTTTTATCATCATATATTTATATTCTAGTTTCATAGCTAATCACCACAACATATATTTAGGTGATTTTTTATAGGTGTACTATCGTAAATTATCACCCTTAACAATTTCACACTATGTTTTATCCCCTCATAAATTATTGAGTCTAATTGGGCCCCTAATTTCATAAATTATGCATTATATAGCCCATTTTTACCAATTTTTGAGAAATTGCAAGAATTGAACAAATGTATCCAATTAATGTTTTCCCCCGACATTAATTTCTTGGAAAATAGGGCCAAGAACCATTCACCCTCGGTCATATGGGTCCCCCTATTTTGTTGGGGACCAAATTTGGATATGTTGGTGTCGACATTTTAACATTCAAAATTTAGGTTGCAAATTTCGGCTATCAAAATTTAATTTTTAAGAAATTAGAGAAATACATATAAATACCTAGTTATTGCATCATTTGAAATATACATGAAAGAATCTAGCAAGAGGTAAACATTAAGAGAATTCAAGGGAAATTCAAGAAAAATATTTCAATAATTTGTTGCAGAAATTCAAGGTCCAAGCATCATTTCAAAGTGTATGTGAGTGTAACGCCCTGACATAGGATCCTAGAGGACAAAACACCATATACACATAAAATTGGTACAATTTTTTTTTGAAGTGCATTAAATACACTATTGCAAATGGAACACTTAACACAGAGATAATATAAGTCATCTAAGGTCTGTGACTATGCTACTAGGATTCCCATAAACCAGATTAACAAGACATAGAATCCATAACATTACATCAAACCATCTAGCAATATGAATTATCCATGTCATGACATTAATAATGTATATTAACCAATATGAGTCTAACATTGAGATTTCAATAATATAAAACAAGAATGATAAACATATCTCATTAACATAAGTCCAATAAATCCAACTCGAATCGTCTCTAGGTGCCATAATGTACTAAGTAGTACCTCAAGATAAGATATCCTGAGTAATGACTTCTCAAGATATCAAAATCCTAAGAAGTCACTTCTCAAGATATCAAATCTAGAGTACTTCTCAATTTTGAGGATGCCCTCAAGGTAGTATGATAATATTACTCAATAAAATTAAAACATATATCTCTACATGCTAATATCAGAATGAAATCGTTAATCTTATGAATCCTTCATAAAAACCATTCAATTTATTCCCATTAACTTAATCAAATAAAATAGAAGTTTTACAATACATTACAATGTTACAACATTACATCATGAATAATAGTTTCTCCTTGAACACAAAGAGGAGAGTACATAAAATTTACAATACATTATACATAAAATGTGATATAATACAAGTATAAGAGTAATGATCCACATGAGCTGGTACAATGAAAAGGTCTTCAATAAATTAGAAGTCATCACCATCTCGAACAAGAAGAGGGAACCCAATGGAGAATAATGCACTTTCCACCCAACCATGTGGAACCCAAAGGTCCACCCCCCATGCTAGGAGATAGCAAAGGGTCCCACCATCACAATTAGGAAAGGACAAAATACAACACAAGGATGACAAGACATCAGTGTACAAGTAGAGATCAACATTAAACGACAATGAAATTACTTCCACAGGTACACAAACATCAAGGGAATCAAAAGATAAGGGAACACAATCTTGTCATAGGAGGAGTGTCATCACATATTTTACATGGGTTACTTAGGCAGATCTTCCTAGGCCCTGGCCCCCATCCTGGGTTACCTTGGGAGACTCTATCGATCTTCGGCCCCTCATGCAACCCTATGCAGAATCAACTTACCTCTCTTGAGGATGAGGCAGTTGATTTTTCCATTCCAGGCCTTCTCAACTCATCCCAAACCTATACGGGCACATGGGACATGAGTGAGGCATTAAATTATCTTGATTATTATTATTACTACCCAACCCCCTAGTTCTTTTTAGGCTATCACTTGATTATAAAACTCCCTCATGGGTTACCCAGGCACCACTTTGTGTGTCAACCCCCATCAAGAGCCACTCCCCTACCAACAAAGCTACCCCAATAATATCAAGGAGAAAGGCCACTTGCACAGTCACAAGAACTCATTCAAATAAATAATAAGGCGAGGCATAACCCTTCCCACTCAGAAGATCCAAGGTTCTAATCACATGGGTGAATACATCATGCAAGGCTAAAGGTCATTAATTGCTTCATGAATACTAAACAAACGTCATAAGGGAATAACAAAGATAACATAAAAAAAACAATTCCCTTAGCCTCTAGAAGATTCCACATCTATTAAACACATAAGGGACTCCCATAAAAGAAAATTCACTCTCAACATCATTATTATACAAGTATTATACACAATAGGGCATAAATTCACACCCACTCTACATTGGATAGTTTACAAAACAACTAATTCAAGGATGGAAGAAATACCACTCCAAGAATCAATTAATTTGTTCCTTAAAACAATTCCACACCATTTTAAAATAAGTTTATACAATGAAACCTTATTATTACTACTTTCAATTTTATTACTTTATACAATATTTTAACTTTATCTACATACTACTTTTCTCAAACTCTGAAGAGAGAACATTCTATTATTATCTCCAATAAAACATGTATAAGTATGTACATATATATATATATATATATATATTATATACTCATATTTCAACTTATATATATACATATATGTATATCAATCTACATATATTTTATATTATCAAGAGAAGATTCAATTCACAAATTTAGAAAGTAACATAATTCCTATTACAACTAATGTATATTTATAAAAATATCTAATATATACCCATTTATGTATATATATATATATACAGATTTATATTTAAAATTATATATATATGAAAAGGTATAAATATTTATATCGATTCTCATTCAAATATTTTTGAAAGATAGCGAATCAAAATATGCGTCATAGAGTTCATATGCGCACTGATATATATATATATATATTATCCCAAGCAATCTCATTTGCAAACTCGTCGTGCAGTGAAGGAAACAATGCAAGGCCATAACTTATCCTCCCTTATTTACTTACAGAAAAGCTAATACATATGGGAAAAATACGTAATACATAATTCACACTGTATATTCCATAAGAGCTTGACTTACAGGAGAGTAGGATACAAGCGACGGTGGAATCTTGAGCAACAACAGTTCAAAGAAAATAAACTACAGTTCTACTGTACGGCCAAGGATATCCAATATTGCATGGTTCTAACCATAAAGGTCATGAAATAAAGGCAAATACATGGTGCTAAATGAGGTAAATCAAGAAATGCAAACTACTCTTGGTGCCGAACCTCCTACAATAACACTTATACTTCAATAAAAAAATTATATGCATATAGTGGAAGAAAAAAAAAGTCCAAGATAACAATATATATATCCAAAAGATTGAATCAAAAGAGGCACGACTACTCTATTGACCAAGCCATGATGGGGTCGTCGTGGTAACATCGGTTGTTCCCAAGGAAAGAATTCCTCACACTAAGTTTTACTGTCCCTAACTACACTAATTTTTTATCAGAGCTATGTATTTCATAACAAAATATGAGAAGGGAATTCTATTGGATTTATCCTCACAAAATTGACATCGAATGGAAACAATAAGGTTTCTTTTCCCATTCCAAAACTTAATTGAATAATATGCACACAAAAATAAGAGATGGACTTTCTAAAACTACAAGAAACCATAAAATGCAGATTTGTAGAATACACACAATTATCCCACAAAGATATTTCTAGAATTCCTCTTCAAGAATCTTACTTTTAAATTGTTTCAATACTTAAATAAACAAAGGCAGAGTTAAGAAGTGGAGGAACCTGGATCTATTCATTTAGCTAATTGAAGATTGAAGATTGATGCAAAGCTCAATTCCAGTTTCCCCACTGTAACTCAGTAACTCAGCTATCTGCACCTTCTGAGATTCCACACACTACAAAATTTCCCAATCTCCAACTTCCAAAAATTTCAAATGTTTTTCAATAATCAAAGAAAATATTACGAAAAGAACCCAAGAATTAGTTTTCTTTTCTTATTCCCAGCAAAAATCCCCCAAATCCTAAATGGAGATTTCCCAGAACAAGAACCGTTCACAGAAAAACATAAAATGAGATTTCTCTCCAAAAAATAAATGCAAAAGCCCCTCTTTCAATTAACTTCCACTGATTTATTAATTACTTCCCCCTTTTTCCCATAACAACATTCTCTCTTTTATATAATTAATTTATTTTTCTTTTATTACACCACTATTCACAACTTCCATTTCATTATTATTTTTATAATTTTCATCTTACCATATAGTTCCCATCCATCATTAATTCCACTATAAAATATTTAATTTATTAATTTAATCTTGTCATTCTAATCATCATATCATAAAATAATTAATATATTATTTAATTAGTTCTATATTAAACTATAGGATTTAATTTATTTAATTTAAGAAAAACATTAATAGTATTTATTGGGGTGGGGGCCCTAGCTCAGTTGGCTAAATCTTAATGTTGCAAGAGGTTGGTCATGAGGTTTATTCTCCCCCACTCCCATGGTACCGGAGGGCATGTTGCCCTAGCGCCACTGGTCATGTTAAAAAGTTTACCAGGAACACTGTAGTTTATAGGGGGTCGTGCTACCCGATTTCTGCAATCTAATAAAAAAAAAAATAGTATTTATTTAAATTACAATTTATATTGAAATACTCATTTATTTAAAATAAATTCCATCAAGCATCAATCAAGAAAATAAATTAGATGAATTGAATACCCAAGGTACCTGACCACAAAATGAAATGGAAGGAAAAATGACAATAACTACGACAAACCAACTCAGACAAACCACATGAACAGGGTATGCCAAACAAACACTCACCCTCATCAAGGATGATGGCTCAACATGGGAAACCCGATGCTATCTCTAGATCAACAACCTCCATTGTGTATGAGGCATGCTTAAACCTAGAAAATTAGGTGGAGTCGATGCTTGGTACCTGCAGCCTGTAACAAATCACACGGTCAAACATGTGCATAGGGAAAATAGTCAATCACACCATGAAGGAAAATTCACAACATCATTGGGCACTCACAAGCGAGTGATGAAACCATGTTCCCCTTCACCCATACATTGACACACAATAACTGATTTCAAATCATGATAGAAAACATGTAACATTCATATCCATGATAACTCATATTAAAAAAAAAAACTAATCTAGTAGGAATGGTATTATCATAACATCAAATATAATAGTGTCATCATAACAGAGCATCAAAGTGTCATAATCATCTAAGTATCATCAAATAGTATCATTAAATAGTGTCATAATGTCCAAATGTATCCATGTAACTGTCCAAAATGAAAGAAAACTGAGGGGCACTACAGTGAGTTCATATTGTCATATTATCATTATTTTGTGAAGGAAAAACCCTTTTGTAGGTCTCCAAAGAATTCAAGAAAATCAAGCAAGAAAGATCTAAGACCTTGAGGTGATGTCTATGAATTCAGTCCTTCAAGGAAGCCATTGAAGTTTGGTGAGTTGTAGCACTTTGTGATTTCATCATTCCTTCTTATCAATTATAATTTTATCATTAGCATTTCCATTATGGAAGTGGAAACACTAAAACAAGGTTTGGCTAAGGCAAGCCCTTAAATGGTGTTAGAATTGTGAAACAAGAACAAAACCACGAGCCACAGGATCAAACAACAAACAAATACACCTTCCACACACGAAATTTGCAAACAATATATGCAATATTCTTCAATAAGAACAAATTGTAGAATTAAGAGACTCTCAAGAAGATATGAAAGCTCTAGATAATTATAATTAGGGTTGATTACTTATAAGAGAAAAACCCTAAATGAGAAAGAGATTAGATCATGACAAGTGTCAACATCACATGAGATGAGACATAATGATCTAATAATAGCTCTCAACTAATAAAAGCATTAAAACACTCCTAAATTTAGCTTAAGTGCATGAGAATAAATTATACTAATAATCAATTAAAGATTAATTAATTATTAGCTAATGCATGATAACTCTAACACCCCCATAATATGAACTTAGGGAGTAGCTAAAAACCCTAAAAAATAATGCATGATGGGTCCCAAAAAACAAGGCCAAATAAGGTACCCATGTACAAATAGAAGATCTCTATAATACAGAGAAACAAAGAAAACCTCATGGGAAAAAATCCACTCCAAAAAGAGATGAAAGCCAAGTGAAGGACTGAAGAAGCCTCCAAACAAGACAATGTTATCCCAAAAGATAGGAACAAAGGATGAATAAAAAGAACACCACTAAAGCATGAAGAATGTACAAACACTGTCAAAGAATAACTACTATAATGTCAAAAATAGGAATGCAAGAGTGTCCATATGGTAAGTGATCCATCTCACCAAAATTCAAGTAACCAACCATTGATGTACGCTACATCTAAAAGTACATAGGAACACATATTGTATACATAGCTCACTCCAATGTGAAACCAAAGAAGCATTAACACCAATAGTAGAAACCTCCCCATAATGTTGAAAAGGGAGAAGCATGACAGGTAAACTAAAACCGAATGCCAAAAAGAAGTGCATGAAGAAGAATCAAGAATATTTGAACATGAAAACATGAAAGTACCAACCCATATAAAGTGTGTGAAAAAAAAAGTCACACATGCATGAGGTTGTTGTCATGAAAGGGACACTCACTTGACAAAGGTATGATGACAAACAAAGGAAAAACATCAAACTCCCTAATGGAACTTCATAACATAGTGTGATTACAATAAGGCACAAAGTGATTTTCAATCCCAATAATACATACATGTGTTATGGAACTTTATTTCAATGCATTTACATAATAAAAAATTCATACAATGGGAGCCCATAATGTCCAAAAAATGACAACATACTGAAAATACAATTCTCTTACAGAAAAAGAGGAAATTGGTAGTGCCATGATGAAGTACATAGAAAAACATGCATTTTGAAAAAAAAATGATACCCAAAAATGTGTCCAAATGTAGAAAATATGGCCTGTCGAAGTCTCCAAAAATGAGAATTAAACAACAACACTGAGAAAACTGAATTCTAGAGAAAAAAAATACAGAAGCTAAAACTAGAAAAAAATTGCAGCAGCGTGAAGAGCTTGAAATTCTACCCTGTTTCAAAAAAAATTGCACTGAAAAAGCCCACCGTATGGCCGTGATATGGCCTTTGGAAGTTGAGGTACAAAAGTGAAAAGCCCAACGAAGAGGGGTTGAGCAGGGCAATAGAAAACTCCTCCAAAATTGTCAAAAACATCTCTAGAAATAGAGGCCTGCCAAATATAGTAGTGTAGGAAAAATCTCCTCCAAGTAACCAACATGAGACATTATTTGCAAAAAAAAAATTGCATGTTTTATTTTTAAAGAAAAAATAGCAAAAAAAATTATATATTTTTTCAAAAAAAAGCATATAAAAAAGTATATTTTTATTTTTAAGTTAAAAAAACACAAACAAAAAATGTTATATTTTTATTTTATATATATAATTATATAATTATTTTAAAAAATTGCCATGGGTCGCCACCCTTGAGCAGTTCCCAAGCGGTCGCTGCCCTACTAGTGGCAGGAGGTGGTACCACTGATGGTGGAACCCAAGGGGCCGCCACCCTATGATGGCAGGGGGGTACCCCACATGGGGCCTTCACTTTAAAAAATAAAATAAAATAAAAGTTGCGTTAGCCTCTAAAGGGCTTTTAAATTTTATTTATTTTATTTTCATTTTTAAATTTAGTAGGAAAAAATATCAAAATATTTTTTTATTTTTACCTCAATTTGCACACTGGGGAGGCCATACGACCTCTTTGGCAAAATTTTTTTGCCTCAGAAATTCCTCGCATGAATTTTGATGATTTGATAGGTGATCTTAAGGTTTTTGGGCCTTCTGAGCATGATGAAAACCTCTGTGTTGGCTCAAAATGTACCAAAAATGCGGCTACCCTTTGGATTCAGAAATAAATCAACCACTTCAAACCCTCATAGATTTGGCACCAGGAACCCAAATTAGGTGAAACAAAATCCAAATCTAACTTTTTCGACGGCTCTGAATCCAACGGTGAATTTATTTTTGTGCCAAAATATGCCTAAAATTTTTCACCTCCAAAATTTGTAAGAAAAGCAAAAAATGATTTAGATATGAAGCCTACAACCCTTGTTGAAGAAAAAACCTCATAAATCGAGAAGGGGTTCACTGAATCCATGCTCTGATACCATGTTAGAATTGTGAAACAAACAAAAAACCATAAGCCACATGATCAAACAAAAAATTAATATATATTCCATGCAAGAGATCTGCAAACAATATATGCAATATTCCTCAACAAGAAAAAGCTACAGAAGCAAGAGACTCTCAAGAAGATATGAAAACTCTAGATAATTACAATGAGGGTTGAGTGCTTATAAGAGAAAAACCCTAAATGATAAAGATATCAGATCATGAAAAATGTCATCATCACATGAGATGAGACATAATGATCTAATAATAGCTCTCAACTAATAAAATCATTAAAACACTCCTAATTTTAACTTAAGTGCATGAGAATAAATCAAACTAATAATCAATTAAAAATTAATTAATTATTAGCTAATGCATGATAACTCTAACAAACGGCATAACCCTTCCCTTCTCTTTGAATGTGAAGGTTTTAGTTTTGAAGAGGATTGAAGGAAGCTTGAAGGTAAATTTTTCATTGTTGCATTTGAAGCCCTACATCTTGTCAACTCATGAAAACTCACCAACAAAATTATTTGACAACGTTCTAGAAAATTTGCAAGCAAAAAGGAAGATCTCAGATCTGTCATCAAGAAACCTCAAAAATATAGCAATAAAGGTGTACAAGGACTCATACACCCTAGGTCAACTTTGTCTTTGTATTTAGATCAATGACAATTTTTTTAGGTGGGTACATAGTCCTCTACACTTCCTAGAGCTACCTATAAACTATTGTTTCAGTCTGTGCATTGTCAGGATCTTGTATTTTACATATTATGACACATTATTGAATTAGGGAAATCATAGAAAATTAATTTCAGTCCATTTCTAAGGTTCAAAAGTATCAGATCCAAGTTTGATTGACTCACCTTCATTGTTGAAATTCAATCTAAACATTTTGTTGATTTGCATCCTAATGTACCTTTGAAAAAGGAACACAAAGTAATCCTAGGTTTAAACATTAAACTTAGGGTTCCATTTTTTTATGTTACATTTTGCTGAACCTAACTTATTAACATTACATATATTTTAAAATTCATCCTAGATCTAGGTTTTGTATTGCATTGCATTTCTCATTTAGGGTTTCATTCTTGCATCATTAAAAACAAAAATTCAAAAAATTGCATATCATTTTAAACAATAGGTTATATTAGGGCTCATTTCAATCACCTAGATCAGATCTATATTGAGAATTATATTCATAATTAACATTTTCATTGTTACACATTTACATTGGCATCACATTTTCTTATTTTGAGAAAATTCTAGAAAAATACTCAATTATATACTTGTTTGCACACATAAATAGAACCTTTAGACAATATAATAAACATTCAACTTTTGAATTTTCAAGACTCTATCAAGGACTCTGACACCCTTGGGTTCCTTTGTCCTTGTACACTTGCATCAACAAACTTTTTCACACATTTTTGTGTCTTGAGTGATTTTTTTTATGCTTGCAAATCTGTGAATTGGAATTCTTAATTGCATGTATTTAGGCATCTTTCACACAGTTCAAAAAAGTAAAAAATATTGTATTGTCTGATTTCAAAATTACATTAAAATAATCATTTTCAAGTTGTAGCATCTTAGAATCAGTCAATTATTATATTTTATATTTGGGAATTATATTCAAACTTGTCAAAAAATCTTCCATATTGTTGCAAACTTTCATTTTGCATCACATTGGCATAAATTCAACAAAATCTAGAAAAAAATTCAATGTTAAACTTGTTTGCAAGTAGACCCAGAATCCTTCAACAATTCTTTATACAGTCAAACTTTGAAATTTCAAAAACCCTATCTAGGACATAGATGCCCTTGGAAGTATTTGTCTTGTTTGGGCACCTCTATCTTGCTATTTTTAGCTTAAATTTCTATGGAAAATCTCTCTTAGTGTCCTTTTTCTAGATTTGATGTCTATTTTTCAATTTTGTTTATAGAACTATCTAATTTTGATGATTTAATGTATAAGGTAAATAACAACATGTTTCATTTTCAAAGGCATGGTTTTCATAAGGTTTCGTATGGCTTGTATGATTGTAATCTCCCTACTTATGAGCACAATCTAAGGAAATGAAATGAAAACATTGATAAGAATGTTAGTCATTCTCCCAAGATCTCTCCTAATTATGAGAGTATCTTGGCACAAGAGAATGAAATCATTGACACATTTCTTAATATAACTTTTCCTAGTATTCATTCATCTCCCAAAATCTCTCCCACTTGTGAGGTTTTTTTGGTGCAAGATGATGCAATCATAGACAGTCATAGCTGTTCCTCTCTCAAAACCTCTCCTCCTTCTGAAGAAGGTATCTTGGTGTTAGAGGATCCAATCATTGAGCGTCATGAGAATCTTGTTTGTTCCTCTCCCAATACTTATTCCACTTGGGAAGATATCGTGGCATAAGAGGATGGAATTATTGATATATTTATTTTAAAATATATTAAGAGGTATTTCATATATGAAGATGCTAAGATGACCTTATATCCCCCTCGATAGAAGTGTAACTGTAGAATAAATCTATGATGAGATCTGCAACTAGAAATAACAATATTAATCCTAATCTAAATCAAAACTAATCTAAAATCAAACAATAAAGAACGAAAATGAAAACATAATGAATAATTAACAAACTGAATTGATCTCATCGAATATGTATTCACCCTTTCGAATTAACTCCATTGCTCTTCTCCATTTTGCCTTTTTAGTGTTCTTGCCCTCAGATTTCTGTGTTTGATGCAAGCATAACCTGTTTGAATGTCTAAGCAAAATATCAAAGAATAGTCTCTTCTCAAAAGTGTATAATTCGGGGAGGAGGAATAATGATTGTGATAGGCCATTTTATAGATTTTGTGTTTTCGAACGATCGGCTCAGATTGAAAGAGAGATTGACGGACTAGATTGATGAATGCCATGCAATGAGTTATGTGATAGATAGAACGTGAGTTAGAACATGAGTTCAACTGCAGATAAAGACTAATTTTAGAACGTGAGTTAGAACATGAGTTCCAATCTTCATCTTCAAAAATAGAAGAAATAGACTTTGTATGCAAAAGCCAAAATTAGAAGTTGGAGATTAAATGCATGTGAATGCAAAATGAGTTAGAACTAGTTAATCGACTAGTTGTGACGGAGAGTTCTCTCTTATAGTTAAACTGGTGTTTGAACTCAAGAGATAACTGGAGAACTAAAAATAGAACTCGAGTCCGAAGGTGAGTGAATGTAAGAGATAACTGAATGATGGAAGAATGTGACATAATTAATTAAATAATGAATTAAATGTTAATTTAATTCAACATTCAAAAATAAGACTTTAATTAAATAAATAAAGTAATTTATTTAATTTGACTGTTTGAAAAGGATAAATATGAATAATTAAATAATAAATATTTAATTATAGATAAAAGGGGTTAAATGAATAATTAAATAAAGATATTTAATTATAGTTAGAAAAGTATGATAAAGGGGGAATTAAATAATAAATTATTTAATTGATAGATAAAGGGGGAAGAATTAATTAGTTCGCAACATAATTAAATAAATATGATTTATTTAATTATTTAAGTTGAATAAAGGATGATTATTGAATTAATGAATTAATTAAAAAGGGTATTTAATTAATAGAGGAAATATGTGTTAGAAAGGTAATTAAATAATAAACATTATTTAATCATGACAATGGACTATAGAAAATTATGTCAAATGTGTACTCACAGGCCTAGACCAATTTTCGGTATCTACAGTTTGCCCCTCTTTGATACAATGTTGGTATGACGTTGTGTCAAAGAAAATATGCCCCGATCGTGCCCCAGCATGAAACAGGGTAGGGTATGCCCCCTCAAGAAAATTGACAAATTTTTGAAAGTTTCAAAAAAATCAGGAAATATTCTCGATAAGTCAATTTGATAGTCATAAATGCTATGGAGTTGACGGAATTGAAATCGGAGTTAAGATGGACGAATACAGGTCGTTAGAAGCTGAAAGATTACGCAGCCAATAGATTAGGGCTGAGAAAATGCCATTTGAAATCCTCCTATAAATAGAAATTAGGGCTAAAATGAATTCATTTGCACCTGGACGAGATAGAAAAACTTGAGAATTTGCTCTGACTAACAGACGAAATGGTGCCTATTCCGTACACCAGACATAAAGGATATCAGATCCGAACCTTCCAGTGGCCAGTCGACGCAGGACCACCGGTATGTACGCGAAAATGAGAACTTGAAATGTATTTTTGGCACGTTTTTCTAGGCGTAGAAAATTAGTTTTGCAAATGCGGTTCATCGTGAACGATGCATATGCCATCGTAATCACTGCATTTGACTATGAAACGGCGCATATGCAAATTCACGCATAGGCTAGAATAGGATTAAAAGGAATGAACGCATTTGAAGTTTGGTGCACCGCATGTGTATATATGCAACACATCTGTATGGGGGTTAGATGCATGTGTGGTCGTGAACCGCATATGCGTTTGGGACTACGTATGTAGTAGAAATGTAGGCTAGGAAAATGCACCGCATTGGTTAAAATGCACCGCATGTGTTAAAATGGGAAGGTTAAGGAAACGGTAACACATTTGCAACAAATGACCGCATGTGGTTTAGTGAACCACATGTGCAGAATTAGAACAAGGGTGTGGGAAATATGCGACGCATATGTAATATGCACTGCATCTAAGGAATTGTGTGACGCATTTGAAAAAAATGTATCGCATCTGACAAGGTGAGCCACATTTGGTTGGTAAATTTTTCAAAAAAAATTTCAAAGTAAAACTTGAAATTTTTTTGACATCATGGTTTAAATGTAGGTGATTTTAGATCCAATTTATACGTGAGAGTCTCGACCAGATACGTTTGATCTAAGAGAGAATTTGACTTCTGCAGAGAGAGACAATATCTGTGCAGAGAGGGACAGTATCCGTGCAGAGAGGGACAGTGCTCTGATGGTGAGAGATCAAGCAATTGCTTAGAGATAGGAGATAGAACAGTAGTTCACAGAGGTTAGATGCCTTTGTAGTGGATCCTCATCTGATGGCATGGTACGAGAGTTGATCAGAGTGGTGGAGAGAGCTACGTACTACAGAGATCTTTATGAGGTAGCAGTGCCAGCAGATAGACGAGCTCCTACATTTTCAGAGGTGCGAAGTCAGGGCAGGAGTCATACTCGGAGTCAGAGGACACAGAGTACTGAGGGGGTGGTAGGACTATCGAGGACAGGTCCATATGATAGGCCTTCCACCTCACAGAGGCTACCTTCAACTATTTTCCCACCACCATCACCACGTGACAGCAGGGGTAGCGGGACACGATGATAGGGATTTATGTAGACAGTTGTATTTTGATCAGAGAGCCTGCAAGCTCATGTTTTATTTATTGATACATTCAGACATTGTACTGTGATACACTTGTTGAGCGATATATATATATATGATTTTGGTGGCTTCTACATGATATGCAATTCTATGTGATGGATGATGCTTCATTTCTACATGATTATGTTTCCTAAATGATGTATATACATGTGTTATGAATGAATTGTTTCTATATGTTTATGAGTTATAAATTTTACAATGATGTTATGGATGATTCTATTTACTTATGATAATGAATGCAATGATCTATATGATGCTTATTTATATGTGTGATAATAGGTACATGCAACGTTTACCTTATATGATGATGCAATGCCTATTATGTAATGATGTGAAATGCAATGCAACTATGTGAAATGTATGATAATGCAAATGATCTAATGTTTTTATTGTGTCACAGGACCTTATCTTTATGTCAAAGAAGAGAAATGTTAGGATGAAATTAATTCAGAATGTTAATAAGACATAATTAAAGTGTGATTGATGGAGAAAATGATAGAATGAAAATTGATTGATTGAGAAAAATATATAATCTTCGATATATTGCCAAATACGCCATACTTGCTTGTTATCATCATTGGGCGGGACATGACATAGATGGATAGTACACACTATGATATGAGATAGACCATAGTGTACAAAGTTATCCACCTATGAAAAATAGACAGTCGTAGACAAGGAGCGTCTTAACTCAAACTAAGGACAAGATGCCCCAGTCATTTAGTCGAGACAAACCACAAACATCAGACAAATAAAAGATGGGTCATGAGACATCATTGCTCCTCTAAATCCTTGATTGGACATCCTTGAGGAAACTAGTAACATGACTCAAAAACCAATGTTTGAACAGACAGTTGACAGACAACAGCCAAAGAAAAAGAGTCCTGAGACATCATTGCTTCTTTAAATCCTTCAAGGGACATCCTCGAGAAAGCTAGTAACAAGATCTTGCACAAATCGATAAAAAGATAAGAAAAATAAGATATAAAGTCATAAAGCCAAATAAATGTATTCACCAAAACTTGATCTTGTGGGATTGTTTGATGTTGATGTTTGACATAGCATAATGTGAGAGAATGACACATACCGCATAAGACATTGAGTCTGGTTTTGACTTGGTGACTGCTGTAGAAGGCATGACAAAGCCTGGTTTCAAAAAGACACATGTCGTATAAGACGTTGGAGTCTGATGACATTGATGTGACAAGCTACATGAGACTATGATAGTTGATGACGCCTATTGACAAGAAAGACATATCTTGTGTAAGACATAATTGGATCACTTTGAAAATGTGTTTGATATTGACTTGATGACTATTTGAGATGTTTTTCCTTGTTGTTGCATGACTTGTTTGATTCCTTGACTGATAAACTGTGTGTGTGTAGATAGTGTATGACATGAGATGATGCCTTAAACAATGATATGCAACTTGTGTGATAGTGATTGTGAATGAACCCTATTGGACTGACCTAGTGTGGTCTTGGGAGCTCATCAATTGATTAGCCTTGCCTACATTGTACACATAGAGACCTCGTAGTTCGACAAGAACAATGAATTTGAGCATACAAAGCATCATGATCTAAATTTGTGTGATACATGACAAACTTAGACAAACAGACCTAATGCCTCGGGGGCACATCGATTGATGGCCTTGCCTACGTCCCAGTCGCAGAGGCAATGTAGTTCGACTATGTCTATGACTGACTTAACATGACTGACTGACATGATTGACTCGGCATGACTAATGTGACATGATTGGCGTGACATGACTGACTTGACTATGATTGACTTGACTCTGTTTTTGGGATTTTTTGACATTTTTCGATTTTTTTGGATTTTTTAAGTTTTCTAATGTTTTTGGTATTTTTCAAGACATTTTCGATGATGTGATGTTATGTACAAGGTGTTAGGGCATAGAACAAGGATTTTCCCCCAGTCGGGAATAAGATTTGGAAGATGGAGTGGGTAATGTGATGGAATGGATGCTAGATGTCAATCGTTTCAAGGAATGGATAAGACAACCATTTATTATGAATGATGACGAAAAATTCTGATTAGAATGATGGTAGACGGAAGATCGAGCTTGACTACACATGGTGCTTGTTTGCGAGGTTTTCACCATGGTACTTGTCCATAGCGCCCCCGAAGTGGTTTTCACTATTGGACGGATTTATTTCTCTTTTCTTTTTTGATTTTATCAATTTTTATTTTTTTTGGTGTTACAAAGATGCCTGTTTGCCAGGTTTTCATCAAGGTAACCATTTTTTTGTTTTTTCAATTTTTTTTTGTATTTTCTAGATTAAGACACGGATTCTCAGAAGCTAAGCATAGAACCTCTTTAGATGCAGACTATTGATAGGTGACATAAGTAGCTCGCCTTCAGGAGTAGAGAGTTGGTACACTCCTGATCCAAAGGCTTTTGTGACTATATAGGGCCCCAACCAGTTAGGCTCGAATTTACCTGGTTTTTCTCTTTCAGCTTGGTTCTTAGGATTCTCCAATAATACCAGGTCACCAATGTCAAAATGTCTATTGAGAACCTTCCTATTGTAACTACGATGAAGACGATTCTGATGTGCTTGCAAATGATCTAATGCTTTCTGTCTTCGTTCATCCAACAATTCTAGCTCTTGTAACCTTGAGACATGGTACTCTTCATTGTCAACATGACCCTTCAAGGATACCCATAGAGAAGGTATTTCAACCTCAATAGGTAAGATAGCTTTGGACCCAAATACGAGGGAAAATGGAGTGGCACCGGTGGGAGTACGGATGCTTGTGCGATAAGCCCATAAGGTAGGATTAAGCTGTAGGTGCCAATCATGGCCAGCGTCATTGATAGTCTTCTTAAGGATTCTAACAATAGTCTTATTAGATGCCTCAGCTTGGCCATTACCTTGTGGGTAATACGGAGTGGAGAAATGGTGTTTGATGTGGAATTCTTCACATAAATGGCGTACTTCTTGGTTCTTGAATGGGTGGCCATTGTCTGTGATTATGGATTGTGGTACACCATACCAACAAATGATATAGTTTAGGATAAACTTAGATATTTGTGTGTCGGTTATGTATGTCATGGGAATAGCTTCAATCCATTTGGTGAAGTATTCGGTGGCGGTGATGATGAATTTATGGCCATTTGATGATGGAGGGTGTATCTTACCTATGAGGTCGAGTCCCCATTGGGCGAAAGGCCATGGTGAAGTAATTGGATGAAGTTCTTGCGCTGGCGCTCTTATCAAGTCTCCATGTATTTGACATTGTCTACACTTATTTACAAAGACGTATGAATCTTTCTCCATTGTAGGCCAATAGTAACCTAGTCTCATAATCTTAAGGGCTAGAGTAGGACCACTCGAATGAGATCCACATATACCCTCGTGTACTGCTCGCAAAGTTGTTTGTGCTTCTTTAGCATTGAGACATCTCATAAGGGTGTTATCTAAGGTGCATCTATATAGGGTTTCTTCGATGATGGTGTACTTAGCTGACTTTCGGATGAATGTTCGACGTTGGTTATTAGACAAGTCTTGAGGTAGGGTTTGGTTAGTGAGGTAATCGAATATGTCTTTATACCAAGGAGACGTAGGACCAACAATGGTACACACTATCACCATATCCAAGACATCATAAGTGGGAACCAAAAGCTATTCAACCAAGAACTCGAACTTAGGCACGTTACTCAGAATATCCAACAAGGAACCCACGGTTGCCATTGCATCTGCAGCTCTATTCTAGATACATGGTATTTGTTGAAAAGTTATGTCTTTGAAATAATTTTTTAAAACTATTTTCCATTCACTTGTATGGTGCAAGCTTCTCATCCTTAGTCTTGTAGTCATCATTTACCTATCGGATTACAAGTTGGGAGTTGCCAAAAACATGTAGGCTCTTAATTGTCCATTGAACTACCATTTTCAACCCTGTCATTGGAGCTTCATATTCTGCTATATTGTTGGTACAAGGATATGCAATCCTGAATGATTTGGGAATGGTATCACCTTGAGGTGTGACAAATAAGATACTAGCTCCTGAACCATGATTTGTGTGTGACCCATCAAAGTACAGTTTCCATTCTATTTTAATGTCAATGTTGAAGAGAAATTCATCTGGAAAATCTACCACTAATGGATGGTTTTCCTTTATAGGTGCATTAGCTAGTTGATCTACAATCACCTGTCCTTTTATAGCCTTCCTTTCGACATACTAAATGTCATACTCGCTAAGTATCATGACCCATTTAGCCAATCGCCCTGTTAAAGCTACCTTACTTAGGAGGTATTTAAGTGGATCAATCTTTGCAATTAACCTTGTTTGTCGATTGAGCATGTAGTGCTGAAGTTTTTGGGTAGCAAAAACTACCACAAGACAGGCACATTCTATGTTGCTGTAATTCAATTCATAGCTTACTAAGGTACGACTGATATAATAGACTGCTCTCTCATGACCTTGATCGTCTTGTTGTGTGAGAAGAGCCCCTAATGCTGACTGAGTTGCTGAGATGTATAATATCAATGGTTTTCCCTCTATAGGTGGCATTAAGACTGGTGGAGTAAGCAAATAGTCCTTGATTTGCTGGAAGGCCTCTTGACATTTAAGGGTCCATACAAATGGAACTCCTTTCTTGAGTAGATGCTGAAATGGATGTATTTTATCTGCCAATTGTACTATGAAACATCTAATTGACTGTAACCTCCCTTGTAAGGTTCTAATTTGACCAATGCTGATTGGAGGAAGAATTTCTATGATTGCTCTTACCTTCTCTGGATCTACTTCAATGCCTCTGCGAGAGATGATATACCCTAACAGTTATCCTGATTTGACTCCAAAGACACATTTCTTTGGATTTATCCTGACATTGTAATTCTCCAGCCTTTGGAATATCTTGTCTAAGACTTTCAAATGATCTTCCCTTGTTTCTGATTTTGCTATGATGTCATCTACATAATCTTCCATGAAAGTATGTACAAAGTCATGGAAAATTGTGGTCATGGCCCGTTGATAGGTAGCTCCTACATTCTTAAGGCCAAACGACATAACATTCCAACAATATGTGCCCCATGGACATGTAAAAGCCATTTTATGCTGGTCTTCAGGTGCGATTTTAATCTGGTTATATCCAGAGAAACCATCCATGAGGGATAGCATCTCATAGCCTACTGTAAGGTCTACTATCATGTCGATATTCGGCAAAGGAAAGTCATCCTTAGGACATGCCTTATTGATGTCTCTAAAGTCAGTGCAAATGCGAATGCCCCTAGTTGGCTTAGTCACTAGTACAAGATTTGATATCCAATCTGCATAGTCTATTGTCCTTATGAATCCTACATCCAAAAGTTTCTTAAGTTCTACCTTGACCAATAAAGCAATTTGCGGATGCATCTTCCTCAACTTCTGCTTGACTGGCTTAATTCCTGGCTGTAGCGGTAAATGATGCAATATTAGGTTTGGATTCAGCCTTGGCATATCAGCATATGACCATGCAAAGTTTATCTGTCTCTTTTGAAAGAAGCCCTTAAACTCAGATTTTTCTGTCTCTGTTAAAGAAGCTGCAAAATAGACCTTCCTAGGATTCTCTTATGTACCTATGTTGACTTCAATAGATTCTTCCACCAGCATTGGTGACCTTTCCTATTCAATGGGGAGAATATTTAAACTTGTATCCTTGGGTATCTCTAAGAGGTTTTCGCCCTCGGATATGTCCTTTATTTTGTCTTCTTCTTCGTCCAAAGGCACCTTTCGGTTTTCACCTAGGGACTCATCATTTTTCTTTTTATTGTCTTTTTTCTTTTCATTTTCATTTTTGCAACTAGAGGTTCAAATAGACTCCCCAAAGTATGCCTTATCATCCAAGTCTATGGTAAAATCTGCTGTATGGTCCCCTCTTGGTATGCCTTCTCTAAGTCCCATGAACTTAGCAATTGCTTCGTCGTTCTCGAATGTATCTATGATAGGTGTACCTTGTTGATCCCAGTCAATGAGTTCAGGATATATAAGGGGCATGTCATCATCGGAGTTTTTAAAGGTATCTACTGTCAAGGTTAATACGGAGTGGTTGACATGGTCGCAGAAGTTTTGGACTAACTCCTACTTGGTCTTTTCCCTATGGGTAGGTAAACTCTGATGTGGGACTATAGTGAGGGAAGATTGGTCGGAAGATGGGTTTTTAGGTGCCCAAGATGCATGATCAAGGGTTTCCCTATAATAGTTCTCTTTCCATTCTTGTTTGGACAAGTGTTTCTTAGGATGGGGACTAGATAATTTTGGTTCAGGTGTCACGTTAAGGTCCAATTCTCCAAATAAGGCATCTATGTTCATAGTACTAGTAGAGGAAAGGGACTCCCAATCACCATCACTTGAGTAAGGGGATTCATCAAAAACTAGAGGTTTGTCGTAAATTGGGGTTTTGTCACAAATTGGGGGAAGTGGTTCATGAGATGTCTCGATGTTTGTGTAATCATTCACTTCCTCTTGAAATGATAATGAAGTACTAGGAAACCCGATTCTAAGCAGTTGACACCCTAGCCCTAGATATTTCGGTCGTGGGTAGACAGTAATTGGTTTTGTCCTTCCATTCTGATATAGACCTAACCCACTGTGCTCGTCATAGCCTTCCTTTTGCATTATTTTAAAACCTTTCCCGTACTAGTCCTTGGCTATTTGAATAGACGGGGAGGGGTATTCTTGTTCTTCTTGATACAACCAGGAATCACCTTGATCCAAAATTTCTTCGCTTAACTCTCCCCATTTGGTTAATGTCATTGTAGGGGGAACTTGAAATGTGACCACTGACTGTCTTCTATCCGCCATGGGTAGGCCATATGCCTTAGGTGGAATCAGTTCACTAACACAGTATGATGCCTTTATTTTGTATTTGCCACAGCCCTTGTCTTGGATCTCGAGTTTTGGAGTGGATGATGGTGGTTTGAATGAAAGGGACTTAGTGAGATGTGAGGGTTCAATGTATTGGGATAAAGTGGATGAAGAAGCTTCTTGGTTAACTGGCACTTGTCATTGTGGAATTTCCTTTAGGCTTGTACAATACTGAAAAGGATCTGGATCACCATCAACGGTGATCTCTATGCCATTATAGGGGAATTTGAGACATTGGCGGTATGTTGAAGGTACAACCTTCATTGCGTGTATCCAAGGTCTACCTAACAACAAGTTGTATGGGAGGGTGGGATCCAAGACTTGGAAGCTGGTGTTCATGATTGTTGGGCCAATTCAGATAGGGAGTGTGACAACTCCTTTGGATGATCTTTCCTCATCATCGTAAGCCTTGATGACTATGCTCTTAGAGGTATCTACATAGTCTTCTGAGAATCCTAATTCCTTAACCAATTTAAGGGTACATAGGTTCAAACTTGCTCCTCCATCTACCAAGACTCGTCTGACTCTAGTTTCATGGACTAAGACTTCAAGATGTAAGGAGTCATTATGATCTGACTTTTCAGTTGAGTAATCCTATTGGGAAAAGGTGGCATGATGCGAATTGGTTAAATATCCCACCATCTCTTCGAAATGATTGACATCTAAATCTATAGGAACGGTTGTATTCTATAGAGCTTTGTCAAGGATGGCTTGATGTCCAGGTGATAAGGTCAACAATTCCAAGATAGATATTTGCGTCAGGGTTTTACTCAATTGATCAAGAAGATTGTACTTGAACTAGGAAGGTTGTGTAGATGGTTCAGAAGAAGGACCTGGAATAGTGATCTTAGTTCTGCATGTGTTTACACTACATTCTAGATGCTTCTTAATGGTGAAGGTATCGACATGCTCATTTGCTGCGCGGAGGCTATATACGATCTTTCCTTTTCCATAGTCATAGTTAGTGTTTACATAATTGGCTGATGGATCGGTCTTAGGTCCCGAACTAGAGGCTTTTCCTTTTGTGTGGTCATGTAATGGGTCCTTGAAGACCTTATGATCACTGTTAGTGTTTTTTTGGCCACCAACCTCTATGGTTCCATTCTCAACAAAGTCTTGTATTATGTTCTTGAGTTGACGACATTGTTGGAGGTTGTGCCCTTTGGTTTGATGATATTCACAATGGGATTTGTCATCCCACCAAGAAGGTTTAAACTGTCTTGGATCATACTCCCTTGGTTCCAAAGGTTTGCTGAGATTGTGTTTAATCAACTCTTTGTAAATAACCTCAATTGGTTGTCCTAAAGGTGTAAATTCACGTGTAGGAAATCTCCTTTGTTGCCGTCTTTGTTGTTGTGAATTTTGGACATAGTTAGCATGTTGATTTGGACTATTTGTCGTGTCTTGATTGGAGGTGTACCCTCTAAGTGTGATAACTGGTCTAGTATGTACATTTTTAGCATCAACAATGCCATCATTTGTAACATTCTTGTTCCTAGACCAGAATTGCCTTCTATCATTTGGCGCGTTTTGATTTTGGGCAATGGGGTTCCTGCTTGGTGCCTTCATTTCACCTTTGTCTATAAGGCCTTTCTCAAGGATGATTCCCTTTTGTACTAAGTCTGAGAATGAAGTACAACAGTGTACCCTTAGATCACTTCACAATTTGGGGTTGATGTTCTCTAGGAATATGGTGACCTTTTGTTTTTCCGATATTTCAATAGGACATCTACTAGCTAGACTTCGCCATCTCTGGAAGAAAGTGGTGAAGGTTTCACCATCTTCTTGTGTCATGTGGCACAAGGTTACAATCGTTACCTCATTGTCTATGTTAAAAGTGAAATGTTTGACAAACTTTTCAGCTAATTCACCCCAAGATCATATACCATATGGTAATTTAGAAAACCATTCTAGTCCTATCCCAATAAGGGTTCGTGGAAATAGTCTCATTAAGTATGTGGGGTCATACGATATGTCCATGCATGCTGTTGAGAACTCTCTAATGTGTTCTAAAGGATTCTTTCTCCCATTATACTTAGGAAAAACCAGTATAATGTATCCATGGGGGAAAGGTGTCATATACAACGCTTTGTCAAATGGACATGGACATAGGTCTTGTGCTGAGATAGTTCATTTTCCGGACATAGACATGTTATCCAACTACTGTTGAAGTGTTTGCATCTGGTTTGGAAGGACATTGACTTGTGTCAAGGACATGGTGTTTGTGAAATTGGGATCAATGTAGGTGTTTTGATACGCCATGTTCTGTGACGGGTTGTGATTGGGCGAGGGAATATATCCTATCAAAATATTCTGATTCGGTATAGGGATATTCCCTATCTGAATGGTTTGAGTTGGTATAGGAATGCTTCCTATCTAAATTGTCTGATTAGGAATAGGAATGCTTCCTATCTGAATTGTCTAACTTGGTATAGGTATATTTCTGCCAACTTTGGTTCTCTTACCAGTCGTGTTGGTGCTAAAGGGGTTGGAGAAAGTTGCCCCCGTAGTAAATTGTAAACCTTGTGTGATGTTGAAAGGGGTGGTGTTTACAATTGATGATGTTTGAGTTGGTATACCAGTCAGTATTGCTGCAGTAATTTGTGGAACAGAGACAGTTGACGTTGTAGTTTGAGATGGTTGAGTTGAATATGTCTGCAAGGTACGTATATCAAATCCTATGGGTAGTTTGGCACCTTCTGTTAGCAGTTTTGCTAGATAGCGTTGGGGATCATTTGCCAAATAGTCATCCATAAAGGATGCAAATTCAGAATCTTGTACTGCTGCGTCTATGTCTTCTATGAAAATCTAACCATGTGTGTCTCTTGTGACATGTTTTTCTAGCAAAGACTTGTGTGGTTGTTTACTGCTCGACGGTTGGTTTCCGAACAAATTGATGAATTCATTAGGGTTTGTCATTTCCTTGTGTTTCTTTTTGGACCTTGTTTCGACCATGAAAAAGTTGCTCAAAATGGGTAATGCAGACTATGCCTAAAAATTGATATGACCTATGTCTATGTTTTTGGATTTTTGGATTTTTTTGACGATAAATGACGTAGCTAAAATGGTTTCTAAAAGACGTACACTAAGATGGCATATGGTAGGACGGACACTATGCAAAAATCTATTAGAAGATTATGATGATAAATGGTTCTAAAGCGGCTGTAACCTACCTACCTATGGCATAAATGCATGCAACTAGGTTGACTAACTGTGACAAACCAGAATATGGACGTTTCCAAAGACAAGGAAAGTTATCTAATCTTGTGATATGCAATTTCCTAAGGAGTATCTATTTGCATGCAACTTAAGATGACTATGACTAGGATGTTTATTGTAACTAAGACGTATATGACACCTAATGATGGTAACTAAGATGTATATGACACCTAATGGATGCAAGATTTTTGAGCAAAATTTTGACAGTTTCTATTTAAGGTTGATCTTAAGGAACAAAAAAGTAAATGACAGTGATATGTTCATACTCAGTTTGTAGTTTTGAATGTTTTCTGTTAACAGGTAAATGCGGTTCACCTAATAGTTGCGGTTCACAATTTGATAGTTGCGGTTCAAAATTTGACAGTTGCGGTCTTTTCTATGACAGTTGCGGTTTACAAATGCACATGTAGTTTTTCCTATTATGGACTCTGAGAACCTGATTTTCCTTCCAAACACTTGCGGTTCGTAAATTGACAGATGTGGTTTGCTTTCACACATGCGACTCAGAATGTGACAGATGCGACTCGAAACTTTTAGACTGTGAAAATGGAAAATTTATGACAGACAGATGTGGTTATTCCCCTAACAGATGCGACTCACTAATACAGATGCGGCGATTAAACTGACAAATGCGACTCTATTTCTGACAGTTGAAATTTTTCCCAAAATTTGTTTGACTGACTTTGTTTGTTTGATCAAGATTTTGGAAAATACAACAAACAGCAAACAACAAACATAGCATGCAAAGTATTTTTAGTTTTGTGATGACTGGACTGTTGAGACTCGAAAAACATTTACACAATAGGCTTTTAGGACAGTACTTGTTGAATTCTTACTTGGATTTCTCTAGCTATGCATATTTACGATGGATGATTAGTAGCTTGACCCCACTGGCTCCCCTCCATGGCACTCACTTATACGGGGCAGCCAAGCTACAGTACCTATGAATCTCCCATGGCATACCTTTCATCTACACATAAACCGTAAGATTGTAAGACTTCATAGGGCGGACCCTGCTGCGACAACAAGTAGATAGGATTGTCGTAACTCTACAACAAGGTGTTTAATTCGGGCATTCTGTTTGTGGGACACTATCCAACATCGGTGAGAGTCCATTTCTGTCTATCTCATCAGGCTAGTGCACGTGATTCTTGGGGTTTCCCCAAGAATCCACTTTTGTATACCAGTTGGAAGTCGCTTGGCTTTAGCATGCTACCGGTCTGAGTCATCTTGGGGTGAGTACTTTTTCCCACCAAGATAGGCCCAAATTCTAGAGTTAGTAACCATTTCTCTTACACCCAGGATCGCATGAATGCACAAGGGGAGAGGATACTTCGATTACTAAATCGTGGGGTTTTAAACTAACAATGTAGACACGAAAAACACTAGTAAATTATTAAGCCCAAACGAGATTGTTTACACTACCAAAGACAAGTTCATTTTAATCCACATGATGATTATCTATCTATCAAATGAAAAATCTTGGTAAAAAGATAAAAGCATTAGGTCCTGCATGCAAATTTTGTCAGTAGTTCATTGTTTGTCTTTGGTTTTTGTATTGTCTTCTATGCTTTGTCCTGTAAACACTTGTTATTCCACCTTGACACAACTGAACCAAACATTACCAAAAATCCAAATCACCTAAAAAGCGAAAATTGAAAATATGGATGCATGAAAATCGATTAAAAAAAAAAATTTACCAGCCAAATGCGGCTTTTGGAGCCACAGATGCAGTTCGACTGGTGACAAGTGAATGTGGTTAATGGAGTGTCTGATGTGGTTCGAGAATTCGTTGACAGGAAGATGCGGTGATTGACAGGTGAATGTGGTTTATGGCATGTCAGATGCAGTTCGTAATGATAGTTGCATCGTTGTTTTTGACAGATGTGGTTCACTGGTCGGAAAACCTGCAAAAAAATAAAAAATAGAAAATGGAAAAATAGAAAGATGTGCGGATTTGAAGTGTGCTTCACGTCGGGTTCACCAAATGTAACTGTAGAATAAATCTGTGATGAGATCTGCAACTAAAAAGAACAATATTAATCCTAATCTAAATCAAAACTAATCTAAAATCAAACAATAAAGAACGAAATTGAAAACATAATGAATAATTAACAAACTGAATTGATCTCACCGAATATGTATTCACCCTTTCGAATTAACTCCATTGCTCTTCTCCATTTTTCCTTTTTAGTGTTCTTGCCCTCAGATTTTTGTGTTTGATTCAAGCATAACCTATTTGAATGTCTAAGCAAAATATCAAAGAATAGTCTCCTCTCAAAAGTGTATAATTTCGGGGAGGAGGAATAATGATTGTGACAGGCCATTTTATAGATTTTGTGTTTTCGAACGATCGGCTCAGATTGAAAGAGAGATTGACGGACTAGATTGATGAATTCCATGCAATGAGTTATGTGATAGATAGAACGCGAGTTAGAACGTGAGTTCAACTGTAGATAAAGACTAATTTTAGAACGTGAGTTAGAACATGAGTTCCAATCTTCATCTTCAAAAATAGAAGAAATAGACTTTGTATGCAAAAGCCAAAGTTAGAAGTTGGAGATTAAATGCATGTGAATGCAAAATGAGTTAGAACTAGTTAATCGACTAGTTGTGACGGAGAGTTCTCTCTCAAAGTTAAACTGGTGTTTGAACTCAAGAGATAACTAGAGAACTAAAAATAGAACTCGAGTTCGAAGGTAAGTGAATGTAAGAGATAACTGAATGATGGAAGAATGTGACATAATTAATTAAATAATGAATTAAATGTTAATTTAATTCAACATTCAAAAATAAGACTTTAATTAAATAAATAAAGTAATTTATTTAATTTGACTGTTTGAAAAGGATAAATATGAATAATTAAATAATAAATATTTAATTATAGATAAAAGGGGTTAAATGAATAATTAAATAAAGATATTTAATTATAGTTAGAAAAATATGATAAAGGGGGAAGAATTAATTAGTTTGCAACATAATTAAATAAATATGATTTATTTAATTAATTAAGTTGAATAAAGGATGATTATTGAATTAATGAATTAATTAAAAAGGGTATTTAATTAATAGAGGAAATATGTGTTAGAAAGGTAATTAAATAATAAACATTATTTAATCATGACAATGGACTATAGAAAATTATGTCTAATGTGTACTCGCAGGCCTAGACCGATTTTTGGTATCTACAAGAACATCATCAATAAGAAGTCAACTGAGGTTTTGAACACAAATTTGGCTATTAGATCTCCTTTTCTTATAGACCTCAAAATCCTTTTGAAACTCCTAAAATCCCTCTAATTATTGGACCTCCTACGTCACCTCTTATTATAGGACCTCCTAAACCTCATGGCCATATCCTAATCTTTTTAAAACAACTTATTAGTAAGTATGTGTCACAACAACCAAGTTATCATATTGTAGCTCACACATATAACACTAGATATAATAATCAACCAAAATAAACTCCAACATCCATCCCATTGCCTCAACCATATATCCCACCCACACCTAACATTCCATAGCATAGTAGTAAGTAATTTGATCTTGTTGAGAAACTTCGTAACACTTTTTCTAAGATATCTGTTGATGGTGTTTTCATTCACTTCTCAACACAGGTAATGCGTAGGTGCACCACCTCTCTTGAAAGACAATCTTCCACAATCAAATTGTAGAACACTATCCCAAGGTCTCTCGGATGTCAAGTCATGATGATCTTGGGATATATCAGTTGTTTGATGTGATTTGCTAGAATCACAAGGTGGACTTACGGATGAGTTACAAAGCGGGGAAGTTGGATCTGCAAATGGAATTCTTAAGATGGGAAAGTTGCTGAGTGTTTGCTGTAGGTTCAAACAGAAGTTTGGAACTCCATTTCAACATAAGATTTAGCTTTACAATGTGCAATGAACCTTGCTTAAGGTTACTTATTAAAAAAAAAGGAAAAAGTGCAGGGAAGAGAGAAGGTTCCTGGATCTGAAACTTCGAATGAACAGTGATCATGGAGGCTGCTACAGTAGACAAACTCCCTAAATTGGGTTTTGCTTGGCCAAGAGAAACCTACAGTTACACAAAACCAGTGCAATCTTCTAATGACTACAGATTTTTAGTTTGCATACACATATCATGAACATGCAAATGAACTAAGTTGCAACAATCAAATAAAGAAGTGCAGGCTAACTTTGCACAGCAGCTTGTCATCAACAAGTGCCAAAAGTATGGGCTGAAAGCTCATCAAATACTATA
Organism: Sequoiadendron giganteum; assembly: GCA_007115665.2. Lineage (NCBI taxonomy): Eukaryota > Viridiplantae > Streptophyta > Pinopsida > Cupressales > Cupressaceae > Sequoiadendron > Sequoiadendron giganteum. The sequence continues at coordinate 411,849,162 of CM021108.1, read as the reverse complement.
ACAACAATCACCATTACCACTTCCATTCAAAAAAATACAACTAAAACTAACTAGGAAGGTAGAACCATGCACACATAATGAGCAAACTCAAAAGTAACACCCATAGATCATGCAATGCTGCTTTCTATTACTACAAAATATTTTTACAACAGCTCTCCAACACTTACAAATGAGGGGAAGACCCCTATTTATAGTTTTCCAAATCCCAAATGAATGGCCAGGATTGAGTTACATTGTGTGGCCCAAATTCAATTACATTAGGGCTTCACTTACCACATAATATTCAGCAATTTAAAATACATTTGTTGTCTTTTCCCTATTCTGTCTTGTAGTGGCCAGTCACTGTAGTAGTTTTTCCTTCTAGCTGATTTCCCTTTTACTGTAGCTGAAAGTAACTAAAAGCTACTTTCTCCCAATGGAATTTTAGTATTCCTCATTGGATCAAATGGTTCTATCGACGGACCCATGGTAAGCTTCTTGAAATCGGAAATGAGAGGCCAAAATGCTGTTTTGAAACGACCGACGGAGCACGAAACTCCGGATGGTATTTCCTGGCTATAATTTTGGAATTTGAAAGGTCAGGGGAGGATAAGACCCCATTTTACCATCTAGGTCGAAGCCCATTTTCAAATCAGAGGTGCGCTTGGACGTTCCGGAGATTGGATCCCAGAATGCCGTTCTGGAAATTTTGTTTTGAAAACGGCCATGAGAGCATGGATCTCTGGATGGTATCTCCCAGTTGTAAATTTGAAATTTGAAAGGTCAAGGGAGGATAAGATCTATTTTTACCATTTGGGTCGAGGTCCGTTTCCAAATCGGAGGTGCGCTTGGACGTTCCAGAGATTGGATCCCGGAATGCCATTCTGGAAATTCTGTTTTGAAAATGGCCGCAAGAGCATGGATCTCCGGATGGTATCTCCCAGCTGCAAATTTGAAATTTGAAAGGTCAGGGGAGGATAAGATCCATTTTTATCATCTTGGACAAAGTCTGTTTCTAAATCAGAGATGCGCTTGGACATTCCAGAGATTGGATCCCGGAATGCCATTCTGAAAATTTTGTTTTGAAAACGGCTGCGAGAGCATGAATCTCCGGATGGTATCTCCCGGCTGAAAATTTAAAATTTGAAAGGTCAAGGGAGGATAAGATCCATTTTTACCATCTAGGTCAAAATCCATTTCTGATTTGGAGGTGCGCTTGTATGTTCCGGAAACATGAGGCCGGAATGTCGCTGTAGGAATGTTGTTTCAAAACGGCCGACAGAGCACAAAACTATGGATGGTACTTCCCGACTACAATTTTGGAATTTGAAAGGTCAAGGGAGGATAAGACCCCATTTTAGTATCTGGGTCAAAGTCCATTTTCCAATCGAAGATGCACTTGGACATTTCAGAGATTGGATCCCGGAATGCCGTTCTGGAAATTCTGTTTTGAAAATGGCCACGAGAGCATGGATCTCTGGATGGTATCTCCCGGTTGCAAATTTGAAATTTGAAAGGTCAGGGGAGGATAAGATCCATTTCTACCATTTGGGTCGAAGTTTGTTTTCAAATTGGAGGTGCGCTTGGATGTTCCGGAGATTGGATCCCGGAATGTCGTACTGGAAATTTTGTTGCAGGAAAGCCGCTACAGGGAAGCCGTTGCAGGGAAGCCGTTGTAGGAAAGCCATTGCAGGGAAGCCGTTGCAGGGAAGCCATTGCAAGAAAGCCATTGCAGGGAAGCTGCTGTAGGGAAGCCGTTGCAGGGAAGCTGTTGCAGGGAAGCCGCTATAGGGAAGCCATTGCAGGGAAGTCATTGCAGGGAAGCCAATGCAAGGAAGTCGTTGTAGGGAAGTCGTTGCAGGGAAGCCGCTGCAAGAAAGCCATTTTGGAATTTTCACAACTTCCTGAAACTTAACGAAACCTTGTCAGTTCACTTAGGCACCACAAAAACATCCAAAATCCATAGGAAATCTATCCCCAAAGTCAAAGAATGAAGGAAAAAATGAATTGAGCGAGCAGGGGGGCGAAGCCCAAAAAACCCAAGACTTAGCAATTTTTTATTTTAGGGGCAAAATATGGTCAGCCAAAAAATGAGACTTTGAAGGGCACGTTGACCAACTAGGACAATAAAAAGAGGGGCACGCAAAATGAGATGGGAGCAAAGAAGCCCGTTGGGAGCAAAAAAAGAGGGTCCCTGCCTATGGCGGGACGTGTGTGCAAAATATGCACAATGAATGGTGACTCGTTGGGAGAAATGCTCTAGAGCATTTCAATGACAAACTGGAATCACGAACCCACAATCTCTGGTTCCAACCTTCATGCTAGGGAAAACAAGCCAGACACTCAACCAAAGGATCAAAACCACTAGTTAACCCAACCTTCAGTATGCTGAAAATCCAAGTGTGTGCAATTGCATTAATTCCCATCCTTTAGTTGCTGTAAGAACCCAAGCTCCATCAAGTTAAGCTAAGTAGTTTATTCTAACTCCAAAAGCATTTGGGACATTGCCTCGCTGCCAGTCAGGCATCCATAGCCCCGATGAGGTTGTCGCTATGATTCTCCCGAACATTGCTCTACTGTCGGTCAGGCGTCCATAGCCTCGATAGAGTTATTCGTATACCCTTGAAAAGTTGAATTTCTCTTCTCTTGATTTTAAATATTTTGCTTTTTTTCTTTTTCTCTTTTCAATTCTTTTATTTCAACCCGCAAGCAATGAAACTCATGCTTAGGGCTAAGAATCACAGTGGCGCTGGAGCAAAATTTTAGATTTTTCACTTAGCTAGACTTCACAAAAGGCCTACAGTGACCATCAGATTCTTAAAATTTGTGAGAAATATAAGATTCCATAGTACTTCAGAATCAGACCAACCAACGACTTATCCACTTTGAATCAAACATCTAGATCACTTGATACCTACAGAAGATCCTCACCATCCACTCTGAAAACTTGATTAGAGTTTGACAAAGAAATACATAGAACAACCCCAGGAAATAAGAATGGTTGTTGTGCGCACAGATGCACCCAGTCAAAAGTAGAGGGATCCCAAGCAAAGCAGCAGCAAAGCGAGAGCAAATGAAAGCAAATGAAAAACAAACAGCGAAATGAGACAGCGAAAGAAAACAACGAAAGAAAACACCCCAAAGCAAGCAACCTACAACAAACCAACTAACCTAAGGAAAGCAGGAAAGCAGAGTATTTATAGGAAACCTACACTACTCAAAACGAGTTATGTACAAAGATATTTACAAAGAACTATGCTCGGGTAAGGTGAGCTGACACTCATGCTCATTGGATTTTGCAATGCATGCACAAGCAAACGTGCAATCGTTATAGTTCTCAACCATGCAGATTTATCCTTATATTTAGAGAAAATAAATTCAATATTGCAGCATTCAAATTCTACCCCAACATCATGAAGAATCAACAATTGAGGAGGCTCATTAAAACCATGATTAATCCATAAACATGTTCGTATTTCCTCATTCCCATAATCAAAACGATAGGTGTAGCTATGAAAATTAACAGGAAGAAGGAAGGATAAAACTTGGATTTCGTTACATGGAGGTGGCAGCATTTGACAATCAAGAGCAAGCACTACATCGTCAGTCTTTGCATCAACAACCTCAGGCGAGCATGGAGGGTGCAGCATCTCAAGAATCAAGTCTACATAAGGCAGGGAGAACGGGGCAGCAAACACTTCTTCCATGTCTTGTGTGGGATCAACAATCCCCCTTGGCAGTTCTTCAAAAAGAAGTACTTCATCTCGTTGATCTTCTGCAAATCGAGCATCCACATGATTGCTGTCCTCAAAAGGAAACAGGTTGTCCCATCTTTTTTCTCAAGTGTCGACCTTATCTTCATGATGCTCAGTGTCATGGGATGATGACATGTGCAAATCTATCCTATTGCAGCCATCTAAATATGAAGGAGGATCAACAACGATCATGGCGGAAGGACTCCAAGTTGCATCTTGTAGTCGACCGGGTGCTTCATCTTTGTTGGCAACTATCTCAGCACCCCCGCCTTTGTCTTCTTCTCTTTCTTGTTCATGCATTTCATCATGACACTCACTCATTTCCCCTTGTTCACTATCACTATAAATGGAGAAGGAACCCCTCTCCCAATTTGGAAACTCTAGTGCATCAACATTCGGAGGCTCACGGAGTATGTCTCCATCGCTACTGTCTTTTAGGATGTGCTCTTCCTTGGCATGAAAATACCTCCACAACACATCTCCCAATGGAAAGAAGTCATCAAGGGGACCAAAATCCACCATGCAATCTCCCTCCAAGGACTCGCCATGAAGCCCATCATCCATGGTGCACAAATGTTCTTCAAGAGGAAGAAAATCTTGATGACTGGTGGACAACATTCCAGTTTGATCTACTTGATCACTCAAAAGCTCGAGATTGTATTGTTGTACTCCTTCTATTGCTGTCCCAACATCCTCTTGAGGACTGCCTTCAGTTGAGTTGTCACTTGGCTTAGGCTCTTGGTCCTCATGTTCCATTCTTGAAGCCACTGCAGGGAGTGGTGTGCTCGGCTGCCTTGCTTGTTCTCTGACTTGCTTCATAGCTTCTTGGCATAGTCCGCATGTGAACTCAGAGTGGGATGAATCATGGAGCCTACACCAATTTGGTAGCAGCAATACCTCCAAATCCACATAACATTTCAGCTCTGACCAATCCTTTGCTAATCTGGAGATGAGCTGGTCATATCTTTTTGCTATTGGGTCCTCAACATCACTTTCTGCTATCCCAAGGCTGTCAACCTCTTCCTCTTGTTGATTTTCAACATCTTCATTGGCTGCCCCAAAATACACTACTGCAAACTTGATTGACTCATCCTCAACTGCCAATGGCTCCTCTTCCTGAGTGGAGGACTACCCCTTACTAGAAAAGGAGAGGCTTTCCAACTCCATTCTTAGTGAACCTTCACCAAAGCTTTTTGTTGTCCCCAGAAAATCAGCTTCTTCCTTTTCATTTTCTGCTTCAACGTTTGTTGTCCCAACATCTATTTCTATGGAGCTTCTTGGTCTATCTGCAATGTGTTGTCCTCTAGATGCTGATAGCTTTTCTACCTCATGGGATGACTCATTCTCCTTGCCAGTTGGCTGCTCCAACCTACTCAATTTGCCTTTGACTTGGGTGATGATGCTTGCACACAACGAACAAGTAAATTTAGAATGTGGTGCATTGTGAAATCTGCACCAACTTTACATTAGTGTTTCCTCTAATATTGGTCTATATTTGCTGCCCAAACATTCTTGGATCAGCTCTTCAAATGCCTTGGCTTCCATGGTTGTCAATTCTTCCTCCGGGTCTGCAAGGGCTAAAGGTTGATATATTTCCCAAAAGGGAATCTCTCCTTGCAAGACTCTTTCAATTCTGCTCAAGAAGGTTAGACACTCTAGTTCATTGTGCCTGCAAGTGCAATGGATCTTAAACTTATCTGCCAATGCAAATTGCTGCAATGGTCTCTTCAATCTCTTATTTAAATTTATATGTAGCTGAGCGATGCTGATTTGTGCATACTGCACCATTTTAACTCAGCTTATTTTTGCCTTCAAAATTTTTTGATTTTATGCTTCAGCATTAAAAGAGATCTCTCTATCTCAAATTTCTTCTTTGAAAGTGCTCTTATCAACATCCAACATTCAGCTTTGTAGACTCAACATGTCAAGCCCTCCTTCTAGCGCCAGTTTTGTTGATGGTGTTTTCATGCACTTCTCAACACAGGTAATGCGTAGGTGCACCACCTCTCTTGAAAGACAATCTTCCACAATCAAATTGCAGAACACTATCCCAAGGTCTCTCGAATGTCAGGTCATGATGATGCTTGGGATATATCATTTGTTTGATGTGATTTGCTGGAATCACAAGGTGGACTTATGGATGAGTTACAAAGTGGGGAAGTTGGATATGCAAATGGAGTTCTTAAGATGGGAAAGTTGCTGAGTGTTTGTTGTAGGTTCAAACAATAGTCTAGAACTCCATTTCAACATAAGATTTAGCTTTACAATGTGCAATGAACCTTGCTTAAGGTTACTTATTAAAAAAAATGAAAAAGGGCAGGGAAGAGAGAAGGTTCCTGGATTTGAAACTACGAATGAACAGTGATCATGGAGGCTGCTATAGTAGACAAACTCCCTAAACTGGGTTTTGCTTGGCCAAGAGAAACCTACAATTACACAAAACCAGTGCAATCTTCTAACAACTGCAGATTTTTAGTTTGCATACACACATCATGAACATGCAAATGAACTAAGTTGCAGCAATCAAATAAAGAAGCGCAGGCTAACTTTGCACAGCAGCTTGTCATCAACAAGTGCCAAAAGTATGGACTGAAAGCTCATCAAATACTGTAGCAACAATCACCATTACCACTTCCATTCAAAAAACTACAACTAAAACTAACTAGGAAGGTAGAACCATGCACACATAATGAGCAAACTCAAAAGTAACACCCATAGATCATGCAATGTTGCTTTCTATTACTGCAAAATGTTTTTACAATAGCTCTCCAACACTTACAAATGAGGGGCAGACCCCTATTTATAGTTTTCCAAAGCCCAAATGAATGGCCAGGATTGAGTTACATTGTGTGGCCTAGATTCAATTACATTAGGGCTTCACTTACCCCACAATATTCAACAATTTAAAATACATTTGTTGTCTTTTCCCTATTCTGTCTTGTAGTGGCCAGTCACTGTAGTAGTTTTTCCTTCTAGCTGATTTCCCTTTTACTGTAGCTGAAACTGACTGAAAGCTACCTTCTCCCAATGGAATTTCAGTATTCCTCATTGGATCAAATTGTTCTATCGACGGACCCATGGTAGGCTTCTTGAAACCGGAAATGAGAGGCCGAAATGCTGTTTTGAAATGGCTGACAAAGCACGAAACTCTGGATGGTATTTTTTGTCTGCAATTTTAGAATTTGAAAGGTTAGGTGAGGATAAGACCCCATTTTACCATCTGGGTCGAAGCCCGTTTTCAAATCAGAGGTGCACTTGGACATTCTGGAGATTGGATCCCGAAATGCCGTTTTGGAAATTTTGTTTTAAAAACGACTGTGAGAGCATGGATCTCCGGATGGTATCTCCTAGTTGCAAATTTGAAATTTGAAAGGTCAGGGGAGGATAAGATCCATTTTTACAATCTAGGTCGAAGTCCATTTCCAAATCGGAGGTGCGCTTGGACGTTCCGAAGATTGGATCCCAGAATGTCGTTCTGAAAATTCTGTTTTGAAAACGACCGCGAGAGCATGGATCTCCAGATGGTATCTCCCAGCTGCAAATTTGAATTTGAAAGGTTAGGGGAGGATAAAATCCATTTTTACCATCTGGGTCAAAGTTCGTTTCCAAATCAGAGATGCGCTTGGACGTTTCAGAGATTGGATCTCGGAATGTCGTTCTGGAAATTCTATTTTGAAAACGGTCGTGAGAGCATGGATCTCCAAATGGTATCTCCCGACTACAAATTTGAAATTTGAAAGGTCAAGGGAGGATAAGATCCATTTTTACCATCTGGGTTGAAGTCCGTTTCTGATTTTGAGGTGCACTTGTACATTCCAGAAACATGAGGTTGGAATGCCGCTGTAGGAACGCTGTTTCAAAACGGCCGACAGAGCACGAAACTCTAGATGGTACTTTCCGACTGCAATTTTGGAATTTGAAAGGTCAAGAGAGGATAACACCCCATTTTAGTATCTGGGTTGAAGTCCATTTTCAAATTGGAGTTGCGCTTGGACGTTTCGGAGATTGGATCCCGGAATGCCGTTCTGGAAATTCTGTTTTGAAAATGGCCGCGAGAGAATGGATCTCCGGATGGTATCTCCCGGCTGAAAATTTGAAATTTGAAAGGTCAGGGGAGGATAAGATCCATTTCTACCATCTGGGTCAAAGTCCATTTTCAAATTGGAGGTGCGCTTGGATGTTCTGAAGATTGGATCCCGGAATGCCATTCTGGAAATTCTATTGCAGGGAAGTCGTTGCAGGGAAGCCGTGGCAGGGAAGCTACTGTAGGAAAGCCATTGTAGGGAAGCCACTGTAGGGAAGCCATTGTAGGGAAGCTATTGCAGGGAAGCCGCTATAGGAAAGCCATTGCAAGGAAGTCGTTGCAGTGAAGCCACTGCAGGAAAACCGTTTCAGAATTTTCAAAACTTTCTAAAACTTAACGAAACCTTGTCAGTTCACTTAGGCACCACAAAAACATCCAAAATCCATAGTAAATCTATCCCCAAAGTCAAAGAATGAAGGAAAAAGCAAATCGATCGAGCAGGGGGGCGAAGCCCGAAAAACCCAAGACTTAGCAATTTTTTATTTTAGGGGCAAAATATGGTCAGCCAAAAAATGAGACTTTGAAGGGCACGTTGATCAACTAGGACAATAAAAAGAGGGCCACACAAAACGAGACAGGAGCAAAGAAGCCAGTCGGGAGCGAAAAAAGAGGGTCCCTGCCTGTGGTGGGGCGTGTGTGCAAAATATTCACAACAATATCCTTGTGGGATTTGATTCAAACATCACTTGTTTATCATGGTATACTTCAAAATTATTTTTAGAAAGTTTTTGTCCCTCCTATTTCTCAACCAAATGATGTGGTATATTTTCTTGAGAGTATGAATTTAGCTAATTTGTATATTGTCTTTCATCAAAATGAATTACCCCCTTTGGAAATGCAAAAAAGAAACGATGCTTCGATGATAATGGCTATTATTAATAGGGTTTGGATTAGACATACCCGTATTAACAATGGTTGAGGGATTAATGTTTGTAGTGTTCATATTTTGGATAAAATTAGAGAAGATAAGACTAAATTCAACCAACTGATTTATCTATCCATGGTTTTGACAATGTGGGAAAACAACCACTTGGTGTGATAAAATTACTTATTAAAGTTGGCAAGGTTACATTTCAAACTCCTATACATGTCATGCCCCATGATCTTTCATATAATATTATCTTGGGTAGACCATGGATTCATGAAATGAATAGGATGCCTTCCACTCTTCATTGTTTAATGAAATACACATATGCCAATAAGGTTTACATGATAAAATTAAGTTAGAAAATTGTTTACAAACTTAAACAAGAATGATGAATCCTCCTAGCACATTAACACCAACTAAAAAAGTGGAGCCTTTACAATTTGAGAAAAAATATGAGTGTCTTTCATCGGTAAAAAAATTGTTAGATGATGAGTGAGGATCGTTAGATTTCACACCTACATTCATGGTCGAGTATAAGATTATACAATCAAAATCTATCAAGAAATAGAAAGAAGCCACAATGATATCAACACAATCCATCACTAAATCATCCACAATTTTTTGAAAAGATAAAAACACAAGTTACACATCCACTTATGATAAAAATTATTATGATAAATCACCTTCTTCGAAATAAATGGAAGAGGTTATGAAATTTTAAACAACTTAGCTATAATGGAAAATAATGTGGTGTGAAAGAATAAGGTATTTGTGTCCCTATAGAACCCAATACAAAAGAAAAAAATAAATGTCTTGGTTATTGTCCTTCAAAAACATAAAAAAGACCTTCACTTAATCATGAAAAATAGTATTAGTTAGTGCTCCTTGCCATGTAGTAGTTTTAGTATATCACACAATACTCACTACTATGCATGGGGGTATAAACTAGGCTTTTTGTAATCATATTTCATTTTGCAAGGAGTAGCATATCATAGTCTATTTTGGCTCACCCTTGTCCTTACACTTGGGGGAAAAGGGGTTAGGTAGCCTTGTGTTAGGTTCATTTATTCTAGCAATGGATCCATTTATGTCTCCTTAAAATATTAGTGTAGCAAGTACATTAACATTTTTAAGGGGGGGTATATAGTCCCCTGCTCATTATTTGCATAAATAAATGGTCTCTTTTTAGCATATATCTCCTAGGAAGTGTGACCTTGTAAAACAAAGTGTGGCCTTCTTAATCTATGTGAGTGTCTCATTGGTAGTGATATTAGGCTTGATATTCCCTACAAGTGTGACCTTTCTTGGTATATGACATTCCCCTTGGCGGTAATGTTTTGGATAATATTCCCTAAGGTGTGAGTCTTCTATTCCATGACTTGTCATCTCTTAGTGGTGATGTCATGTGTAATATTCCCTCAAATGTGAACTTTCATGTATTGAGAAAATCCCCTTTGATTGTTTTGCTGCAAATCAACTTTTTGTGGTGGTTTTGTTATAACACCCCTTGAGGTTTTAGCCTTATCCTATCATCGTTTATGTACCCCTCAAGGTGAGTTTTGTTTGTCCCTTGAGATGTTAAAATTTGTGCACCCCCTGAGGTGATTTTTGTTCATCCCTTGAGACGTTAAACTTTTTGCACCCCTTGAGGTGAGTTTTGTTTGTTCCTCAAGATGTTAAACTTTGTACACCCCCTAAGGTGAGTTTTATGTGCTCCCTAAAGAATTTTTTTGTAAGATAGGTCAGGGATTCAACATAATGGAGATTGTTGGATCATGAACTTGAGCACCCCTTTTTAACATGGCCGCTTAGAATAACACACCTTGCTTGCTAGTGGAGCCATGCGTTTCATGATTGATGTGGCATAAAAAAACTTTCTAGTCCTCATGAGAGCTAACACTTATTTGATGGATGACATTTGGTATTTGAGACAATTTAAGGCTTAGGTATCTTTGCCTTATCGAATCAAATCGTTTAATACTAACCTTTTATTTTGTTGCATGTATTTTATGTGTTTTATTTGTGTTCACATCGTGTTTATTTTCATTTTATCGCCATCTTTATGTACCATCATGCCATGTGTTTTCATCATGTACGCTTCATGTTTTTCGACATGATGTTTATGTATGTTGTCTTGCTACATTTCATACATGTCAGTGTTCCTTTTATCTTATGTTGGTTTTCCATAGGATCTTGGATCTTGGGGGCTTTTGCACTCCCCCTAGATCCTTAGTCATCCTATCTCTTCAACATTTGGGTAATTGGACCCCTCTTGACATAGATTTTCTACTTTAGTGTGAGTCTAAATGTAAGTTCATACTCTCACTAAAGTGGGGGATAAATTTACCATCATAAATTATAACCCTTAATAATTGCATGCTATGTTTTGTCCCCCCTAAATTATTGAGCTTAATTGGGTCCCTAATTGTATAAATTATGCATTCTATAGCCCACTTGTACCACTTTATGAGAAATTGTAAGCATTGAACAAATGCATCTAATTAATATTTCACCCCCGAAACTTAATGTCCTAGAAAATAGGGCCAAGACCCATTCACCCTAGGGTGTATGGGTCCCCCTATTTCGCCGGGTATCAATTTTAGATATGTAGGTGTCAATATTTTAAAATTCAAAATTCAAGTTACAAATATCGGCTTTTAGGATTTTATTTTTGAGAAATTAGAGAAATGCCTATAATACCTAGTTATTGCATCATTTAAAATCTAAGTGAAAAAATCTAGCAAGAGCTAAACATTAAGAACATTCAAGGGAAATTCAAGAGCAACATTGCAGTGATTTATTGTAGAAATTCAAGATCCAAGCATCATTTCAAAGTTTATGTGAGTTCATATTGTCATATTATCATTCTTATATGAAGGCTAACCCCTTTTGTAGGTCTCCAAAGTTGTCAAGAAAATCAAGCATGAAAGATCCAAGACCTTGAGGTGATCTATATGAATTCAATCCTTCGAGGAATTCATTGAAAGGTGGTTAGTTACAAAAATTTGTGATTTCATCATTCGTTCCTATCAATTATCATTTTATCATTGACATTTCCATTGTGGAAGTAGAAACACTAACACAAGGTTTGACTAAATCAAGCCCCTAAATGGCACAAGCCTTTCCTTCTCTTTAAATGTGAAATTTTTAGGTTTGAAGAGGATTGGAGGAATCTTAGAGATAAATTGTTCATTGTTGCATTTGAATCCCCACATCTTGTCAACTCACGAAAACTCACCTATAGAATCATCCGACAGTGTTTTGGAAACTTTGCAAGTGGAAACAAAGATATCATATTTGTCATCAGAGGACCTCAAAAATATAGCAAGAAAGATGTACACAGACTCATACACTCTAGGGTGACTTTATCCTTAGGGTGTAATTAAATATGTTGTACCTTATCCTAGGTCATGATTACACCTTAGTTAAGTTTACTTAGGGACCACATAGGAGGTAGTTGGATTTTTTCCACCTTTGGTGGACTTATCATGTTATTTATTTATCATCTCCACCTTTCGTGGACATATCATGTGATTACCTCTCCATGTTTTGTGGGTGATCCACAGTTTGTGGTGATTATCAAATTATCACTTTTATACTTTAGGTGGAGTGATAGCTTCTCTTAGTTGTCTCATGTCATAAGATTACAACACTTGTCATAATCTTATGCGCTCTTATGTACTCACCTTGGCTATATAACCAAGGGGTCTCTCATTGTAAATCAATCAATCTCATATCATTGAATCATATTGATAGGAATACAGTTTATTATTTTCACATTCATATTCTCTCTTCTTGTGCTTTCCATTTGGTCTCAACATCTTGGCAACAATAGCCAATTCTAACATGGTATCAAAGTGGGTTGGGTGCCACTAGAGACTCTTTTTTTGAAGAGATGTCAGATTTGGGGAGGTTCCATTTTTTTCTCTTTATTGTAGGTTCATATCGGAGCTTTTTGGTGCAAATCTGAGCTCACCATTACATTTAGGAGGCTTGAGAAAATCAGATTTGGCTTTTGTTTCACTCATTTTGATCACCATTTGTATTTTTGGCAAACAAGGGTTTGTTGTAAGCCGTTTTTTATTGGAGTCATCATCATTTTTGCTTCAAACATCCAATTTTCACTCATTTGTAGGAAAAATGATTTCTACTTTTTGTAGCCAAGGTCAAAATTTGAACTGGGTATCTTTTAGATTTTCCAAATCTTGCATAGATCTAGAGGAAATTGTTGTACAAAAAGTGGCGCGTGTCACTTTTCTTCTGGCTGAAGGTTAAAATAATCATTTTCTCATCATTTTCTTGTTGAATCAAAAAATGATTTATGGGTTTTTGTTTTTGTTTACAAATAGCAAGTAGATTTTTCAGAAATCAAATCAGAAGTAAATATTTTTGCTAGAAAACCCATTTTCTTGCAAACTAAATTCAGTTTTTTTGAAAAACTCATAACTTTTGGCCACGGTGTCCATTTTTGGAAAACGAGATATCGAAAGATAGCTAGTTTTGAGCACTTCATAGTGGTGTAGACCATTTTTTCAGATTTTTTCATCTACACAAGTTTGAGGTTATTTTTCATCATGGAGACAAATGTCAACATTCATCAGTGCATGCACTATTTTCTTTTTTGTGTGCACTAGGTTTGCATTTTCTTTGCATTTCATTTCAGTTCCAAATCATTTCTCAATCAACTATTTCTTCATAGAGTCCAAAGATGTGTCAGTTTGTGAGTTTTCCAGTGTTCCTTGGCATTGGGTCTATTGTTGCTTTATCATGATTCCGCCTTGAGTCAATCAGTGAGTCACATATGGTTTCAATAGCAAACATGAGTGTCTTTCCTTGCTTACCAAATTGAGAATTCTAGTGTTGCTCCACAATGTACTTCTAGTGCTTCTCTTGCAATAGGTTATCTCATTATGGGGGGCTGAATGGTCTCTCTTTTGATCCTTTGTGTGGATGGATATTGATTGGATTTGTGATGGATATCATTATTATATTTCATCTCTCTTTTGGGGAGGATTTTTGTCCCATTAGGTTTTCTCCTTTTCTCTGTTTATGGGAGATTTTTTTGCATATGTACATGGGTACCTAACATGGCCTCGTTGTCGAGACCCATCTTGCATTGTTTTCTTTTGTGTACATTCTCCCTAAGTTGCACTTAAGGGGGGGTGTTGGTGTAATAAAATATGTTGTACATTGTCCTAGGTCATGATTACACTTTAGATAAGTTTACTTAGGGACCACATAGGAGGTAGTTGGAACTTTTCCACCTTTGGTGGACTTATCATGTTATTAATTTATCACCTCCACTTTTCGTGGACATATCATGTGATTACCTCTCCACCTTTTGTGGGTGATCCATAATTTGTGGTGATTATCACATTATCACTTTTCCACTTTAGGTGGAGTGATAGCTTCTCATAGTTGTCTCATGTCATAATATTACACCACTTTTCATAATCTTATGCACTCCTATGTACTCACCTTGGCTATATAACCAAGGGGCCTCTCATTGTAAATCAATCAATCTCATATCATTAAATCATATTGATAGGAATACAATATATTCTTGTCACATTCACATTCTCTCTTCTTGTGCTTTCCATTTGGTCTCAAGATCTTGGAAACCATAGCCAATTCTAATTGTTTTCAGATCAATACCAACTTTTATGGGCAGGTACACAATCCTCTAAACTTACTAGATCTACTTGCAAACTATTGTTTCAGTTTGTGCATTCTTAGGATCTTACATTTTACATTTTAGGGCACATTGTTGAATTAGGTCAATCATATCAAATAAATTTTAATCCATTTTTAAGGTTCAAAAGGATCAGATCTAGGTCTGATTGACTCACCTTGATGGTTGAAAGTTAATCTAAACATCTTTTTGATTTGCATCCTAATGTACCTTTGAAAAAGGAACACAAAGTAATCCTAGGTTTAGACATTAAACTTAGGGTTCCCATTTTCTTATGTTACAATAGGTTCAAAAGATATAAAAACTATAGTTTAGGTGATGCAAGGGGATAAGATGTAAGTATTATTTTCATAATAAACTGACCATTCTAATAAAAACTCATTAAAAGTGTTATTTTAACACACAAAACAAGAGCACTAAGAATATGTAAAAGAATGCACTACAAAGGCAAAGACCCGGGACAACATGAATACAAAATTATAGAGCCTATCAACATCAAAGTTAATCACAAAAAAATGGTTTTGGATACACGTTATTAGCTAAATAATCCTATGATATTAATTCCACCTCTAACATTATGGTAGAATCCTTCCATTGTTAAATACATCAAATTATAGGACTTTAAAAAATCCTTTGTTGATTTTATTTCCCTTTTTCATGACATGAAAATTTTCACTATCACTTCCTTTATTAAACCTTAAATATTCATCATTAACTCCATTAGTACATCATACACCAACCTCACTCTCATCCAAATAGAGCTTGTTGTTTGGGACCAAAAAGATCCTTTGTTTGTTGAAATGTTCAAACATGATGAAACTATAACTAAATTCATGGTACTTTATGATGAAATTCTAATTATTTACCAAAAAAATATTCAAAATAAACCTTGATACAATAGCTTATTTTATGACACAAGCTAAAGCTCATTAGTTCATTTAATTCAAAAAATTGAAGTCCCTTAGTGAAAACCTCTATGAGGTGATATTGAACAAAAAAAAAAAGAAAAAGAAAATAAAAAATAGCATTATTATTGTTGGAAACCTCCTTGAGGTGTTGAAAGATAAATAAATTGACTTTCTTTTTGGAAAAAAAGAAGATACCCAAAATAAAAAATAATGGAGAAGATATCAAGGTGGTCACCACATATGATGTCCTTGAACTTGAGATCTTTTGCAAACTTCTTGTTCCTAATCAATTTTTCTCTCATAATATATAGTTCCCTCCATCATCACATATTATCACCCACCATATCCAATACTTAGCATAAAAAATTAATCCATTATTCACCCCATTTCACCATCCTTGGTGAAATATTATATTGAAGGATTTTTCATAGTCCTACTTAGATGTCTTAATTTGGAAAATATTTTTTCGCATCAAAAAATGTGTGTGTGAATAACTATGGTACACATGATAATGACATGGTCTTAGCCAAAATTATTTTGAGAACATATTGCTATTAGCCCACTATAGAACATGATGCCTAACAATATGCAAAGAAACGCATAGTGTAGTGCCCCTTCGTATTTGGCATTCCCTAACATTTGGGTAAGCTTGTTTGGATGTTTGGTGATGTCCTCTCATTGTTCATTATTATGCTATTCAATTTGATTTTTAAATTATGTGGTAAATTAAATATTATGAATGACCTTATTTAATCAATTTAATTTAATTTAATTGATTATAAGGTAATTTAAATTAACTTGGAATGAAAATAATAATTAAATAAATTTCATTTGTGCAAAGGTATTATGTGGATATTGATTAGTAATTATTAAAGTAAATGATGTGATTAAATGATCTAATAATTAAAAATAAATAAAGATAAATAATATTATCATTAGAGTTTAATTAATTACATGTGGAAAGTAGTATAATTTTAAATTAAATAAATAAGATGAGATTTTCAAACAAATTGTAAGAGTGAATAAAAAGATGCCAAAAGAGGAGTGCACGCACATGCACGACTCCAAACTGAATTTCAAATTGGAAACTTATCTTATTTTGAGATTATTGCTTGATTTTTTTTTGAAAAAAAAAATCAAAATCTCTCTATATTTGTTTTTAATATTGATCAATTTGGGGAAAAAGTTAGATCAATTGATTTTTGTTTGCGAACAAGAAATTTCATGTATACAATATTATTGAGTAAAAATATTTATTGACTATTGTTGTTGGTTTGGGGAAGAGAACAAATTTGTTGAAGGTTGATCTAAGCTTGTGGGAAGAGGTGATTACCACGTTAGATTTTACCCTCGGCATTTTCTCTCCCATTTCAAACTGAAGGACACCAAGTAGGCTTCATTCTACATTCTTTTTTATTCTATGCAATTGATGGAGATCCATTTCTCTGGCTTTTTCTTGTAATATTGCTTATGGTGATTTTATTTGTAACTCATGTCATGCCTCTATGTCTCTTTCTCAATATTTATAGTTTCATATTCCAATGATTTCTGATGTTGCATCTCTGTTTGAAGGAAATCCTTTACTTGAAAATTCGTTGTATAGTCTATCTTGTTTTGAGATCGATGGTTTTGAATCTTATTTGGTTCTTGTTAGAAGAACAAATCCTGCTTTAAATTTTTGATACCTTGCATTTCCTTACATTTGAAATCATACCTTAGGAGATGGCCATCAACGTCTGTTATTGTGTTTATCTTCCAGAGTTTTATTTCATTTGATGCTATAAGTTTAAGTGGTTATTCCTTGCTACATTGCTTGGAAGAGTCTTTAGTTGTGTAGGTCTTTTGGCATAACTATCCCCACTCTCTGTGGCACCCAAAAGATAGTCGTGCACATCCATATTACATGGGACACTACTAACAACCCTTGCTTAGCTGATAATTCCATTAGAAGCTAGGTAAATCCTTACCTAAGTCATTTAGTTCCCTTAATATTTGATCTCATTCGACAACCTGCTTTGGAAATAAATTTTCTACTTATTGGCTAGGGATTTGATTTAAGTCATGCAAATTTATTATCGGTAATTCCCTATTTCGCCCTCCTGGTGTTTGGCATATTGACCCTGTGTAGTTCATTTATTTATTTCATCAATGTTGAGAGTTTCCTTGCAAAAAATGTCTTGGCCATTTTGCAATCATCACATTTCTTGGGATGGAATCTCCTTGTGGCATTCTATCTGATAATTCACATGCTTGTCCATGCTTTCATATTTTTCACCTAGGTCCACCAGCGTAACATCACCTTCACCTGTCTCTTTTTATTCAACTTAGATTATGAGATTAGCGCATGAGTTTGTGCCTTAAATGGAATGAAATGAATGAATTAAAACTTTCTTTAAAATTGATACATTGAAGTGCTAGTGAAACTAAAGAATGATTCTTAATAGTTCCATGATGTTGTGTCTTCCTTTGTGTATTAGTCCTAATATGAGGAGATTTAATGAATTGAGTTACTTGTAGTCATGTTTTGAGATTAGGTCAGAACTCATAATGTATGAGATACCTTCAAATGGGAGTTCATGGTTAGTTGGCTCATTAGGCTTCCATAGGCTAAGGGGAAATGTGCTTTATGTTGGATTTTCATATTTGGTTCTTTGTTAAAATTTTAATCCTAGTTCTTGTTTTGAGCTCATTTGGGTTGTAACCTTGCACCATTATTTTGCCTTATTATGTGGTCCTTGTGCAAGAAGGGTCACGCCTCACGTATGTGTATGGTTGTGATATTTTGGTGCTTTGTGTGAGAGGGTACACCCTAGATGATATGAGAGTTATCTTTGTGCTAGTAGGGAGAGTGGATTTCCATGGGGGTCAATGCACAAAGTGGCATCAAGGTAACTCATTGAAGATTTCCATAATTAAGTGATACTAAATAATTAATTTGGGGGAAAGGGTGATTAACACATTAATCAAGATAATTGGAGTCCTCACCCATTCCTGTAGGTGTTTTTTTAGGCTAAAGATGGGGTGAGAAGGCTTGATTGGCAAGGTCAACCTCCTTGTCCTATGAAATGATTGTTGACTCTACATGTGTCACCCTATGGGTTCGACATCTAGTGAGAGGTTGTTAGGGTAACCATAGATGGGGGTCGGCATCTAGATTGTCAGGGTAACTCGAGATGGGGGTCAGCATATAGGATTTTAGGGTAACCCATGTCAGGACCATGTGATGACACTCCTCCCTATATCAACCTTGTACATGCCTTTTTATTTTCCCCTTGTTGTTCATGTACCTCTGGAAGTGGTTGTTCATTATGTTCATTGTTTCTTTTGTTGTGGAGTCTTGATATCCTTGTCTGCTTGATTGTTTTGATGTTGTGGGTCCTTTTGTCATCTCCTAGCACAAGGGGTGGGCCTTAGGGATCACATGGTTGAGTGGAACGTGCTATGCACTCCAATAGGTTCCCAATCGAAGTCTAGATGTAAGGAGTTGTACCGGTTGTAGCGATTCTAGAGCTTCACTAGATTTGGAGATAGTACTGATGCTATGTATTATAGCCATTGTATCACATTATGTAACTATTGAATCCTTATCATTGTTATAAGGGAAGCTTGATGTAACTTGTATCAATCTAACCCATGTATGGGAGTGGTGTATGCAATCTTTAGTTCACATTTAATATTCTTTTTGGTGTTGTATCTGTTGAAATATTTATAATTATGTAATTTTGGAATGATGTATATCTTTTTAATAATAAGTGATGGATGTACTCTTTGGTATTATTATTTGATCATGGATGGATGTATGTCTAATGTTATGGATACTTCTATGATGTTCATATTCTTTTTTCTTTGTTTTTAAAATGAAATCTTGTGAGTAGATTATCATCATTGTGGGGATTAGATCATGTTAGGAATGTTCTCAAGTAATGTAGTCATGTTACCCCAGAGAACTAGATAGATGATGTGTATGTAAAATATTCTTTGTGAGTGTTGTATGTTACTTTACTTTTCACATTAGTTTACCTAAAAAAAAATTGTTCTGTAAATGTTAGATGTTGTGTTGTCCTTTGGGATTTTCATGGCGAGGTGTTACACATAGCTCACCAACAACATGGAGATATAATTCATGCAACATCATAGGTGTTTCAGCCCCTCATCACTCCCTATCCCTTTTTACAATGGGTCTCAATCTTATTGGTAATATGCACACATCTTCCTCCAATGGCCATAAGTTTATCATCATAACAAATTATTACTTTAGTTAACTACCCTTGAGGGTGAAGAGTTTGATGAATATCAAAATTGTGCACCTCAAGAACTTTCATGCCTAATTCAAAGAATATCCCAATAAATAGTATACAAAAATATAAAATAGTAAGGATAAAAATTAAAAATATGAAATTTTCATAGTCCATGATATCAATATAGTGAGATTTTTGTATTTTGACTATGACAACTTTTGCATCAACATTTCATATCATACTCCATGATGGATTTCCTTGTGAATTTTACAAATCTCTTTGGGACTGTGTTGGGAGTGATTTGCATCATATTTATATTGAAGCCTTTCAAACCAACTCCCTAGGAAATTTCATAAATAAAGGCAATATTAAATTCATACCTAAGCTTGGGGATCCAGAGGATATTTGCAACTAGAGGCCTATCACGCTTCTCAATGTTTTCTACAAAATCATTGCCAAAGCCCTAGCTCTGAAAATTCACCACCTCTTGCCTCAGGTTGTGTGTCTTGAGCAAATTGGTTTCATCAAATTCAGGTTTATTCTGGATAACATTATTGTTGTTTGGGAAGGCATGGAGTGGGCCCGACGGTCGAACCAGAAAGCAGTGTTCATTAAAATTGATTTTTCCAAAGCATATGACCGCATTGAATGGCCTTTCATTCTTGCGATGTTGCAAACCTTTGGATTTGGACCTAAATTTTTATGGTTTGTTCGTATGATTTTTTTTGATGCCTCAACTTGCATTACCGTCAATGGCCACTAGTCTTCTGCTTTTGTTCTTTTTTCATTCCATTTGCCAGGGGTGCCCTCTTGCCCCTGCTTTGTATGTTCTAGCTGCTGAAGGCTTTGGATATCTTCTGGCCCATGCTGTCTCTCAGCAACATGTAAAGGGATCTATCTCTTGGACTCCCAAGATTAGCTTGTCAATGGCCACTTTGCGGATGATTCTTTTCTCACTCTCTTGGAGGATGAAGCTTCCATCATTGCTGCCTTTGATTGTATCAATACCTTTTTCCTTGCCTCTGGTTCTGCCATTCAATGGCACAAGACCTTATGCTATGGACAATCGGTGCTCCCCACTCCTACGTGGCTCCAAACTTACAAATGGAAGTGGATTGGGCAGGGAGAAATATTTCGATTTCTGGGCGTCCCCTTCGCCTTTCAAGCTTTCCCTTGGGAGCTTTGGCAAGCCATGCTCTCTAGGGTTGAGCAGAAGTTGGCCTATTGGATTACTAAGCCTCTTTCGTTGGCTAGAAAATTCTAGGTTTGCTCTAAAATTTTGGTAGCCACTCATGTCTACTATTCCTCCTGTTGGGCTCCTTCTAAAGCTGCCTACAGTAGGCTTGAAAATTTGCTTTAGAATTTTTTATGGGCCTCCTCTACTACCCACAAGGGTTTTCATCGGGTCGCTTGGGAATACTGTTGTCTCCCCAAGGACTCTGGAGGGCTTGGGTTGCTCTCCACTCAACGACAAGGGACTGCTCTCTGTGTCAAATGGATTATCCGAGGTCTCATCGAAGATGAAGCCTGAAAAATTCTCCTCAAGCATTGTATTCAGTCTAGTTTTCCTATTCACAAACCCGCCTAGAAAGGAATTGGTCTCCAAACCCTCCTGGTTATGTGGGAGTCGGCGCAAATTATTGGATCATTTGTGGTCAAGAGCATCTGGTGCTCTTGGAAAATTGTTAAGCCATGGCTCCATTGGGTCGGGGCTAGATTTCGTGATGAACTTTCCATCAACCAACATAACTTATGGTGGTCTCCCCTTTTGGCTCAAAATGGTCAACCCCTGGCCAAGTTGCCTTGGCTCAAGGCCCTCAAATTTCATAGGAAGGGTATTCAAACACTGCACCGGCTCTTTCACTGGCCCACTATGTGTCTCTTGCAGTGGGATGCTTTTAAAGCCCAGTAGAGTCTTCAAAACTAGGACCGTCCTACTTTCAACGAGCTGGTGAGCGCCATTCCGACGGACATGCTTCAAAAAGTTGGCATTTGTGGGCACAAACCTTTGTGGAAAGACTGGAAATGGTTTCTAGACACTCCTCTCAAGAGCTACAAGTTGTGGCTTGGTTACAGGTGGCTTTTGACTGATTTCCCTATGATCAATTCTTTGAACCAGAGGTGGCTTCTTAATTCCTTTTCCCATACTTGGCATGAGAGGTTTAATGCCACTTGGTTTGCAATTGTTAATCCGAAGCTGGCCCACTTTGTTTGGTGTATTCTTTTCCAAGGCTTGCCTATGGGCTCTCGGCTTGTTCATATGGGGGTTCCTAACCCTCGCTGCCCTTTTTGTGGGAAATCTGAAAGCTTTAAGCATCTTTTCTAGTTTTGTCCCAGAGCTCAACAACTTTGGACTTGGATTCATGATTTCTTTCAGCCTTTTCGATCGAAACCCTTCTCTTGGCATATGGTTCTGCTGGGGGACCTGCTTGGAACCCCGGCTAAGTTCACCCAGCTTTGGCACACTTTCAGGGTGGAAATCCTCTTCAATATATGGAAAGATAGAAATGCTTGTATATTTTCTCATTCTCATTTAGATGCTAATGTGTCTCTTTATGCTAAAGCAACTATTTTTTCTAATGTTCTCCTATAGATTTAGGTGCCAACCAACAAGGTTGCATTGGAGGTGGCTCACCTGCAAGTCCTCTTGGACCACTGGGGTAATGCCCCTTGTACTGTGGCTTGGATTCTTGATTCGCCCTCCTCCTCCTATAGCCGGTCACCCTCTCGGGGCCGAAAGTGGAGTGATTCTGCTCATCCCCACACCTAGCCTCCTTCTCGAAAGGATTCTCAGACTCCCAGGTGGGCTCGTTCTCCTCTGTCGTGTCCTAGTCAGGGTTGGCACTCTAGTGGTGCTACTAGGAGTGGTGGTTGTGGTTATGGGTGGCCCTTTGATGATTTTCCTGCTTTAGCTCTGGCTGGCCGACCAGTGGCAAAAATTTTTCGTGGATGGCTCTTGCAATCTCGCCTCAGCGTGAGGAAAAAAAAAGATAAAGATCAGGAAGATGATGGCTGGGGTGCTCCTCTTGACGTCACTCCAAACCCCGCTGATGTATGGGGGAAAAATCTGGATGACAGGGATCCCCCAGGCTCTACTAACACTGCTTTGGCTGCTTAATTTTTTTTTAATTTTCTTCTCTTAGACTTTTGGGCTAGGCCCATGTGATCAGTTATTTTGGCTTTTCTGGGCTCTACCCTTGTGACTTTCGGGGTGTGCCTTCTTACCACCCACCCCTTTTTTTGTGAATTTGTAATTTTATCTTTATATTAATATAAATATCTTCCTATTCATCAAAAAAAAATATCATACTCCATGATCCATCATTAGGATTAGATATATCTAGAGAAGAGAATGATGGATTATGGATTACGATTCGAAATTCTAGTTTTAAAAGTGTTACATAGTCAAAGTCTAAGAATCTCACTATAAGGAAAAAAATTTCTATGGTGGAAACCAATTTTGGTGGCATATTAGATAAGTACCATGGTGAACACCTAGTCATAGGTACCATGTGTAAAAAATTGGACTATAATATCTTTTAGGTCTTTTTCCTTAACCAATTTATCTCCATCATTTGAATCTATTTCTTCCACCTATCCATCTATTCTATTATAGTATTCCACTCTGTCCAGAACATTCGTATTGTTGTTTTACACTATGGGTAGATGATTACTTCTTGATTTGGAACCAATCTTGATATGTTCCTTTTCTATCACTTATTGATTTGGATGCCCTCTATAATAATGAATTTTATGCACTTTTCAATATCCCATTGATAAAATTTCAAACAATAGCCCTTGCTTCATATGAAAAAATATACTTGAAACATTGTGTGTCCAACACTAAATCAAAAAATTAATATCAACCTCAATAACATATAGTTGTCTGATAATTTTCTATTGTTAATTTTCATTTCATCCATCACTTTCCTTTACGAGATGAATCCTTCCCCAAGTCAAGCATAATCCTCATCCATCTATCATATTAGTACCTTGGCAACAGGTATAATTTTTTTTGATAAGGTAAGCAAAATTTATAGGGTGTTGCACCCTTAACACATAGGGCCACAAGGGCCAAAAATTTCAAGTCCAATAAACATAGAAACGATGCCAAAAAATAAAACACTGACTGTGGATCAACAGTAGATAGACAAAACACCCAAAAACAAAAAAACTAACTAGCATTTTCCTAGTTCTTAGAAAAGAGATCAACAACATCATCTCCAACCCATTCTTGATCTTCATCAACATTTTTCCCAGCCAATTCATCCTTTATAATGGTAGACAAAGTGTTGGTAAAAAAGTGAACTAGCTTAACCGTAAAAGGGTCAAGCCACAAAATGTCTTGTACAAACTATCCATTCTCTCCTGTAACACACAAAACTCCTCCCCATCATCAATAGCCTTCAAAATATCAACACATTCCTTGTCCAATGCATCTGAGGAATGGGAAGTTGAGTTCTCTTTCTGCACTTTGTTGATATCAGGGATGGAGTGAGGCTCACCAACATACTCCTCCTCATCCCTAGACACGTCCTCATCCCTACAATCCTTGTTGTCCGATCACTCCTCCTTCGAGTCCAAAACCACCTAATTTTTGTTTTTCTTAGCCAATCTACTAGACCTTTAGATGATAGTCTCACCACCTATCACAACCGTCACTAACCATCGTGTCCCCTTTAGAGTCCTTATCCACCACATTTTTACCTTTGCTTTCCTTCATCAGAGGCTCCTTCAAACCCTTCGTGTCCTCTTTTCCTTTCTTCTTCGGGGTGGGTTTGATAACAGGCTTGGTAGGGGTTGACTTGAGATCACAAAGACTAGCTGCAACACTAGCTTGGGAATTTCTTGTGTTTCCTTTAAACTTTTTAGAAGTGGGTTTAGGTTTGTGAGTATTGGAAACAACCAGGTTATTTTTTTGGATGGGGCCTTTCGACTCGGCCGATGAAATGTTGGCCACAACAAGTGGTTCGATTTCCTCAACATGGAAAATAGATATAGGTTTGGGTGGACATAACACGAGATGGAAATGGTAGAGTCTCATGATGATACCTTGGTGCAGTAGCAAGGGAGGGGTATCATTAGGGTTAAGGCCAATGGCTTCAATGCATTTTTCAATAAAGCTTTATAAATCCTTAAGCAGGAAGAAAGGAAAGCTTAAAATAATTGTATTCCTAAGGTGATTTAACAGAGGGAAATGGTAGAAGAATTTTTTTTTGTATCTACCTTCAAGAGTCATGTACTTCATGAGGGCTGGGAAAACTTGGTCCCATGGCTGTGGAAGGGCCTCTCTCTCAAATCCTGATTGGTTACAGACCAACTTCTCATTCCCCATGAAAAATACATTCATGCTATCATTATCCTGGGTCTTGGAGTGCTTCAGATATTTTTTACTAGTGCTCTATAGCCTCGTCAACTTCACAATCACCTCTTCATTAACTTCAAAGGAAATCCCACCTAGAGTCACTCTTCTATCTTTCCAAGAGTTGGAAAATATCACAGATAAATTGGGGTCATGACCCACCAAACTCTCCATCAGGGAGCCAAACCTCCTTCGACACAAATATGCCACACCAGTAGGTCTTTGTGGAATTTGCCACAGTTATCGGTTTCAATTTGTACATGATCACCACCCATGATGCCACTATGTTTTTAAAAAATCATGAGCAGCTAGGACGAGGTCCTCACCAACAATATCCCAAAAAATATGAAAGAAGGCAGGAGGGAAACCACCTGGGCCAGACACTTTGAAAGCCCCCATACTAAAGGTAGCCAACTTGACCTCCTCAGGAGTGACAACACTAAGAATCCCAAGGTTATCAATCTGGGTAATGATGGTTGGGAGGGGGTATAACAACAGACTGGCCAAAGCCAGATTAGGCACCTCAACTGGGGTTGAACAAGCCTTTTGAAAGTAATTAGCAGCCAAAATGCCAATCTAAGTGGGAGTAGTGATCACCTCTCCCTACTCATTCAACAATTTAAAATATTTGATTCCATTTTTTATGTTTGATAGCTGAAACATGAAAAAAAGAGGTATTCCTATCACCTTCTTTCAGCCATTGGACTCTGGATTTCTGTTTCCAAAAATTCTCCTCTTTCCTTAGAATTTTCTCCCACTCCCCCCGACTCTCTTTTTCCTGATTGAAGGTAGGCAAACTGACATCTCCCTCCTCCATTTCCTTTTGTACTGCTTTCAATTTTTTCCCAATAATTCTTTTCTTCTGGAACACATCTCCAAAGACACGTTTATTCCATCGTTTCACCATACATTTACTATGTTTAAGTTTTAAAAAAATCCTGAACATGGGGGAACCACGAACATGAATGTTCCACCATTCAATAATTTTATTCTTAAAGTTAGGGTGGGAATTCCACATTATCTCGAACTAGAAAGGAAAAGGTCCCATGACAGATAGGTCATTTGAGATCAGCAACAAAAGATTGTGGTTCGACACCATTTTGGGTAGAGCCTTAAGGTTGGCATTAAGAAAGCTAGTCCAGTTACTAGAACAGAGGAATCTATCCAATCTCACTTGTATTAAGTCCTCTCCAAGGCATCTACTGGTCCAAGTAAAATATTGTCCAGATAAGTCAATGTCAATCAGACTGGTAGAACTTAGGAAGTTAGCCAGATCGGTCATGCTGCTAAAGTAATCCACTAGTCCACCGCTTTTCTCCAAAGGATATAAGGGGGAATTGAAGTCCCCAACCACCAACAAATGAGAACCACTATTGTTTTTAACCCAAACAGAAGGAACCTGCCATAATTCATTCCTCTCATTTCTCTGATTGGGAGCATAAACATTGATAAGGGACCACGAGCCACCCGCGTAGGAGAAGGATACTCCCACACTACTCCTCTAGCAGAAAAGTTTAGAGCCATTAAACTTGGAAGGGTTCCAGAGTACAACTAGCCCACTCAATGCCCCTTCAACATCACTATAGGAGTAAGAGGCTCCTGACCATAAATACTTAACAGTAATATCAATTTTTTCTTTCTTCATCTTGGTTTCTTGTAAAAGTAACCCGCCAAGCTTGTGTTCTAACACATAGTTCTTCAGAGCTAGCTACTTGTGGGAGTTTTTCAGCCCACATACATTCCATGACATAACCTTCATTTTTTACCTTTCTTGGAGGACACATCCAATGTCCTCAGTTTACCCAAAGCAATCTCATTTGTAGTCTCTCTCAACCTAGTATGTCTCTGGCTGGGTCTACTAGGTTTGGAGTCACCTCCCACATCTGCCTTCTTTTTCCTCCCTCTCTTCTTAGGGGTTACCTAGTTCTCCTCCTCAACATCTTTTTCCAGCATCAAACCCTCTGTATTGACAATAGTTTCCTCAATAAACCTAGTGCTCTCATCCTCCCAAAATTCACCTTTTTCTCCCATAGTCTTACTCATCCCAATAAAACCCACCTCTAATAGGGATCCACCATCATCCCCCCAAAGCAAGGCTAGAGGATAGAGCATTCACATCCAAAGACTTTTCAACAGCCTCATGCAAATTTAGAGAAGAAATTGCAAGGCTTGAAGTCAGATCTTCACTGGGAATCACCAAACCACAAAGAGGATCCCCAAGGAAATGTGGTTTGGCCAAGCTTGGTGAGGCATAGATGGCCAGATGGAAACTAACCTTCAGTATCTCATTATCCATGGGAGGATGTGCACTTTCAATGGAAGCATCTGGGTTAGGCTCCTGATTAAATGAGGATTTACAATCAGAGAAAAGGTGGCCAAGTTTAGCACACTTTTGACAATAAACAACAAAAGTTGAATAACACACTAGTTGGACCTAACTTAGAACATAGCTTCACAGAGTTTGAAAGTGTCCTGTTTACACTAATATTCACACAAAAGTAGGTGAAAAACAACTTGGATTTCGACCTAGAGATGGAGTTAGAAGTGATGTATTGTCCCAAGGACTCCCTATTTCTCTTGAAGATGGATTCATCCCAGTATTCTAAGGGTAACCCAGGCAGACAAACCCATATTGGAGATGATTTATTTAGATCCACTGCAGGATCAAACCCCGGTTTCCAACAACATAACGCTAGGTTGTGCTTTCCATACACCCAAGGCTCTAAAGAGAGGACCGTAACCAAGTCTTCTGAAGCTATGAAATTGAATAGGAAGGTACTACCCACCATTGTGCAAATCTCCACACTTCCTTTGAGCTTCCATTTCGCAGCTGCCCATCTTTGGACCATATCCATAGTAGGACAGAAGGAGAGAAATTGACCCACAACTGTATTCTCCATGGAGGAGAGGATCCTATCACTAACAGTATCAGAGATAGTGAAATCCATTCTAGAAGCTTTGACCTCCTCCTCAAAAGGAGGTGAGGGGTTTGAACTCTATTTTTCATTGGTCAGCAGATCCTTCCACCCAAAATTTTCTAGTAGAATATCCACCATCGAACCTTTCTCACTAGATAAGACAGGTATCATAGGTGACTCCGAAAGACCCAAAATCAAAGGCATGAAACCTCCAGGAGTGGCACCTAAGGAACATGATTCCAAGAGAGACAAGGCAAGACTTGGGTCAAGAGGGGATAGAGGGGGACCATGGGGTACCCCGAGGGAAGAATCCACCATGCATGTAGTCAGTTCAAATGCGGACAAAGGAGAGATGAGCGGGAAAAATATTGAGATAAGAGGTATAATTGGTGTATGTCAATTGATAGTTGATATTTTGTTTCTTTAGTTTAAATGTGATATTTTATTTATCTTTGTGATCTCTAATTTACCCTTTCAATATTTTGATTCTTTTAATATTTAATATAGCTTTTGACTCATAGTATGTCTACTCATGGTTTCTACAATCATTATATATCATGGTGTTCTTTGATTGGTTTACACCAAGGCATGGTCTATTGTTTATATATGTCATTTTTTTTGTTTGTTCCCTTATAGGACCCACTACGATGTAACACTTGTGATGTGTAGGGGCCTCCTTTTTTGTCTATTAATTTTTCTCTCATAGGACCCATCAAGGTCAAACACCTTGATATGTGATAATAAATCTTTGTGTCTATTGATTCTCTCATCATAGATCCACTAAGATAATTACATTCCTTATGAGTTATAGGGAATCCTCTTGTTTATTGTTTTCTTATGATTCATTTCATGCATTGGATGTATCGTTACCTTGGTCATATATACCTTAGTGCATAACATCCATTGGTATATCAAAAATAAGGTTTCTCTGCACATGTCAACATAAAAAAGCATTAAAAAATAATCAATCACCAATAATCACACATCTATTTATCCATAAAAAATTTCACCTTGATTTTTTCTTATATCCATTTCTCCATACCTCTATTTTTCTTCCATCATTGTCATCTTTCGTCTAATTTTTCTTCACATATTTTATTTTGATAGATCACTAACACAATTTTTTCATGGATAATATCTCGAGGGGACATCATTGCACCATCCAATATTTCATTATTTCTTCCATATAATTGGGAATATCATAAAATTCTTCATCTCATCTGTTTCATTCTTTCTTACTATTCTTTTTTTTGAAACAATGTTACTTTGAACATTGCTTCAAGGAGATGAAAAATGTAGACACTCAAATAATTCTTCTTTCATCCATCATTATTTTATCACTTTAAAAATAATATTTATCATTATTATTCATCATCCTTAGTTCATAATCATTTAATTAAATAATTTCTATTATTTAATTATAATGAATGAATATATCATATTTATTATTTAAATAAACTATTATTATCCACCTAATATTCATCTATTATCCATCAATAAATAAATTAAAATACTAAATTCCACCAAATATGCGCACCAATTACCTATTAAATAAATAATCAAATCCTCAAGTTCCACTTCATCTAGTCAACTAACCAATTTATTCAATCTACCAAGTCATGCACTCAGTCAACTCATCCATATAATCCTCATGAAAATAGTTAACTCCTAACTTCTACCATACATTCACTTATTTGATTATGAGAATATTTAACTCATTAATAAATTTTGTTAACAAATCAATCAATTTGAGTTGATTAATATTCATTATTTTAATTAAAAATTAAAATAATTTTTAACTCATCTAAGCTTGCCACCTCTCCTCATTAGCTCCACTAGTCTTGGATTAGACTTGTCCCAAGATTTAATCCCAACCATTCATTAATATTCCCAAAAATCTATAAATTCAAATTCTTCATAATTTAATCAATAAAATATTTAATGTAACTTTATTTTTTAATTCATAATCAAGGGAATACTAAGGTTATGTTGATGAAATAAGAACCCATATATCATGGAAATCATGAGAATTTCATTTTGAAACTCAATTGAAGGTTGTATTGAATAAATTAATTTTATATTAAATTTTGATTTTAATGCATTTATTTATTTCTCTATTTTCCTTGCATTGACTAATCATAGAATTTCATCAAGGAATTTTAGGTGAGTATTAATAAACTAAAACCATGGAAAAAAATATCATGTGATTTAGATACTACTGGCCCCAAATGTTTTCAAACCAATTCATCTATCTAGTCCATAAAGCCACAACTCCTTGCTATCCAAAAAAGAACACCATCGACAACATATCAAATCTTTCTAAATCAAGCTAAGTAGCTCAACACATATCCAATAACATCAATTTAATATTGATCATTAATCTTGCTAAAATATAAACTTTTATTAAATTAGACAGTTATTACCATCAGGATATATTCTTCCCCATCCTTGCATTGTTCTTGAGATATATCATTTTAACATCAAAAATATCACCACCATCATCAAATGACTTAATCATTGGATTTCAACTTGATCATAGGACAAATATTATTCTTTTCTTTTTTATTTCTTTTGCATGCTTGCTTCTTTTCTTGTGTGTGTTTCTTTTTTCATTTGAATATGTGTATTGATCCTTAGGGCACATCATGACCAATTTTATTATTATCTTTCATATCATGTTGTAGTATTCCATATTCCTACTTGGATATAAGTCCTTCACACACTTGGAACATTACCACCTTCATCCCTCAAATCTAGTGTATATTGTCAAGTGCTACAACAAACATCAATTTCTCATTGTAAATTCAACATGACTTGCATCTAATTTTCATCACATTGATTCTTCATAGAATTTATTATCCTCAACACATATTCTATCATAAATCTTATCCTCAACACATATTCTATCATAAATCTTATCCTCATATACATCCTATTATTTACTAAAATTCTCTCTTCCCAACATCCCAATACTTAATATAATTATCACCCCTTCTTCCTATCTCTTCAAACCCCATCCATCTTGCATCCCTTTGGACATGGTTCTCTTTTTGAGAGACCACTCAAGTCTTGAAAACATACTTGCTTCCTTAAGGGGAATCCCTAACCCATTTCCTAACTTTACTTCCTCTAAGTGACTAGGGAATATTACTACTAGTTCTAACCCACCAAATGTTTATACTTTTCTTTTTTTAAATGACATTATTTCTACTAGTCACAGTTTTATCTCAAATAAAGAGAAAATGTAGATACACAAAATTGCCCTTACATCATTCCATACTAATGTTTTATTTCTATTAATTAATTAATTATATTATTTAACTAATCGATTTTATCACCATCTAATTTAATAACCATTATTTAATTAGTCTAATTAAATTCATCTAATTAATTACCTCAATTACACTTCACATTGATAATTAAAATAAATACCTATATTACCTCCGCCATCACAAAAAAAATGTTAGATGGATAATTGGATGGTTACTAATTAATTTTTTCAACTGAATACTTATTCACCCCCCTCTCAATATTCTAGATATTCAACAATTGGTATTAGAGCTTGGTTCCTCTGAAGAAGTATTATAGCTTGAGGAAGGTCTCGAAAATTGAATACATGGCTGAAAATTATCATTCCCAATCTTCAAAGAGATAAATGTTGTCCTCAAGGAATTGAAAAAAAGAGACGATGAGAAAGAAACTCTAAAAGGAAATCTAAAGGAAGCAAATCAGTGTATCAGAAAGTTGAGAGAGCAGATTAAAAAATTCAAAGATAGGCATAGAGAATTTAATGATCAGCTGAAGAAGGCCGATGGGGATATTACCGAACTAAAAGTAGAAATAGAAGAAAGAAAGCGAATTAAGGAATTTCAAAAGGTTGAGATTCAAACTAAAATTAATGAATGCATGAAGCTTGAACAAGAAGTAGTAACCTTAAGAGTTGATCTGGAAAAAGCGAAAGCACATGGAGAAAGATTCAAGACAAGTTCTATAATTCTCGATGAATTAATTTCATCTCCAAATACTACAAAGGATAAATGTGGTTTAGAACTCAAAGAAGGAAAAATCTCAAAAACCAAACCGATCTACAAAAATGTGGACAATCAAAGGAAACCCCAAAAGAATGCCTATTAAAGTAAGAACTGAAGGATCAATACTGGAAGGATCCCATCTAGCAGCCTAATGCTCAAAGGTATCCATCTTTTAATCTATTTTGTTACTCATGCAATAAATTCATACATAGAGAAATAGAATGTAGAATTATGTTGAACTAAAATAGAATGAGTCAGAATGTTGGATTCTTTGGTGGACATTGTTATGTCTGTAACAAGTTTGGACATAAAACATCCAAATGTAGAAGTCAGGTAATGATGAACATGTTTAATACCAGTAGAAGAATTCATTCCTTTCAAGGCTACTGTTACACATGAAACATTTTTGGACACAAGGCTAATCAGTGCAAGATAAGGATGAACACAAACTCTTTTGATCAAAGATATGTTGTATGTCACTCTTGCAACAAACCATGACACATCTCAAAAACATTTAAGAGCAATATTGGGAAGAAACCGAATCTGGATCAAAAGAACAAGCCTATGAACAAGGTAGATCTTGAAGAAGTTAGAAAAGAAATGGTAATAATTTTGAGAAAGAAGGAAGAACCTAAGGATAAGGATAAAATATACCTCTTCTATGAACTAGAACCAGTAATGGCGTTAGGGGGAGCAGACACAATTTTTTTTATGAAGCACCCAATTTATGAGGTTTCTTGTGATGACACAAAGATAAGTGATATGAATCTCTATTTTGATGGCGTTGAATAAAATCTTGGCAGAAAACATGCAAATCAAGAAAATTGTGGAGCTCTTTCTAGTCTATAGGGTATGTAACAAATTGGTTAACATTTTTAAAGCAAAAAAGTAATAAATGCAAAATTAGGGAAAAATGATAAATAATAAAGCAAGCTACTAATTAAGTTTAGGAAAAGCTCATTTGTTCAAAAATTGGGAGAAGTGGTGTAAGCTGAAGCAAGAGAGAAGTGACTCCAAGTATTGTACCTTGAAACCCTAGTTCTCAGGCTGAAAGGTATTCTTTGTCATCTGAATTCCATGTTTTTCAAATTGAAGAATCATTTTTATTTAAGTTTGTTTTGAGAAATATGGCCACTCCCACTATCGTGGAAATTATCAAGAGGTCCCAACCAAAATTTAGAAGATGTTCATTGAAGGTGTACAAAAATGATCCAATGGGTGCATTCTCGCACATTCCGAGTAATATACTACCCACCAAAGACCCAAGACTATATATTCATGGGAAACTCAAAGAATTAGGTCACTAGGAGTTGAAGGATTTGTGGGATAATGAGTTGGCTAATGATTTACTATTGAAGATAGAGTATGAAAACCTTGTTTGGATGAATTTGAGTTTTTGGAACTATTTTTCAAACTTTTCCATCAAAATGATGCAAAATTTGTTAGGATGGCCCTAAGTAGGGTTCACAACAATCTTGTGTGGGTAAATAAAACATGTATTACCAATAAGGAGGCAATTCGTGTAGATATTGTTGGCCCTACGATTTCCATTGCACCAAAAGATCAACTTGTTAATGCCCGATACAACTTCCAAAGTTAACAGATCCATGAGAGGTGGTTAAGCCATGTCATGAATCCCAAGGGGAGCATTGACCATCTGCCAACAATCTCCCCCTCAACATTACCTAAGGGGATTCAAACCTGTCACCTTTGGCTCTGATACCACTTGTTGGCCCTATGGTTGTTGTTGCACCAAAAGATTGAACTGTTAATGCCTGATACAAGTTCCAGAGTTGATGGATCCATGGGAGGCGGTTAAGCCATGTCACAAATCCCGAGGGGAGCATTGATCATCTGCCAATAGATACTGGCCTTTGTGACACTAGTGTCA
Source organism: Sequoiadendron giganteum (assembly GCA_007115665.2). NCBI lineage: Eukaryota > Viridiplantae > Streptophyta > Pinopsida > Cupressales > Cupressaceae > Sequoiadendron > Sequoiadendron giganteum. The sequence goes on along the minus strand of CM021108.1, from coordinate 411,815,436 downwards.
TTCCAGTCTTGAAAGCAATAAAAAAATGTTGAGGTCACAAGGTTAAGTGGTGCCAATTTTGATGGAAGATCCCTAACCATGAAATCTATTACAAACCTTGTCATCAAGTATGCTTCCATTATGATTGGGCAAAAATTCTACTTCACAAATAGAGCAAACTCTATATTGGCCATGGCAATTCACACAACCTATGAAATGGTGGTGAATGGAAAGGTTTTTGATCTTTGTGAGTTTCTGAGATTGCAACTTATGGAGAATCTAAGTATGAAAAAGGCGAAGATACATGCCTTTAAATTTGGAACTCTTGTTGTTTGTCTATTCTTTTATTTTCTAAGGGAACTACCTAGAAGAAAGAACATAATATGGGATAATACCAGACCATTTTCTCATCATATCATTGATTAGTTGTGTAGTATGGGATACTTTAGGGTACCAAATAATACCCTAACTACTTTCTTTGCAATCTTTCAGAATGAAATGCAAGAAAGAGAAAGGATTCCAAGAAGTTTGGTTAAAAAGTATGAAAAGGAGTAAAATTTCTTGTGTCTACCAATGAATGCATCATTGAAGAAGTAGAACCCAAAATTTGTTAGATTGAACCACTGGGGTATGAAATTGAAGGGAATCTAGTAGATTGGATTGAAGCAATAGAAAACATAATCTGTTGGTCAATCCTAAGAACCCCTCTCTACCTATATTAGGTACATATGAGGAGAAATATAATGAAATTCACTTAGAAGCCTCTGCACCTAAATGAAGAAAGAAAGTTTAAGATTTCTTCCAATACATAGCACACACTAGGGATGAAATATAATTGTTGAAGGAGGTCCTTGAAAAAAGGAAAGATAAGTCTATGGATCCACCCACCATACCCTAAAAATCAAGAAGACTATCTTCTGGTGCTACACCAACACCTATTTCCAAATTTGTCACACCTAGTATAGCTAAAGATGTGAAAGAGAAAAGAAAAGAACAAAGTATCCCTACATCTATAGATGTTGCTACTCCTACTAGTCCGAGTACCAAGACATCCAAGAAAAAGAAAATACCTACTACTACACCATCTACCACTTCAGAAAGAAAAAGAACAGTAAAAGAAAAGGATTACATGAAAGGAATTTGAGTGATGTTGTTGAAGAATAAATTGAGCTTGGTCTTGAAGAGGAGCATCGGCTGAAAAGGAACATAAGAGGTAGTACCTCCAGTGAAGGTGTCAAAATTAGTGTAGAGATATCCATTGATGAGGAGACAAATGTAAATGAAGACACCTACCGTATTCATGTGCATGGAAAGAAGAATGAAGAAGAATCTGTTAGTACTCAAAAATGTAGGTTTTAACCCAAAGAGTATGCAAGACTCTTACAACATTCTTGGACAACATACAAGGCCAATTATACAATCGAACCTTCTACTCTTTAGGTTCTGCTAGACCTAGGTGGGTGAACCTCTATGAAATATGTAGATTTGGGGATGAATTTCCTGCTAAATAGTCTACCCATAATAGCAATTAGGAATGGATAGACAAAAGAATACAACCATTAACCCTACTATAGAAATAAAGGTTTCAAATGGTTTGTTTATAATAAGTTCTTTACTCTGGGATATGGCAGACCAGTGCCTCCTTTCTACTAGGCAATGGAGTCGAAAATGTTACAAATTACTTATAGATATTTATCCATGACATAATTTAAGCTACTTAAACACTCTATGGGATGAAGTTTTAATAACTGGCATATGACTTCATCAATTCATGACTGGCATGAATAGTGTTAAAATATTTCCTTGTTTAGTTCTCCTTCAACTATCCAAAAGGAATCCTACAAACAATATGATTTATTTAAAGGAAATTTTATCTCTGATTTGCAGACACCAAATAAACAAAATCATATAAAGTTAAGAAATGCACCTTGAAGAATTAAAACATACTTGACATTTGAATTCAAATGATTGAAAGACTCCAAGTTGGAGAGAACTAATTGAAAATTTATAATTGTAATACCATCAACAACAAAACCAGAAGAGAATTCGATCAAAAAATCATCTCCATTGCACTATTTCCAGAAGGTCTGTTACATCATTTTTTCAATCCCCAGTCCCAAAAAAAACCCCTATCTCTGATTTTTTAAAAATAATTATATCATCCATGCTAAGGGTTGCGACCCTTCATATTTCAGTTTCATCCATTTACATTTTCATGTTTATGGCCATTTGTATTTTTTAACAGAGATCAAAATATTTAATTATATTGCCTTTTGGCAAATTAAGTATTATTGGAACAGTCATGCTTTTGATTTTCAATTTATACCTTTTACTAACCCTACCGCTCTACCGCGGTCAAACATTTGACCGGCTGCAGTATCATGATGAGACTGTCATGATCCATCCTCATTATTACCGCATTACCGCGGTCTTTGCTTGAACCCCCTGTGGTACCGCGGTGAGGTCTTCAACCGTCTGCCCTATTGCTTACCGCGCTACCTCAGGCTTTGAATTTTCTCCCGCGGTATGGCGGTACCTGGACCCATACTAACTGTCATGGTTATCTCCATCACTACCACAATCACCGTAGTCTATGTTCAGACCATGTGTGGTATAGCGGTAACCACTACCTGCTCGCCATCATTAACTACAACCTGTTTACCATGGCCACCGATTGCTTCATTGATTGTTCCCTTGACCACTTACAAACCATCCACCGCAGTCACCACGGTCTGTGAGATGACCCCCTGTGGTACTACGGTGGGCCTTCCTCACTGACTGTTTCACTGACCGCCGACTACTAACGGTTTACCGCGCTATCACGGTCAATGAATTCACCGCACGCGGTAAAGACTTCATGCTCACCACTCTGACCGCTACCGCCATACCGCAAATCCATTGTGGGAGGCCACGGTAAGGCGGTAAGTGATGTAAAATTTGAAAATTAAAGCAACGATGTAAGGAATATATATTTTTGAATATTTTGATAGGAGTAGAATGCATTTTCACGAAAAAGATAGTAAAATATTAGGTCCAAAATGGGAAAAAACCCTTAAGGTTTAAATGGAAAATAATGGAAATCACTTAGGCCTTTTATGGAATTTTTGGGTTCTAACAAAATCAATTGACCATGTGGATACCATGTTTGGCTCTCCTCCATTAAGAAATCATCCACCCTTAATTCTCACAACTTTAGTGAATCACGTGATTGATAATGAACTCATGACCACTGATGAGTTATATGATGAGGTTGACGATGAAGAAAGAGAAACCATCTTAAATGCCTTTGCTCAGTACATTATTATTGATAATATAAACATGGATACCATACAATCAAAATTCACTAAAAATGTGTGGAAAGAGCTAGTACTTAGAATAAAGGAAGTATTGAAAATTGAAGACAAGATGAGAAGAGAAGTTGTAAAATTTATTGGTTCCACTCAATCAAAGATAGAAGTCGCAAATCTGTTGAAAGAATGTTCTACAATGTTTAAAGTCAAGCAAAGAGTCAACATGTTAATGACTAAGGAAGAAGAGTATGTTGAAAAATTAAGGTAAGAAACTCATGATGTGATTAGGAAAATAGCAAGGAGCTATGGGACAAGAACCAGTTCTTCGTCTCACACTACTCAGACTCAGGAATCTTCTATAGCTGTAGAAGTAATGGAAAATACTATCTTGGAAACTACTCTGGAGATTCCTACCCCTCAAACGGACATACATGAAACTACCAGTAAGAGGTCTGATGATTATCATAAGAATCAATCCAGTGAAAATAGAGAAGAACATCAAGAACATCAAGAATCCTTTGGGAATAGAGAAGAAAAAAACAATGATGCAAATGAAGAAAAAAAAGACAAAGAAAATGATAAAGATAAGGATGATGAAGATAGAAGAAAGAAAGAAAACAAAAAGCCATCCAGTGATGCAAATAAGGAAAAAGAAGATAAGGAAATCTTTCCATTGAAGATGAAACTCTCAAAGGCCCTGAATCATCAAAGCAATTTGGAGAGTCATCTGGAAGTACTCTTAACGGTCTTATTTCAAAAAAATATGTAATCCAACCTATGCTTCCACCTCAACTAGTTAAGGTACCATCTCACCCAAGTTTTATGGATTTGACAAAAATCACACCTTGTGATAGAATGAAACTATGTAACACTTTCATCAGCTTTGTCACACAGGAAGCTTCAAAGTCATATAAAAAATGCAATGAGTTGATAAATGGAGCTATCAAATCTCTACAAGAAACAACCCTCGATGCTACTCCTAACAACTCTTTAGCTCTGATTAAAAATTTGAGACTTATTGTTGATGCAAACCACAAAAGAAGTAGAGTTGAAATTTCTTGAGAAAAAGTTTTTGTTTCTACAATATAAGTATACTATTGCATGTGAAAAAGCTCAGGAAACTCTGAAAGAGGGAAGAGATTGTGATGAAGAATCCTAGATACTTTTTTTTACTGTATGAAATGGTTGGAATCCACTCAAGGTATCAAAGATCTAATGGAATAAATTGAGTCTCAAGTTGTTGGTACCTCTAGAGATTATAAGATTGCATGTGATAGAAACTATGTTAGGTGGGTTTCTATTGCAAATATACAAAATATTTTTTTTCATCCTACAGAGGCAAAAGGAAGATGATATGAGGAAGCATGCCCAACTTGGAAATCTGGTCATGTCTAGACATATTGTTGTATCACATGCTTTGATGGAGGACGAAAAACTTGAGAAAATGAATGTTTCCCCATCCACTCTAGAAGAAGGATAAAAATGCTCGGTGGAAATAGAATCTCTGCATAAAAATCTCTCTAGGGAAAAATGTGTCTAGGATGATGGAAAGCTTGCTTGGGAGGTAATTCTCAAAGAATTACAAGGTGCCCCCAATTCTTGAATTTAAAGTGTTTCCCTTTCCTTTGTCCTTGATGTCAAAGGGGGTGAAGAAAAGACAAAGATAAAAAAAGTTGTTTATGTACATATGGTAGGTGAAGTTGTGCATATGTTTTTTTCTAAGGAAAATCTCATTTTTGGCACATGTTGCCTTCAATTACAAAGGGGGAGATTGATTTAAGAATGAAGAAGGTGCCCTTTTTTTTGGTTGTCATTGATGCCAATATTGGTTGGTAACTATTTATGGAATTTGTACCTTGATCTAGAAGTCTTCACAGTAAGAGTAAATTCAATGATATG